>OZ005651.1:123729730-124334730 GCA_963930645.1 Salticus scenicus | reverse complement strand
ATATGTGATATTTAAAGAAAAAATGAATGGTGAAAGCTGCAACTCTGTTATTTTGGAATGTTAATATGCTGATTGAGCATTTCTTTTAAAACAATAATGCAACATTTAAATAGTATAGATCAGCTAGTATTGGTGTGTGTTGGGGGAGAGAGGAGGTCTTTAACCTCTGTTTTGTAATAGATTTTAAATATAAATAACTTACAACTATATATATTAAAATCTGAATTTAAAATTGTTAAATAATAATAAAACTTCCCTTTTCCCATTTTGTCTATTTTGCCAGTATCTTTCAAAATTTATCAAAATATAAAAGGCTGTCCTGTATAGCAAAAACTAAAAGAGATAGGGACTTATTAAATGGTATATATTCATTTCTCTATAGAACAAATAAACAAGCCCAATATCTTTACATTTTCAAATCTGTACGATCGGGACTGCTTCCAGACTATGTTAATGAAGAAGTTCTAGGATGTTACTTATAAAAGTTTATTCAGATTTACTAAGATAATAAGAGTATTGTTATCTTAGTAAATGCTATTCACAAATTTTACCATCAAAACAAAAATTTCTTATTGCAGGCGCGACGTGTAACAAGAATTATTGTATTAAAAAAGTGTTGTCTATTTAAATATGTGAACGCCTTTTTAAAATAGGACACATTCACTATTCTTTTATTATGCATAAATATTTATGAATGTTAGCCGATTCTATCTGTGTTAGTATCTTACTTTTGTTTTTTCAAAGTCACACTTAGACTTCAACTTCACTCTCTTCGAGCTATTGATGAATCGCCATTCTGCAAACTTGGACCGGTCCCGAGACTGAAAAAATCAACATACTTCTCTTATAGTCATGCTAAAGTAGCATCATTTAAAAATAAAGTTCAGAATGCAATGTAAAAAGTGTACAACATTACACAAAAATCTTCTTGAGGCAGCATAATTGTCTCAAACCTTTGTTGTAACGTTACCGAAAAGGGGATCCGGAACTTTCGCCCTCAGCATTTTGTCCCCAGGATATTTCGCCCCCGAGAATTGGTTTACAGAGCTTTTTGCCCCAGCATCCCACCCCCAGTAAATTTCGCCCCCGAGTGGTGTAAAATATAAACGTAATGACAAATATAAAAATGTAAATATGCATACAGACTTCCCGAAATTTTTTTGTTCATTTACAATATTTTCCCTTTTAATTTCAATATAAAACACATGAATTAGAATAAGGTTTTCGATTGAAATCTGTTTGTTGACGTTTTTATGGCTGGTTATTAAATGAAAGTTTATGTGTAGAGTAATATTATTTCTTTATTTCTTAAATGTTAAGTGTACAAGTAAATGTATTTATTTATCAAATTTTATTTAATTTGTTAATTTATCAATTTTATTTTTTATTGATGAATAAGAAAATAAGATTATTGAACTCCCCTCCCTTCCCCCAAGCATTTATCAATATATTGTAGTCCATATAAACAGAAAATAAGTGGATTTAATAAATTTGAAAAAGTAGACAGGTTATTAATTTTATATTGCTCTTTACATGCTTATACAATTGATTATATATGTATTGTATAAGTGTTCAAAAGTGTCTTAATCGATTATATATGTATAATTTTAAACTATTTTATTTTCTTGTGAAGTCTTTTATTAGAATCAGTGTTTCAATATGAAAATTTTAGGCCTTTGTCAATAAAATGGAGTAAATTTTTTAGTTGAAAAAACGCGCAGGTAGCTTATACAGAATTTAAGTGTATTAAGCATTGAATCAATAAAAGAAACTTATGCTGATTTTATCTGGAATATTTCATTGCAATATAGAATATTATTCAGCAATTTGTTATAAAAATGCAATTGTAAAGAATCAAATTAATAATAATAATAATAAAGCTATGTATTTTAGGAAAAAACATTTAATATTTCCAGCATTAACTATTTTCATCTTCAAATAATACTGTCACCATATTCAATTTAAATGATTGCACATCTAGTTGTAAAATCAGTTATAATCTTGGTACAAACACACACACACACACTATTTATAAGCGTAATTGTTTGAATTATATGCATACTTTTTTTTTCTTCTCATTTCCCTCTTATTTTCGAATACTATTTTAACTTAAAAGAATGGTGAATGTAAATAATAATAATAATTTTTGAAAATTAAAAGAAATTTGCATGTTACATACTTTTTAAATTTCCCTCTAGATTTTACATTAGTATACAGCTCATCAATGTTTGGATATTATTTTCTGGATTCATTGATAAGTTATTTAAAAGAAAAAATTATTTTCAATGCTGAAATTTCATGAAAATTTTAACATTGTAACACACATATAGATATATAATAAATATTAAAACTTTTCAATTATTTAATTTTAAGATTATTATTGGTTTAAACAATAACTATGATCAGTCCCCAAAGCTACCAAAATTGAAACACATATTGATAAAAAATATTGATAAAAATGTTATAATGTAAAATGGAGGGTAAAATTTAAAAACTAGGTAGCATGGAACATTTAATATTTTTAAATTTTGTATTTTATTTATTTTTTAATTTGAATCGTTAATATATATATATATATACTTAATGTTGTACATTTCAATGCATATGTATGCTTTCGTAACTAAACATATAATTTTAAAGAGCCATTTTCAATTTCCATCATATCCTCTTAAAGCAAATATAGATATAGTATATTGCTTTAAAAAAATATTTAAAAAATAAAACATGATGTAATATTCTACGTTGAAAGGAAACATCTAAAATTAGATTTCATTAAGTTTCTACTATTCAACACTTAGTGTACTATTACATATTTGTATTTTTTATTAAGTATGCGTATAAATTTATAACGAGAAAATTTATAATGCTGGTAAGAAATTTTGGATTAGAATAAAACAGGTTGGTTTATTTACTTGTTTCATTTTTTTTAGAGAAATAATACAAATGGAGAATTTTAAACATTCCTTATTTATATATATTTTAAAGAATATTACTTATATTTTTGTAATACAAATAATATTTTTTAAATGTTTTAAACAAGCTTAATGAGTTACTAAGTAATAATATAATGAATAATAACAGGAGACTTGGCGTTGGAATATTAAAACCCGAATAAACTACTAAGTCAGAAACGCCAAAGAAAAATATTGGAAATGCATACAGCTGTTCCGGTAGCCTACAGCGTACCGTCTTCAGTGCAAAAAAGATTCTGAATCAGGAGAAGTGCTCGTATATATAGGAGAGGGGCCGGATTTAGTTGAACCAATAGGATTACGGGAAAGGTGGGGAGAATGGCCAATAGGAATTTAGGAAAGTTAGCTGTGTAAACAGTAGAAAAATTAAGAAAATGTGGACTGAATATAAAATTTCCAACAGTCAGACAAATGGGGAATAGCGAAATCACAATTTACAAGGTTTTTAAAAATTTTATAAATATGAAAAGCTTTAAAGAAATCGAGTTCATGAATGGATTTAGGTCTGCAAATTATTTTAGCTGAATTAAATTTAAAATTATGATTTTCCTCCCAGCAATGTTTAGAAATAGCCGATTTATTGGTTTCTTGTTTGCGGACGTAATTTATATGTTCTAAACATATGAATTACGTCCCGCATTTGTTTATCACGAACCACTTTTTCTTTCCAAAATAAATTCTATCGTCAGTCTGAAGGTTTAGCCATGGGTTCCCCCCTCTCCCCAATTCTCGCAGATATTTCGGAAGCAAGCTTTTTAAGAAAATATCGTTTGGACCCGTTACGTTGATGACACCTTCACGCTTATCGACATATCTATCACAATATTGACCATGTCCTAGAAATTTTAAATTCAATTGACAGTAATATCCAATTTGCATATGAAATAGAAAATAATGGCTCCCTTCCATTTCTTGATACCCTCGTCTCTCGCACTGTAAATGGATTTTCAACCACCGTCTATCGAAAAAATTTTGCTGTCTCCCTTCCTCCCCATGCGCGTTCATGTCACCCACCTAACCAAAAAATGGCTGCTTTCTATACTTTTGTAAACCGTGCTCTTAATATTTGTTCAAATCTTATTTTATTAAAATCTGAAATTAAATACCTGAAAGCCATTGCAATTGACAGAGGTTATGACACTTCCATTATAGACAAAGCTATCCAAAAATTACAACTCCCTCGTATTTCGTCTACTAAATCAGTCTCTTCTAATATCAGTATTGTCTTACCCTATTTTCCTAAATCCAGTCAAACCATAGCTAAAATTCTCAAACAGTATGATTTTAAAATAATATTTTCGCCTTCCAATAAACTCACCTTTTCTCAGTTAAAAGATCCAATTGATATGCATAATTCTTGGGGTATTTACAGTATTTTCTGTCAGTGTGGTTTATCATATAATTGGCCAAACTAAACGCAGTCTTAAATTTCGTCTAAAAGAACGTATGAATTACGTCCGCAAACAAGAAACCAATAAATCGGCTATTTCTAAACATTGCTGGGAGGAAAATCATAATTTTAAATTTAATTCTTAAGTAATTTGCAGACCTAAATCCATTCATGAACTCGATTTCTTTGAAGCTTTTCATATTTATAAAAATTTTAAAAACCTTGTAAATTGTGATTTCGCTATTCCCCATTTGTCTGACTGTTGGAAATTTTATATTCAGTCCACATTTTCTTAATTTTTCTACTGTTTACACAGCTAACTTTCCTAAATTCCTATTGGCCACTCTCCCCACCTTTCCCGTAATCCTATTGGTTGAACTAAATCCGGCCCCTCTCCTATATATACGAGCACTTCTCCTGATTCAGAATCTTTTTTGCACTGAAGACGGTACGCTGTAGGCTACCGAAACAGCTGTATGCATTTCCAATATTTTTCTTTGGCGTTTCTGACGTAGTAGTTTATTCGGGTTTTAATAATATAATGAGTTATAAATACTTTTTAAGTATCTGGGAGCTCTTTATAATTCAAACTCAGTATTTATTTTACTAAAAGAAAATAACTTCGTTTAAAAAGAAATACAGAGAGAGATTATTAATACTTCCTACCAGCTACAAGAAGAGCATACTTAGGTCAATTTTCAAAACTTATTTTATTAAATTTTAAAAAAATGACCCAAGCATTCTGCTTCTAGTAGCTGACAAGAAGTATTTATAATTTTCCTATATTTTTCTTTAAATCAATTTATTCCCTTTACAAAAATAAAAAGTTTTGATGAAAAGGAATCCATAGATACTTAGAAAAATATTTAATTCTCTAGATTTGTTTTTTATTTATTAATAAATAAATATATAAATAAATATCTGCATAAGTTTCTTTTATTGATTCAATGCTTAATGCACTTAAATTTTGTATTAGCCATGTGTGCGATTTTTCAACCAATAAATTTACTCCATTTTATTCACAAAGGCCTTACATTTTCATATCGAAACATTGATTTTATTAAAAGGCCTCGCAAGAATATTAAATACTTTTAAAATCATACATGTATAATAAATTACTTTGTATAAGTGTTCAAAGAGCGATATGAAATTAATAACCTACCTGCTTTTTTTTATTTATTTCTTCATCAAATCCATTTATTTTCTATTTATTTGGATTAAAACATATCGATATATACTAGAGAAAAATATATATATAAATTGGTGCTGTAATCTTATTTATCAATAAAAAATAAAATTGATTAATAAACAAAATAAAATAAAATTTGATAAATTAATAAATTTACTGTACACTTAAACTTCCTTCTAATTAGCAGCGATAAAAATTTCATCGAACAATTTTTTCATTCGAAAACCTTATTTTAATTCATGTGTTTTATATTGAAATTAAAAGGGAAAATAGCCTGAATGAAAAAAAATATATCGAGAAATACTAGTTGTATATTTTTATTTGTCATTACGTTTATATTTTATAGAACTCGGGGACGAGACGCCAGGGGCAAAAGTTTCGTAAACCACCTCTCGGAGGCAAAATTTCCGGGGCGAAAGTTCCGTAAATCACTAAAAAGCTGTGTAACATTACATAACTTTTAGTGTAATGTTACCCAAATAAATTCTCTTACACTTATGTTACAATAATAATTTGTGTAACATTACACTTAAATTTCTGCAACATTACACCATATTCTGTAACGTTACAACAAAAGTTTGCGGCAAATATACTGAGTTGAGTTGAGTTAGTTTTTACGTCGCACTAGTGCGACGTATACTAAGGCTCTTATACATCAAGCAGATATACTAGTAGAGGGAGAATCCCTATTCTTTTCTACGGAAGAAAACGTGTCCAACATGTATCACGTGACATTTCGTTGAGCTAACATTTTTCACTACTTATCGCTTTCTTGGTGATAGTTTGTTTCCCATGAAAAACATTTTGTAGGTTGTAAATACCAAAGAATATTTACCTCATTAGATATTCTTTGACAAATATATTAGAAGAGTTATGTATTTATTATTCTTATTCTTATTTCTTTTTCCAATGAAAACTCTGCTAAGCGATTTTTATTCAAATTAATTTCAATTTTGAAAAAAGATTTAAAAAAAGATATTTTGAATAAAATATAGAAATAAAAATATTTCAAATATACAGTATGTTGTGACCACCACAAAACTTTCTTCTATATTATTCCTATACAAATACACACAATGTAAATTAGATATTAACTAAAATAATTTTTTATTAAAATTTCTTTTCATGACGAATGCAAACGATTTTCATTTCAGAGAGATATATATAATTTTGGCTAAAGAAATTTTATTATGTGTCCTACAGACCACATTCATATTTTGAAAAACGAAAAAAAAAAAAAAAAAAAAAAAACTGATAAATTTGTTTTTAATTATTCTATATTTATAGTTCAACCATTCGTTTTAAAGGTATTGATGGGTTCTTTTCAGAAACACTAATATTAAAAATTTACATAGAATCCCCCCCCCCCAAGTGAAAAGTAATGCATTTACATTTACCTTTTTTTTTTTTTTTTTTTTCATAATTGATTATTACTATTTTAAACAATTCTTTTTAATTCACAAAAATTTTTTAAAAAACAATTCTCACTGTGCATATTTATGCGAAGTTTCGTACTTTGTTGAAACAAATAAATAAATACAATAAAATAAATATATACGGGATGACGGCGCTACCTATTGGGCGTTTGGTGTAAGGCTGATTGACTACCCCAGGATCCTAGACATAAGGGGGAGTGCCCTCCGTGGGGGTGTCTTTCTAAGGGGTCCTAGTCCGTATTTACGCAAGTTTCGGAGAAAAACACGGAAAACTCCAAACGACTAGGTCAACGAGCGCGAGCTGGGATCCGGCACCTCACGTCTACCAGATTTGAGCGCAGAACCGCTCGGTCGCCGGTGGGCGATTTTCAGCAACAGCTTATAGGCACTAATTTATATTTCGATGTTAGAACTAAATATCAAGTTTGGTTAAATTTCGTCCACTTATTTATGAGATAGAGCATCCGCAAAAGTTTAGGCGCACAGGGAGACACTTAAAATAGTGCAATCGTGTTCAGGATGTCAAAACGTATAAATTCATTGGAAACCAGTGACTAAAACTTTAAATTAATCGAATACTTTCTTAAATATAAAAAAAAAATAATAAATAAAACAAATATCTTAAATAATGATGCATCTAGCTCTAGATTATTAATAAAAATATTATTATGAAGACATTAAAAAATAGAATCTGTCCTATTCCTTTTTATGTTATTATAATGTAATTTCTTTTACAGTTATAAGATGAAAATATTATATTCCTATAAATTTTTGCTCCAATTTTTGATGGGTTTATTTTATTTATTTATTATTATTTTTTTTTTTATGCCAATGGGAATTTGTTTTTTTTTTATGCCAATATCGTCAATAATGAAAATTAAAAATATTATTTTAATGCATAACTCCTATGAGAATTGAATATCAAGACTACATTTAGATGTTACTAGCGTCTCTTTGTAGCGGCAGACCTCTACGGAGCTGAGTTTGGCGAGAATTCACGCTTGACGCACAGATAACTAGAGTTATCTGTGGCTTGACGCTATGCGCTTACGCACCACGAGGAAAGATCACAAACCACGCGGGCGCAATACCTCGATGATTCGGCTTTCGGCTAACACAATACCGTAGTAGTTCACGCGCACAGGAGAAATGAGAAAGCTAAAAGTCATTCTCACGTGACAGAGACTCGATGATGTTGGCCACATAAGGGAGTTGCCATTTCGCTTTCGCTCTCTACCTAAATTAAAGCTCGATGCTCCTATATGAAACGAACTGGCGCAGTGTCCGCCATTATTTAGACCATCTGGGAAAATGTTGGCGGTAGAAAAAGCTAGGTTACCTGATTAGCGTTGTTATCGCCTTTAAACTTCTATACAGATCATGTGAGCTAGAACTTCTTATCACGAAACAAACAAGTTGGCAATTTTAAGAACATCACCAACATTCTCAAAACTGCAACCCTTCACGTTAAAAGAAATGTAATTTTAAATTAAAAAAAAAAAAAAAAAAAAAAAAAAAAAAAAAAATTAAAAACAATAACTTAAAAAAACAGTACATTCATATTAAATTTGTCAAACAACTTTAAAAATAAAATGAAATAAATTGAAAATAAGGGAAACCTTACGTACAAAGTTGTGCTCCTCTCCTGCTCCGGGTATCCACGAGTTACATCTGCAATTTATAATCCACTTTTTCCTTCTTTCCGGATTAGAAGAAAATATAAACAGACGGTGCCTTTTTCTGGAGTTATTCGTGCAATTTATTGCCGAAAAACCACCAATAATAAATCGTCAGCCGGTCTCGTGGGCTAAAAAACGGCGGATGCGCAGAGCCGTAACTAGGAACTTGGGGGCCCCGGGGCAACAGTTGATAATGGGGCCCCATCTTTATTATTCCTCCCAAACTTAAATTGTTTTATTCAAGCTATGTTTAATCATTTCCTTTGTAACGAAAATAGTTTTATACACTTCAATCGAAAGATAATTCATCGATAAATGTCTCGTTGATGTGTGCAGTTCAGTATAATTTTTTTTAATTCCTAATGAGTCAAATAGAATATGCAACAGTAAATGAAAATGAGCTTAATCTGAGAACTCAATGGAAAAGAAAAAAAAATGTTTTTGCTTGAGCGCTTAATATCGGTGAGGGCAAAGGCGGATTTAAAATTCGGGAAACATGAAAAATTGGATTATGCTCTGGGCATAAAAGTACCAATCAAGAACTGGCTATGCGTTATAAGTTGAGGTTGAGATCGCAAATAATGAAATTAATGTCCCTCTATCGAAAATAGTGAGAGATACGGAAAGAAGTAAATGACACAGCACTAGAGTGGTCTCGATTCAGTACGAAAATATATCTTGCGCACAATTATGCTGAAAACGTGTAAAATGTGCGTTTGTTTGGTCGAGATTTCTTTAGTTCATGAAAACGCATACGAACGGAGAAAAGATTAAATGATTTAAACCACGGTCTTGTAAATTTTACAAGTTCTAGCTTTAGGTCGAATAGATGATAGTTTCTCCATTCATTTATGGCTTTTAACATGAAAGTGTTGATAAGTCAAAAACCAAACAAACGCGTGTTTTTTTAAACTATTTTTAGAAAATATTGTGCGCAAGACGTCTTTTCGTACTAAATCTAAGGTGTTTTATAACTTTTAATTCATTTTTTCTCGTATGTCTTACTGCTTTTTGGGATAGAAACATTAACTTCTCTGTTTATTACTAGGTGACACTTTAACCTATCTGGTATAAGGACTCTGGATAATCAAATTATACTTAGAGTAAATATATTAAATAAGAGTGGCCCCAAATCTGTCTCAAAACCTGTTTGACAAGACCAAGCATCTACCGTCGTGTAGGCGATGTCTCAACAATATCAGACTCAAAAATCGTAAGAATCACTGGTTGCTCAGAAAGAGGGCAAACACTAACCGTAGTTGCGGAATCCATAACACTAAATGTAATTTACATCATTTGAAATGATTTTTGAACACAGCAGTCCAAGACAAGGTCGTAGACGAGAAACACCACGAAATGAAGGCTAGCACTTATGCTTGAAGGCCATACAAAAATAACGATGAATACCTCTTTTCTCCAACACAATCTTCAGTCGACTACCGCCACAACAAATTGGAATGAAACTGTTCGAAATTAATACCCCATTATAGTTCTATAAGCTCATAAATTTATGGATTATGGTATTTGTGCCGTCAACAGAACATCATCGTGCTGCCCTCAGAGTGTGAACAACTTAGCATTTTAATACGAAAAAACATAAATCGAGCAATATTTTCATCTGCGACGAGTCTAGTGTCTAGTTTTACAATTATTCTCAATATTAATTTCCTTTTCCTTTGTAGGGAATGTGGGACTTGAAACAATCATTCTTCTGTTCAAGGAAATGTGGAATTTATAGGGAATTTAATGTTCGTTTACGGTGCCATCTCAACTGATGATTTTACTGATCTCCGAATCATTGGAAATGGATCTCTGACATTTCAGCAGTACGCAGATTAAATCTTTTCGCTAGAGCCATATAAAATAATAGACGACAATCGCAGGTCATATTGTGTTTGGCTAGTGGACGATTTCCTTTACGACGAAAGAATTATATAAAGAATCATATTTGTTTAGCATATTCTTCCGACATGAATCTCATAGGACATATTTGAGACATGCTAGGCAGACGTTGCTATCCTCTATTTCCGTGCAATTTAATGAATTGGATTGAAAAGAGACGAAGAAGAAATGATCACATCTTCCTCACAAGAAAAAGATGGAAATGGAAGTAACGATGAGCCAATCGAGCCATTCCCAACTCTGAAACAAATAAATGAGTCAAATATGCTATAATTCGCCGACATTTTGAAACTTGTTTAAGTGACTATAATCTACTTTATAAATTAAAAAAAGAATTGTAGAAATGTTAAGACCCAGTTGTTAAAATACCCAATGTTTGAAAACATTTCATCAAGACATAAGTTTTTAAATTGAAAGAAAACGGATCGTTTGCAAATCTTGCTAAACTTCTGAGCAGGAGTGTACTTAAAATTATGATAACCATCACCGTAAAAGTAAATTTATTATTCTTCTCATTTTTCTTTTTCTTGTAGTTATCACCAGGTAAATATCTGTCACAATACTAAATTAAAAAACTGGTGTTCAATCAATATTTAAACTATAAAATTTCTTCACACACCATAAAATTAAAGGCAGCACTACCGGTTTCGAAAGGATCCGGCCTTTCTTCTTCTTCAGGTGCAAAAAACACGTGCTACTGCCTTGGAGGCAAAAGCGAGTCTTGCTTTTGCCTAGAAGGCAGTAGCACGTTTTTTTTTTTGCGTCTGCAGAAGAAAGGCCGTGTCCTTTTGAAATCGGTAGTGCTGTCTTTAATTTTATGGTGTGTGAAGAAGTTTTATAGCATAAATATCTATCAGTTTAATTGTTAAAAGAAACAAATATTCTTCTGGCACTATCATTTCTAATTCTTATTCTGGCTCTGGCGTTCTCTCTGACACTTCCTTATACTACCATCTTCTAACTTTTCTTTTTCTCCCCCCCCCCTCCTTTCCTCAGAACGTCTTCTGATCATTACGATGATGTAATACTTTTTTACAGTTCTCATTTGTCTAAGATTGACCACAGCATAATATACATCACCTTGCCACATATATAATTCTACATAAAAAAATTACCTTTTCTTCTAAAAATAAATAAATACATTTTTATATCATAAAATATTCAACATTATAAATAATCTTATTAAATAATATTCTATAATATTTTTCAGTTAATGGCAAATGGTTTATTCGTGTTATTTTTCAATTTTATTTTAATTTGTGATATGGAATAATTTCCCTTTTTAATAATATTTTTCAATTAGTGGCAAGTTTCTTATTTATGGCATTTTTTAGTTATATTTTATTTTATGATATGGAATAATTTTCCATAACCACAATTAAAAAAAAAAAAAAAAAAAAAAAAAGAAAAAGAAAAGAAAAGAAGAAGAAAGAAAGAGAAAGTAAAGCATATATATATATAGTTCCTCATTGAATACTTAATTCAAGACTCAACTAAAAGTGACCCTAATTTTTATTTTAAGTTTGTTCAACATTAAAGAATAGTTCAGATTTATTCAAATTTTCTACTCTGTATTTATCTTGAGAATAAAATTAAATAAGAAAAAAAAAAAAAAAATTCGAAACCAGTCACTATTTTTACTTAAATTTATTTATTTAAAACCAGCATCGAATTACTTCTGTTCCCATGTAGTCATAAGTAAAAATGGAAATATATGTTTAAAAAAATTTAGCAAAAATTCAGTTACGTCAGAAATCTAAAATTTGTAACAAGTTTCGTTCAGACGAGCCTGTTATAAGAAACTTTCTGATTTACCGAGAGCTCAGGCTGAACCAAATTATGCACTTAAAAGAAAAAAAAAAAAGTTTAATTTAGAAAAGCCTATTTTAAAACTCTCTCCCTCTTTCTCCCTCTTTTACTTCCTTATACAAAGTATAAGGAATTATAGTAAAAAAAAAAAAAAAACTATCATCCCCCAGTGGCTTCACGTATTCAATTTTTTTTTTTTTTTTTTTTTTTTTTTTTTTTTAAATAATCTCATTGTTCCTAACTCGTTCAGCTTCTCTTTCTTAAATCTTAAGTGTTGTCCCCCTCCCCTTTTCAAATGACCGCCACTTTTGGTTTTAATTATTGTGTGCACTACTACCTTTAGCGGCTCCCCCAGCGGCTTTTTTTTCCCTCCCTCCCTGCTTAAATTCAAATTCAAAATTGTTTTAATTTTTGTTGATCTCCGGTTTTTTCGGCTCTCAGCTAGTAAGTGCACTTATTCCAAATTCCATAACATCCAGGAGCGTGTCTGTGCGTTTCCACCGTGGCTATCTTGGAGGGTGTGGTGTACAAATCGAGCTATGTGTCCAAAGCAGAAGTCGATACCCTGCAATTCCTGAGCTTTGGCGTTCTAGTTACATTGCTGCCTAGCAGCTTCCATGCGGTGATCTGGCGATTTATTCGCTCCGGCAGACGGCATCCAACCCGTTAAGCTTGGCCGAGCCCAGGCAGGCAGGGGCCATCCAAAGGTTTCAAAGGAATTATAATAGTAAGAAGTAGAAGATGGCAAGACGGAGCTAACACCTGCTTATGATGTCATCACGGGGAACACATAGATTTCTTACTCAATAGAAAGCGGAAGACCGCTGATTAACTATGACCAGCTAAAGAAGGAAGAAGACGGGTATCAGAGGGTAACAAGCAGACGAAATTTCACAAGAAGAAACCAGCCAGTAAGAACAAATCAAGGCCGACCAAGACGAAATTATGCAAGAAGAAATTATGGACGGAGAAAATGTAATACACAAACACAACACACAGCCACAACAGAACAGTAACAACACAAAGGGATCATGCGCTATCAATATAATTCAGATAAACCTTCATTCTAGCAAAGACGCTACAAGAGACTTATTTGGCTACCTCGCACAGCAAAAAATCAACATAGCTTTAATTCAGGACTTTCACGAAAATAAACACACTGGGAAAATCTCGGGCCCGGGATCGGGCTGGCAGGCATTCAGGACGCCAAATAATAGGGCGGCTATCATAACTAAGCTAGGAACGAATCCACTTGAGTTTGTAAATCTTGAACACACAGTAGCGATATTAATCGAGAATACAAAGGAAAAAATCACTATAACGAACACTTATGCCCCCCCCCAGCTCAAAATTTCAATCGGTTCTCCAGGAAATAGATCACATTTTACAAAGAACTCAGGGAAATATCCTTCTGGCAGGGGATTTTAACGCACACTCCACCCAGTGGGGGTACGATGAGATGGACACTAGGGGCAGACAGTTGACGGACATCCTGGCCCAGCACTCTCTACTCGTTAGAAACGAACCAAGAGCCCCACCTACTTTCCAAAAGATCAGGAGCAGGGGTTGGCCAGATCTAACGATCACAACGGCCAGCCTCCTGAACAACATTAAGGGCTGGGAAGTAAGTGACGATCACTCTGGAAGTGACCACAAATTCATTGAGTATATGCTTGACTACAGCAACCACAGTTATCACAGACATAGACTAGAGACAAAACATGGCAAACATTCGAAATTTGAGAAAAATATTAGAAAACTCAGCAAACGCTTTGTCGGTCCAATAACATCAGCACAGTATAGGAATACACTAGACATAATTACGGCAGAACTTCTCAGTGAACTTAAAACACTGGCCTTCGCCTGTTACAAATTACGAAAAACCCTGGATCAAAAAGAACCCACTTGGTGAACCGACAAAATCAAAATTGCTAGGAATAAAGTAAGAGCTTTCCGCCGTAGGTATCCCAGCCAGACCCTGACTTGAAACAACAACAACATATACTGTACAAAAGAGAACGAGCCGTATATAAGTAATTGATAGACAAGGAAAGATCTAAGGCATGGATAGCTTTCTGTGAAAGCGCCAAAGATACCTACGGCCCCCAATATATGATTGCCTCAGGCAAAATGTCAACCCCTGCGAAGCTCTGTAATGTTCTGGATGATAACCACCTTGTAACTATAGACAGCACCTTAAATAGATTCCTGGACTCGCTTTATCTAACCGACGCTAGCATACCACACAAACTAAATCCGTCACCTCCCTGCTTTGCAGAAAATAGCCCTAAAAATGTAACTTCACAAGAACTAAACAGGATAATTAAAAATATCAAACAGAATAAAGCTCCTGGTCACGACTACATCGATTACAATCTAATAAAAAGAATAAACCATACTAGCCAAAACCTACTCCTGGCCCTATTTAATAAATGTCTACAGCTAAAACACTTTCCGAAGCCATTCAAAAAGGGTACAGTGGTTCTGTTCCATAAGGAAGGCAAGGATCCAAAAGAAAGAAAACACTATAGGCCAATATGCCTCCTTCCAGCTATCAGCAAAATTTTGGAAAGAATAATACACGGCAGGATGAATCACTACTTCACAATCTCTAAGTATTGGAACCCTAATCAATTCGGATTCAAGCAAGGCACGTCAACAGAAAACGCGCTAAAAAAATTATTAGACATTATTCAGCAAGACAAATTAGACAAAAAACACACATTTTTAATATCAATAGACATTAAAGGTGTCTTTGACAATATCAGGTGGTCAACACTCTTAGGAAACCTCCAACTCTCCGGCTGTCCGACTGTTATAACTGAGCTATTTTCAATTTCAGTGTATAAATTTGTTTATTATTTATCCTCTATTTTTTGTAAGTTCACGTGCTGAACAATATGTCAAAGAAAAAAAGAGTTAAATGAATTTAATGCTTTTAATTTTTATGTAAAATATGAGCGCGTGCTATCTTCAAAATTTGTTAAAATGTAAAGATTATGTGATGCGTGTGGTATCCATGGTTTTGTTTTTTTTATTCAAGAAATAGAACAGAATAAAGTTAGCAACGATATTAGTTGCATTTTTTCATAGTTTGAATTTTTAATTTTAGTGAACTACTTTTTACCGTAGGAATAATTTTCTTATGTTTAATGTTATAGGGAATTATTATACGAGCTCAAGAGATGCTACTTTAATAATTTTAAAGTGTAAATAAGAAGTATTGGCGTCCGCTTTTATACAGTTTAATTTAGTAAGAGAAAAGCTAGGAAATTGCGGTGCTTATTCCGTTGCTTTACATATAAATATAGTGGAGTCCACAGCGACAGGACCGTTCAAGTGAAGTAAAATTATTTTGATTATATTAAGATTAAAAAGATGTTTAAAACCGTTAAAGGATTTAAAAAAGAAGATTTGAAGTGGGTAGCCGAAGAGATTGGAGAGGCTTTGCCTTCGACGTTCACAATAGCAAGCTTAAAAGAGCTGATAGTAAAGAGTATGAAAAGGATCCCGAATTCGTGAAAGATATTTTAGAAAATGCTATAGCTGAAAGAAAAATGAAAGAAGAGAAACAAGAACAAGCTTTGAAAGAAGAAAAACAAGCTTTGAAAGAAGCTGAGGCATTAAAGCTGGAAAAAGAAGTAGAACTGGAGAAAGAGAAATTAAGATTGAATCATGATTTAGAATTGGCGAGAATACAATCATCTGGGCAAATTCTAACTGATGCTATTTTAAGTAATTATGAAAATAGTACTATGAGACGAAAATTTACTTTACCTAAGCTGGAATTCAGGAAATTTGGCGGAGAAATTAAGGATTGATTGCCTTTTTGGAGCCAATTTGAACAAATCGATAAAGATGATGAGATTGCCCCAGAGGACAAGTTCCAGTATTTAGTACAAGCAACAATCGCTGGTTCACGCGCAAGAGAAGTTGTTGAAAGTTTCCCGCCAACTGGCGCCAATTATTCAAAGGCAGTGGAAAGTTTAAAGGCTCGTTTTGGCAGGGAAGATATTCTAGTAGAAGTGTATGTACGAGAGTTATTGAAATTGATAATATCTGTGCAAACAAAAGGTAAATTTGCATTAACTTCATTATATGATAAGCTTGAGTCATATTTACGGGCGCTAGAAACATTAGGTGTTACCTCTGATAAATATGCCTCCATTTTATACCCTATGGTTGAGTCTTGTTTCCCAGCAGACTTTTTGAAGGCCTGGAATCGTTCGAATCTCTCTTCTTCTAATACGGATGCTAAAGGAAGGTTGAATAATCTGATGCATTTTTTGAAAACGGAAGTAGAAGGTGAAGAGAGAATATCTTTAGCTGTAGCGGGCTTCGGTTTGACAAAGCGTGAAGATAATAAATATTCTAAAAGGAAAAACGGTGCAAGTGCAGACTATATGCGAAATAAGATATCGACAGCTGCAGGTTTATTGACAACGTCTTCTACTGTAGATTTCAAAAGGGTATGCATTTTTTGCCAAGGCAAACATTTGAGCTCTGAATGCTTTTCAGCTCGAAAATTGAATTTATTTGAGATACAAAAGATTATAAAGGATAAAAATTGCTGCTTCGCTTGTTTGTTACCTAATCATACAGCTAAAAAATGTCGAGCAGTTTTAAGATGCATTATCTGTTCTAAGAAGCATGCGATTTGCGTGATTCTCAAGGTAAAACTGCACAAGAAAAGGTTGAAGAAAATTCAGTCAGTAGTGAAGTAAACATGACAAATTTTAATAAGCAAAGTGCTAAAGTATTCCTTCAAACCTTAAAGGTGAAACTCATCTCCGAAAACAAGCAAAAAACAGTTCGTTTATTGTTAGATTCGGCATCCCAAAAATCTTATATTTTGAAAAGTATAGCAGAAGAGATGAATTATACTCCCAATCGTCAAGAAAAAATGATGCATTCATTGTTTGGCGGAGTTACAACAAAGGAATGCCAACATAATTATTATAGAATAAAGGTTAAGGATATGAATGAGAAGTTCACTTGTAATTTTGAAGTGATGGATCAAATTACTATATGTGAAAACATTCAACCGGTCACTAATGGTCCGTGGATTAAAGAGTTGAAAGAATATGGAATCGAATTATCTGATGTAAGTCATTGCCGTGAAGTTATCGAAATATTGATTGGTGCTGATATTATGGGAAAGATGTTAACTGGCAAAAGAAAAGTATTGACATCTGGTCTTGTTGCCATAGAAACATACCTTGGTTGGACATTGATGGGCAAGGCGCCTCACACCGAAGTCTCAACAGATAATTTAGCAATGATGGTGACGTCTTTGTTCGTAAATGAAGCTGATATCTCAAATTTATGGAGATTGGACTTGATCGGAATAACAGATACTATAGAAAAGAAATCTAAAAGTGAGATTGACCGTCAAACAAAGGAACATTTCTTAGAGACAGTAAAAATTAACAAGGATGGTCGTTACGAAATTTGTCTTCCTTGGGCTGACGACACATCTGCATTACCAGATAGCTTGAGTTTGGCTGTAAGACGTTTAGAAAATACAACTTCTAAGTTATTAGCTAAGAACATGTACGAAAAATATGAAAATATATTTATGGACTGGTTGAATGAGGGGATCATAGAAGAAGTTCCTGCTACCAAAGTGAACTCTTATGGTAATTACTTACCTCATCACCCAGTTATTAAAGAGACCAGCAGTACAACACCTATCCGTCCGGTTTCCGATGCTTCAGCAAAGTTGGCTAACCATCCATCTTTAAATCAGTGTCTGCAGTGTGGCTCAAATTTGATTGAGCTTATTCCAGATATTCTCCTACGTTTCAGAGAAAGAAAATTCGGTGTAACCGCTGATATTAGAAAAGCGTTTCTTCAAATTAGCATTTGTGAAAAGGATAGAGATTTTCTGCGATTTCTATGGTGGAAAGATCTAAAAGAGAAGAAACTTAAAGTATTTAGGTATGCACGAGTCGTTTTCGGTGTAAAGTGTAGCCCTTTTCTTTTATCATCAGTAATTGAATATCACATCAAAAATAGTGCAAATTTTGAGGAAAGTTTCAAGCAAAGGCTTTTGCACAGTTTTTATGTAGACAATGTCGCCACTAGTGTGCACAGTGAAGAAGATCTAAAGAAATTTATCTCGGACTCAAAGAAAATAATAGCAAATGCTGGTTTTGATTTAAGGCAGTGGGAATACACTGGTGATCACGCTGAAATATCGAACCAGAAGGAAACTCAAGTATTGGGTCTGATTTGGGATAAGGTTTCCGATACATTAATAGTCAACATGAAATGGCTAAGCGATTTCAACACAGAAAGGATTACCAAGCGAAGTATGTTATCGGCAGTTCATAAAATTTTTGATCCTTTTGGTTTTACTGCTCCGGTGATGCTTTATCCTAAATTGATGTTACAGAAAGCTTGGAAATTAGGTATTAATTGGGATGACGAAATAACTGGTGAATTACAAAAAGAATTCCTATTATGGTTCCAAGAACTTAAATATTTAAATGATGTTAAGATACCAAGATATATCCAGATCACTCCAGAAAACTTACATGCATGCACAATTCATACTTTCGTTGATGGAAGTAAAGATGCTTACGCAGCAGTAGTATTCTTGAGGATAGAAAAAGAAGATCAAGGAGAAATAATTCTGCTTGCTGCCAAGTCCCGAGTTGCGCCTTTAAAGAATACGACTGTACTAAGGATGGGGCTATTAGCAGCTACTATTGGCGCTCGTTTGGCGAAAACTGTTGTGGATGCTTTGGGTTGGCAGGAAATGAAGAGATATTACTGGAGCGATTCCTCAACAGTGCTTGCTTGGATATCAAGAAATGAGAGCTGGTCTGTGTTTGTCCGAAATCGGGTTCAAGAGATTCAGAAATTAAGCAGTCCTTCATCATGGAAACATATATCAAGTGAGAAGAATCCAGCAGACTTGCCGTCTAGAGGCTGTAAGGCTAAGCAATTAGCTTTAATCAGATGTTGGGAGGGCCCACATTGGATGAAAGATTTAGCAGAATTTAGAAACCAGATGTACACTTCCGATGAAGATTGGAATGAGGAAGAAATTCAGAAAGAAAGGTCAAAGTCTACTTGTATGTTGACGAAACCTGAATTTCCATCCAACAATAACTGGTATTACCGCTATTTTTCAAGTTATGAAAAAATCATACGTTTAGTTGCTTGGATTCTTCGCTTTAAGCATAATTGTTTAAATCCTGAAAAGAGGAGTAAAGGCGAATTGACGGTTACTGAATTTCGGGAAGCTGAGATAAAAACTCTACGCATGGTTCAAAAGGAATCTTTCTCTTCGGAAAGTGATGAAAGATTGAAGACATTACAAACCTGTAAGGATGAGCAACATGTCATTCGTTTGAAAACTAAAATAACTTACAGGAAAGATAGTGAAGATTTTCTCCATCCCATAATTCTCCCTTCAAAGCATGAAGTTGTTAAGCGACTTATTTTTTATATTCATGTAAAGAACTGTCATGCGGGGTTACAAATCCTCTTAAATTTGCTTAGAGAAAGGTATTGGATCCTCAACGGAAGAAAGAGTGTAAAGCTTGTGTTAGCCAGCTGTGTGATTTGTAAAAGGTTTAATTCAAGGGCTTTATGGACCTCTAGTGCTCCTCTACCTGAAAACAGAGTAAAAGATTCTGTTGTATTTCAAGTTACAGGCATAGATATGGCTGGTCCTTTGTATCTTAAGAACGAAAAGAAGAGTTGGATTTTGATTTTCACATGTGCTATATATAGAGCTGTTCATCTAGAGCTAGTGACCTCTGCTTCAACAGATGCATTTCTGATGGGTTTGAGAAGGTTTGTGGCTCGCAGAGGAAGATGCTCTGTTATCTACTGTGATAACGGAACAAATTTTGTTGGCGCAGCTAATTTATTGAGAAGCTTAGATTCGCAACGTATACAAAAATATGGGTCTGTCAACTCCATAGACTGGAAGTTTAACCCGCCAACGGCGGCGTGGTGGGGTGGCTTCTGGGAGAGGCTGATTAGGGTAATAAAAGACCTTCTTAAAAGAGTCTTAGGACGCGCCTGTCTTACGTACGAAGAAATGACAACTCTTTTAGCTGATGTTGAAAG
Organism: Salticus scenicus; assembly: GCA_963930645.1. Lineage (NCBI taxonomy): Eukaryota > Metazoa > Arthropoda > Arachnida > Araneae > Salticidae > Salticus > Salticus scenicus. Next base: position 124,314,265 of record OZ005651.1, on the reverse strand, counting down.
TGTAGTGAATTCAAGGCCTCTAACATATCTTTCTGAAGATGCGACTGTAAAGCCTATCTCCCCATCTATGTTTCTTCAAGATGTTCACGAAATTCAGCTTCCAGATGTTGATGCAGTTGAACAAGATTCTTTAGCAAAAAGGCTGAGATACAGGCAGTCCCTACTCAGAGCTTTGAGAGATCGATTCAGATCCGAATATTTGGGTGCTCTCATACAGCGAGCAAATAGAAAACAGCCAGAAAAGGGTATCGCTGTCGGAGATATTGTATTAATTGGATCTGACAACAAGAAACGAATCCACTGGCCACTAGGCCGTATCACAGAGCTTATTCCTGGAAAAGATAAGAAAGTTCGACTTGTAAAGGTTCAAACTTCGCAACATGAACTTTTACGACCTATTCAAAGATTATATCCTTTAGATGTAACATCATCAAATAATAGTTCAAAACTGAAAGAAGCATACCATTCAAAGGAAACCTCTGCTCAAACTGTTAAACCCGTTGTAACTTCAGAAGAGGAACCAGTCAGATATAGCAAAGCGGGAAGGAGAATTAAAGTCCCTGAAAGACTAATGTATTGAGAACTACACCTGCAACATTTGGTTTTGATTATAACCTATAATCAAAAGGTGGGAGGATGTTATAACTGAGCCATTTTCAATTTCAGTGTATAAATTTGTTTATTATTTATCCTCTATTTTTTGTAAGTTCACGTGCTGAACAATATGTCAAAGAAAAAAAGAGTTAAATGAATTTAATGCTTTTAATTTTTATGTAAAATATGAGCGAGTGCTATCTTCAAAATTTGTTAAAATGTAAAGATTATGTGATGCGTGTGGCATCCATGGTTTTGTTTTTTTTATTCAAGAAATAGAACAGAATAAAGTTAGCAACGATGTTAGTTGCATTTTTTCATATAGTTTGAATTTTTAATTTTAGTGAACTACTTTTTACCGTAGGAATAATTTTCTTATGTTTAATGTTATAGGGAATTATTATACGAGCTCAAGAGATGCTACTTTAATAATTTTAAAGTGTAAATAAGAAGTATTGGCGTCCGCTTTTATACAGTTTAATTTAGTAAGAGAAAAGCTAGGAATTTGCGGTGCTTATTCCGTTGCTTTACACCGACATACCTAGTCAACTGGATAGTTAGCTTTCTGGAGGATAGGTGTGTCAATCTGGAGGAAAATGGAATAAGCAAGATCAAACAAATCTTTGGTGGCTGTCCCCAGGGGAGCTGCCTAGGACCGCTCCTTTGGTTACTAATAGCGGAGACAGCACTTAATCGTAGCTGGGGGAACAGCGTTAGAATCCAAGCCTTTGCAGACGATTTCATATTAACTATAAGCGCGAAAGACACAAATACTTTAATTAACACGGCAAACACAGCATTAGTTGAATTTGGCAATTGGGCAAACAGGAACAACTTAACTATTAATTGGAGCAAAACAGAACTGCTGTACCTTAACAGACCTCACACAGGAAACCTCCCAACTGAAAATTCATAAAAACTTGAAGGAATACGCTAAACGATATTGAATTAGAGACTAAAGAAACCATGAAGTATCTGGGAGTGGTCCTTCACAAAAATCTTAAATGGTAGTCCCACGTAGAGCATCAGGTGAAAAAAAATCTATAAATCCTTCAGCTTGTTCGGGCGTATGGTTTCAAGGGGATGGGAGATAAAACTTAACCTGATTAAAACATGGTACAAGACAGTGGTGGAAAAGACACTGACCTATGCAGCCCCAATCTGGGGCAATAAAAAAACACAACTAAGTAAAGACAAACTACTTAGCTGCCAGAGACACTTCGCACTGGCCATCGTGAGGGCTTATAGAACAGCTCCGACCTCGGTACTTCTGGTATTCTCTGGCCTGATTCCAGTACACCTGCAACTAAAATATGAAGCAGCGTATGGTACAATTACAAGACTACACAGGAACTACCAGCTTCAAGAACACGTATTCAACCACACAGACTTTACAAAAAAGCAGAACATTTGGTGGAAACACCCTTCTGACACCCCAGAGCCATTTATAGGGTCTTCTGCTGACGACACACATATTTACACGGACGGGTCGAAGCTGGAATCAGGTGCTACAGGATCGGCCTTTGTAGCTTTCAAAAACTCCCAAAAAATTTCCGAATGGGCAGTGCCTCTAAGAAAGTGTAACAGTGTCTTCCAGGCCGAACTACTGTCAATCCTCAAGGCAGCAGAATGGGGCAACACAATGGGTATCACATGCAGTATCCTCTCGGACTGAATGTCGGCCATCCAAGCGATATCCAAACCATTCTCCACTGATAAATTGATCCATAAAATCCACAATGAAATAGTTCGACCGCATAACAGCTTCAAAATTGAATGGGTTAAAGCCCACGTAGGCATACTAGGGAATGAAGAGGCTGATAAATTAGCAAAACTGGCAGCCGATAATGCAAAGAATACGGAGCAATACTACTTAGAAAAACCAATCTCATGCTTAAAGAAAAATCTCAAAAAGCTTACTCTGGACCAATGGCAGTTCGAGTGGGACTACGGGGACACGGGCAGGCTAACTCACAGATACTACCCAACAGTAAACACAAAGACTCTAGTTAGCTGCAAGTTTCTATCACAAATATACACGGACCATGGGGCATTTCCGGCCTATCTTCATCGGATTAAGAGGAAGAAGAGCCCGGATTGCGCCTGTGGCGAGCTAGGAACATCCTTACATTACTTACTAGCCTGTCCGCTAACGGAAAACCTCCATCTGGCCCAAATCACACAGGCCAATGAACAACTCTGGTATAAACAACTAGCCAACAACAAATACGTACAGAACAAGGCAAAACACATAGTCAGTTGGATCACAAACAACATAGACGACATTTCACAGTGATCAAAAGCTAACAACCCTCGAGCAGCAGGAACCAGCCAAGTACTGTTAAAACCCGAAGAAAAAGTGGCGGGTACCTATACAGTCTGAGCCCCGGTAAAAATAAAAATGTAAAAACAGAAAATCTTGAAAAAAAAAATTTTAAGTATAAAAATGTAAAAAAAAAAAAAAAAAAAAAAAAAATCTATTATTAAAAAAAAAAAAAAAGGGTAGACGGTTCGTGGCTTATAAGCCCGTAAGTCCGCGCCACGCCCATGACTGTGCATGAATGTATTTTTATTTATTTATTTATTTAATTTATTATTATCACTTCCATTAGCGTATGAATGGCGTGGTCAAAAAGCAACCATGGTGACTTTTACCTTTGCAGAATAGTTCTTTTATAAAATGTAGGATGGCTAACAAGTTCCTTGACGCAGTCGGTGATCAGAAAGCAACCATAATGACAATTTCTTCAGCAGATTTATTCTCAAAACTCTCAGGTCCGATGGACCTAACTACTGTTAGTCCATACTTAGTGATCCCATCACAAAGAATAATTCCTAGCTAACCTATTCTTTTTGGTACTCATCTAGTTCTGATCACAATTGATACCTTCTTTTAATGTTACAGGCTTGAATGCGTGTCAAAAAGCAAACATAATGTTAATTACCTTTACCGGATTTGTACAATATTATCAAGAGTGCAGGACATAACAGGTCGCACAGCATACAAATCCCGGCAACTTAGTCTTTTTGGTACTCATCTAGTTTTGACACGCACTTCTTTTCTCAATTGTAGGGGTAATACTTTCCTTGCTAAGCCTGGAACTATTTCCTGGCACTTTTCTTATTGGTACTCATCAAGTTTTGACCCGCACCAATTTTAATTTAATTACTTACTTACTTTAATTAATTAATTAATTTTATTTATTTATTTATTTAATTTTATTATTATTTAATTTTACTTTATTTACTTTATTTACTTTATCTTTTTTTTAACTATTCTGTTTTATTTTTATTTTTTACGAGGGTGTAGCATGTCTGGTCCTCGTTAATCTGTGCTGCACAGTCAAGTGCTCGATGTGGTCGTTTAGCAGTCATTGGGCTACCAACGCGGGGTACCATCCCTCCGTGGTGGATCAAAATTGCGATGGTCCCTCTTTCTCTTATCCATTCGGCCTCCCTGCTCACAGTAATTTCCCTCCCAATTAGGAGTATTTAGGCCTAGCCACTTCAAAAACTTCTGAATTATCGCTATGCGCCAAAACACTATCTTCCATCTCCCAGTGGCTTAACGAAATCAATTTTTTTTTTAATAATCTCATTGTTCCTTACTCGTTCAGCTTGTCTCTCTCAATTCTTAAGTGTTGTCCCCTTCCCCTTTTCAAATGACCTCCTCTTTCGGTTTTAATTATTGCGTGCACTACTAACTTTAGCGGCTCTCCCAGCGGTTTTTTTTTTCTCCCTCTCTGCCTAAATTCAAAATTGTTTTAATTTTGTTGAATTCCGGTTATTTCGACTCTCAGCTAGTAAGTGCACTTATTCCAAATTCCTTAACATCCTGGAGCGTGTCTGTGCGTTTCCACCGTGGTTATCTTGGAGGGTGTGGTGTACAAATCGAGCTATGCGTCCAAAGCAGAAGTCCATACCCTGCAACTCCTGAACTTTGGTGTTCTAGTTACATTGCTGCCCAGCAGCTTCCATACGGTGATCTGGCGATTTATTCGCTCCGACGGACGGCATCCAACCCGTTAAGCTTGGCCGAGCCCAGGCAGGCAGGGGCCGTCCAAAGGTTTCAAAGGAATTATAGTAATCTAGATTTGCGAAATCGATTTTTATTTCGCATAGCTCAAAAACAAATAATCGTAGAATATTGTAAATTAATATGTGTGACTCTCAAGATGTCTAGTTGTACATCTGCAACTTTTGTTTTAATACGAGCTCCCGTTTCATAGATATCGACGACTTTACACGAAGTTTCGTGACGTCTGTATGTAAGTATCTGTGTATGTGTGTGTGCATATTTCGCATAACTCAAAAACGGTTAGACGTAGAACGTTGCAAATTGGTATATAGGTTTGTTATAACATCTAATTGTGCACCTCCCTTTTTGGACTTTCTGTAACCATCCGTTTTGGAGATATTTAGGAAAATCATATTTATAATGACCAAAAATACAAAGATTTTGGCCATTACATATGACATACTATCATAGAGATTTCAAAAGAAGTTGATTATAGAGTCAGTAATCGTAATGTTATGACAGCTGAAGACATTTTTGCGTGTAAAAAGTACTTAAGCAGGTTCTAGTCGATGAATTATATTTAATGACTGTTCAGCTCATAGATAGAGCCCGTAATGATACTGTTATGAACGTTCTCGGCATTTTTGCATGTAAAAAGTAATTCTTAAAGACATATGCAGGTTCTAGTCGACCAATGTAATTCATTTAAAGAATATTCAGCCCGTAGATATCGCCCGTGATGAACTTGTCTTTTCGACATTTTTGCGTGTAGAAAGTAATTCTTAAGACCATAAGCAGGTTCTGATCGACGAATACACTGGATTTAATGAATATTCAGCGCGTAGATAGAGCTCGTAATGGTATTGGTACGAAAGTTGTTGATATTTTTGCGTGTAAAAAGTAATTCTTAGAGACATAAGCAGATTCTAGTCAATGAATGCATTTTAATTAATGAATTCAAGAAACAGTTGAATAAAACACTTTTTTGTGCTATAAAAATCAATAATCAATGAACATTTTCGAATGAATCCGATGAAACAGTTATTCTTACTACAGAAATAAAATAAACACTGTTAATTACATTACAGAGCAGATGTTTTGCTAATTTAGGAACAACCGAAAATTTCGAAGTCTGGATGAAAATTGAAATCATCGAGAGTATTGCTAGAGTGGTTTATAGAATTTTCGAGGTGATGATTCATTAGTTTCTGCATTCGAAGTAATGATTCATTAGTTTCTTAGCTAGAAACTAATGAATCATTACAAAAAGTTCTAGAACTCGACTTCATTTAAAGTTAGAGTTTCCAAACTTTGGTAATTCTTAACTGCTACTTTTCACCCTATTTGAATGCCTAATTTGACGCTGAGTCAACGCCCACCCTCGTGAATATTAAAAAACTTCCATCTGTTTCCCTTTTTACAGAAATACCGTATAGAAAGTAGCACGTAAAGATGTAAGCAAGTTTTAATCTTCAATCATCAATAATCGCTCTTCTTTTCTTCTTCTTTTTTTTTTTTTTTTAATAGTCTTATTAGTCACTTATAGAATTTTCAAAGAATTTGATTCTGCGTTATAATGAAAGTTTCCGGAAAATTCCAGAGCTCTGTTCTTGTTGAAGTTAGAGCTTCCGAACGTTGGCAACCCTAAATTATAAAATTTCGCCAAATTCGGTCGCTAAAACACCAAATTCAATATGAAACTGCCAAATTCAATGTCTAGACCAAAATCTGCGTTGGCTACAGCAGTGGTGGCATGGCGAGATTAGCGATCAAATTTGACGGAAAATATTGCTTCAGGATAGCCAGAATTAGTAATTTTTTTCTTAATTTTAACACAGTTAATTGTTTTTGTAAAATATATCGTTTCTCGTCACTAATTTTTGCCAAAGAGAAAAAAGTAGGCCCTCTATACTCGAATGAGTTTTATTGAACTCAAGCTGTTAATTTGGCAATGAGAGTTTCTGTAATAAGCCGTTTAGCATTATTATTGAAAAAACTACTACATTTGTCTCCGTGGTATATATAATCGAATTATTGTGAATTTTGTAGCTGAAGTAGCCCTTTTTTTATCCTTGTTTGTTTTCAGGAATTTTCGTAGGCTGGAACCTGCCTGTTTCTTTAAGAATCAGTTACCTCACAAAAATGTGAATGTTTTCATAACAATATACACTACCGCCCATTAATTTCAATACACCTCTGATTTTTTCAGTTTTCCATCGAAATAATGTAAAATTCGATACTTAAATGCAATATTCACTTAGCTGTTGTTTGCAAGATTGCTTCCAATAATTTTTGCATCAAACATTGGCTTTGTTAGAAAACATTTAAGCGCAAGGTGTATTCCAATTGAACAATGTATCATATTATCCAAAATATGCAAGAATGACGTCTGTGGCACGTGTATGAGTGACGTGAATTGTTTGACGGGATGTTAGGTAAATGTGCGCATGCTCAGGTTTAAAGCAAAACCAGTTAATAAAGCAAGACTGCATAAGAGAATTTTCCAGTCAGGGATTACTTTACTATTTCGAAAAAGAGTGTTATTTTCGTTTCCATATGATTCCTCGAAAAAAGTTATCAATTCAAAAACGTTCTGCGATTGTTGCTCTAAGAAAAGCAGATCATAGCTTGCGGAATATTGCTCGTTCGGAGAAAGTTTCTGTCGGTGGAGTACAGTACACTCTTTAAAGGCATGCTGATACCAGGAGTGTTTTTGATCGCTCACGACCTGGGCAACCTCGGAAAACTTCGAAACAGGAAGATAAGTTTATTACAGGGATATCATAGAGAAATAAGTTCAAAACAGCCCGTCAAATTTGAGCTAAATTGATTAAAACAAGAGAAACAAGCATATCAATATCTATAATCAAACGCCGTCTCCAAGCTGCTGGCTTAAAGGGCTGTGTGGCAGCAAGAAAACTACTTCTACGGAAGATTAATAAAAGGAAAAGGCTTAACTGGGCTCGAGAACAGAAGGATTGGACCCATGATCAGTGGAAAAAGGTACTCTTTACTTTACTAACGAATCAAAATTCGAAGTATTTGGTTCTAAGAGGTGCCAGTTTGTTCGCCGTGCTGTGGGTCAGCGCATGTTATCTGCTTGTATCCAACCTACTATTAAGCATGGAGAAGGTTCTATAATGGTTTGGGGATGTTTTGGTGGTTCTGCAATTAGTGATCTTGTAAAAATAGATGAGATCATCGATTCCAAGCAATATCACAACATCCTTGTGCGGCATACTATTCCCTCTGGCACTCGCCTTATTGGTCGGGGATTCATTCTACAACAGGACAACGACCCGAAACATACTTCTAATCTGTGTAGAAAGTATGTTCAATCCAAGTAACGTCAACAAGTGCTGCAAAATATGGTTTGCCCCCCCCCCCCCCCTCAGAGTTCCGACTGCAACCCAATTGAACTACTTTGGGATCATGTAGACAGGTGCATCACAGATATAAATATTTACAAGTCGAAATCATCTGTGGGAGGTGATGCAACGCATTTGGAATAACATTGGATCCGAATTTTTGGATAAACTAACTGATAGAACGCCCCGAGTATGTGCGGCGTTGATAGCTGCTAAAGATAGTTACTTTGATGAAGGGAAAATATAAGCCGAAATTCTGTTATTAAATTCTGTTATATCTGTAAATTATGCCAAAATATATTTCTTTGCTTGAATAAAAGATTACATTCATGCGATAGTTTATTATTTTGTGTATTTCATGGAAAAACTGAAAAAACAAGCACTGTATTGAAATTAATGAGCGGTAATGTATATATATATATATATTCCAATAGGTGTATAAGGAAGTAATGTGGTGCCCACATCAGATTTTTTTTTTTTTTAATGATCCGGTTTTAACGTAATTTTTTTAATTTTTTCCCCCCCTCAGTGTTCGCAGTGTTCCTACATTTATTATTATCACCATTATTATTTTGTTATCGCTATTTGCAGACAGTACTTTTTATAATACTATTAAAACCTTTAAAAAAATTTTATTCGAAAATTAGCGGTAAAAATATAATAAAATGCACATTCATACACATTTTTAATTAACACAAGATTCTTTCCTTTTATTATGTTTCGACATTTATAATTTCATTTTCCGTTCTGTTTAAATTCATTATTGTCCGGATAACATATATTTTGAATATTTATTGTTGTGTACTCGGAGTTCCTGAATTGTCTGTGAATGAAAGGCAAATCTTGCAGAGGTTTAAAAGTTTATTTACAGGATATTCTAGAAGATTACAGTTCTGTAAACCAAGTATCAACTTCAGTTTCACCAGAAAACACAGCTTAAATAACAGCTGACAACATTAAAATCACAGCATAATCTGTACCATAGCATTAACACACAGCAATAGACTGCAATAAGTAGGAGAGACTTAGTCAAGCAGAGCCCTTTAAGCAACAATAAATCAGCGAAAACTGACTGACTGACTTGACCAGATCGAGTTTCCTTTTATAGCCTTCTGTAAACCCAGAATTTTCTTGTAACTTCTCAAATAATGGAGTTAGAGCTTAGACATTCGAGATACCTGTAATAAGGATTTTCTCGTTAAGGTCTCCAAAGAACGAAAAAGTCGCCAAAATTTTGCGCTAAGACCATTAACTGCCTTGGTTTTTAAAGAAAAATGAGCTATTTTAACGCGAAAACAAGCTAAATATGCAGAAAATTAACATTTTATAACCTGACTAGGTCTCTTTGAATGAAATTTCATAAAAAATAAATAACTGCTATTATTAACAAATTCGTAGCATTGCCCTCCTCTGAAGGATTGCATGTCTCAGACAGTACAACCCTTAGTCAGGAGGTTAAAACTAAACAAACTAGACAATCTAGAATACAAAAACTAAGTTACGTATAACAATGAAATAACAATACAGATTGCAAAATTAAGTAATTGAATTATTTACAAAATTTTCAGATAAATACAAAGATTTACATTACACATATACAAACTTAAAATTCCCGTTAACCATGGTATAAGGCTAGCTTATCATGATGAACTATCTTCGGTTTTGGTTAGAGCCCCTATAAATACAGGCCGACTCACATCGAAAATGTTGCCCAAACCGAAACTGCGCTATTCCTTCTTTTTCTATTTTTTGAAATCATGCCAATTAAAACCCTATCTCTGAATGATTTGAGGAATTAATAGTTAAAAATTCACCCATAATTTCAAAAATTTGTTCGATAAAAATCGAAAAAGACAAAGCAGTGGGCAACAAATTGAGTTGTAAATCAGTTCCCCTTTTTATGATCCTTAGTTTTGATGAAGGTGTTTTAGTAATTCCATTAACGACGTCATTCAGTCATTTTAAGACTGTATGGGGACCGTCCCAGTCACACTGTAGCTTGGGAGAGAGTCCTTTGCGTCGAACAGGGTTCAACAGCCAAACTTTGTCTCCTTCTTTGAATTCATCATGTGTAGACATCAGGTGATATCTCGTTTTTATTCTTTCCGTTGTCATGTGAATCCGCTCCCGAAAAAGTTGTATATGTCTTGAATTCAGGCCTGGAGATCTTGGATGTACTGTACACCTCTGGCGATGAAGGCATATCTGGAGGACAACTAAACAGGAGATCACATAGAAGACGAAGTTCACGTGGAAATGGCATCTGTGTTGCAGTATAGCCAATTGTTTCGTGGACAGCACTTCGATACGCCAGCAGTAACAACATCAGCTTCAAATGTCAATCTAACTGGTTCCTTGATACTAGAAGAGAGGGGTTATTCAGGATGGCGCGGTTAAACCCAAAGAGGTTAGAAGATTATAGAGATGGCGTCAACCTTGAAACCGGGTATGCAATGTGAAACCGTTATCGCTCAATATTAAATGCCCAAACACGTGAGTGTGGTCGAAGAGCACAATGACTTCCTAAAGATTGGGTTACTCTCATTGCTCACACTAGAGCACATGCTAACGTTTGGGCTACACTTAAACCGGTTTCTGGGGTTGTACTACAGGCTTCACGCGCGAGACGTCCATTTCATCTTTATAATCTTCTAACCTCTTTGGCAGGGCCCGACTAAGGATATTTTGTGCCCAGGGCACTTTTGATTTTTCGTACCCCATTAGAACGGATGAAAATGTAAAATCTATCCATTGTGGGGAGCAAAAGGGCATAGTACCCTTCCCCCACACTTAAATAGGTTTCTACCATCTTTGGTTTCTATCATCACACTTAAATAGGTTTCTTTCTTCTTTGAGCCCAACTACACTCCTCTCTCAAATGTTGGCATCTGCGCATATTGTTTGCGCACCTGTATGCCAGGCATAGTTACTGTCTATTTGAGTGCACGGAATGAAATTCTCCAAGAATTTATGACCTGGAATCAAAATTTCTCCTCTTTAATATCCTGCCAGTTGCGCAGTTAAAATGCGCTATAGCGTCACATGTTCATTCATTGGCCGCCAAACTTTCAAAATTTGTGTTTTCCATCGAAACATGTATGCATATCAATTTGTGTCCAATTTGCATTACTCCTTCTTGGTTCATCGTTTTCTTTTGTCCTAGAGTGTACATTACGATTTTATATGACTCATGAAAAGTGAAAAACAATCTACAAGAGTGAGAACAAAATTTTTGTGTTTGCTTGTGTGGGGAAAGAACTGTTGTACTGAAATATGCTATTTTAAAATGGCAGCTGTTATTAAAATAACAAGCAAGAAAAAGACACTTGGCCAAGCAAAGACCATAAATACAAAACAGAATCAATACAAGCAAAGGCCATAAAAACAGAAATGAATAATATGACTGACGTTATAGTGTCACATTTATAGCCAAAATTTATGGACACAATTTATAATAGCCAGGTATCGCAGTGAGCCCCCAAACACGCAACACCCCGCGGCCGCCAGTTTTATTTTCCAGGAAAAAGAGAGGGACACAAGAGAAAAAAAAATCAGTCAATGAGAAAAAAAGAAAGTGGATCAATAAGAGGATAAGATACACCTTGTAAAAGCAAAAGCAAAATTTTACAAGGAACTGAGTTTTTTTATTTATTTATTTATTTTTAAGCTATTGTATAGCTTTTATCGCGGGCTTTGAGCGCGGCGACCGAATCGAAAAATTCCGTAACGAAAAAAAAAACCTAACACAGTTCGGTAGACTTCGGCTGTACGAAGCTCGCACAGATCGAGACGAGCTGCTCCGAAATCGGACGAATACATAAGCAGCTGTTTGTGAGAAAGTATATAGGTGTATAGGTATCTATCATCTATGTACAACAGTGAATAGCTGTACGCGTAAAATTTGTGTATAAAGTAGATCAGATAAAACTTGAATATCTCCATTCGACTTGCAGGCCTTTAAAACCTATTAAATACCTTTTCTCTATTAAAATTTGTTTTCTTATCATTATTGTTATCTTATTCATTAATATCAAAGAAAAACCTTGAATATCCCCATTCGACTTGCAGGCCTTTAAAACCTATTAAATACCTTTTCTCCATTAAAATTTGTTTTATATCGGTCACCACGCTCAAAAAGTGTAACTTGAATTAATATCAAAGAAAAACTTGAATATCCCCATTCGACTTGCAGGCCTTTAAAACCTATTAAATACCTTTTCTCTATTAAAATTTGTTTTCTTATCGGTCACCACGCTCAAAAAGTGTAACTTGAATTAATATCAAAGAAAAAACTTGAATATCCCCATTCGACTTGCAGACCTTTAAAACCTATTAAAATACCTTTTCTCTATTAAAATTTGTTTTCTTATCATTATTGTTATCTTATCATTATTCTTATCTTATTCATTAATATCAAAGAAAAAACTTGAATATCCCCATTCGACTTGCAGGCCTTTAAAACCTATTAAATACGTTTTCTCTATTAAAATTTGTTTTCTAATCAGTCACCACGCTCAAAAAGTGTAACTTGAATTAATATCAAAGAAAAAACTTTAATATCCCCATTCGACTTGCAGGCCTTTAAAACCTATTAAATACCTTTTCTCTATTAAAATTTGTTTTCTTATCGGTCACCACGGTCAAAAAGTGTAACTTGAATTAATATCAAAGAAAAAAATTGAATATCCCCATTCGACTTGCAGGCCTTTAAAACCTATTAAAATACCATTTCTCTATTAAAATTTGTTTTCTTATCATTATTGTTATCTTATTCATTAATATCAAAGAAAAAACTTGAATATCCCCATTCGACTTGCAGGCCTTTAAAACCTATTAAATACCTTTTCTCTATTAAAATTTGTTTTATATCGGTCACCACGCTCAAAAAGTGTAACTTGAATTAATATCAAAGAAAAAACTTTAATATCCCCATTCGACTTGCAGGCCTTTAAAACCTATTAAATACCTTTTCTCTATTAAAATTTGTTTTCTTATCGGTCACCACGCTCAAAAAGTGTAACTTGAATTAATATCAAAGAAAAAACTTGAATATCCCCATTCGACTTGCAGACCTTTAAAACCTATTAAAATACCTTTTCTCTATTAAAATTTGTTTTCTTATCATTATTGTTATCTTATCATTATTCTTATCTTATTCATTAATATCAAAGAAAAAACTTGAATGGCCCCATTCGACTTGCAGGCCTTTAAAACCTATTAAATACCTTTTCTCTATTAAAATTTGTTTTATATCGGTCACCACGCTCAAAAAGTGTAACTTGAATTAATATCAAAGAAAAAACTTGAATATCCCCATTCGACTTGCAGGCCTTTAAAACCTATTAAATACCTTTTCTCTATTAAAATTTGTTTTCTTATCGGTCACCACGCTCAAAAAGTGTAACTTGAATTAATATCAAAGAAAAACTTGAATATCCCCATTCGACTTGCAGGCCTTTAAAACCTATTAAATACCTTTTCTCTATTAAAATTTGTTTTCTTATCGGTCACCACGCTCAAAAAGTGTAACTTGAATTAATACCAAAGAAAAAACTTGAATATCCCCATTCGACTTGCAGACCTTTAAAACCTATTAAAATACCTTTTCTCTATTAAAATTTGTTTTCTTATCATTATTGTTATCTTATCATTATTCTTATCTTATTCATTAATATCAAAGAAAAAACTTGAATATCCCCATTCGACTTGCAGGCCTTTAAAACCTATTAAATACGTTTTCTCAATTAAAATTTGTTTTCTTATCGGTCACCACGCTCAAAAAGTGTAACTTGAATTAATATCAAAGACAAAAATTGAATATCCCCATTCGACTTGCAGTCCTTTAAAACCTATTAAAATACCTTTTCTCTATTAAAATTTGTTTTCTTATCATTATTGTTATCTTATTCATTAATATCAAAGAAAAAACTTGAATGGCCCCATTCGACTTGCAGGCCTTTAAAACCTATTAAATACCTTTTCTCTATTAAAATTTGTTTTATATCGGTCACCACGCTCAAAAATTGTAACTTGAATTAATATCAAAGAAAAAACTTGAATATCCCCATTCGACTTGCAGGCCTTTAAAACCTATTAAATACCTTTTCTCTATTAAAATTTGTTTTCTTATCGGTCACCACGCTCAAAAAGTGTAACTTGAATTAATATCAAAGAAAAACTTGAATATCCCCATTCGACTTGCAGGCCTTTAAAACCTATTAAATACCTTTTCTCTATTAAAATTTGTTTTCTTATCGGTCACCACGCTCAAAAAGTGTAACTTGAATTAATATCAAAGAAAAAACTTCAATATCCCCATTCGACTTGCAGACCTTTAAAACCTATTAAAATACCTTTTCTCTATTAAAATTTGTTTTCTTATCATTATTGTTATCCTATCATTATTCTTATCTTATTCATTAATATCAAAGAAAAAACTTGAATATCCCCATTCTACTTGCAGGCTTTTAAAACCTATTAAATACGTTTTCTCTATTAAAATTTGTTTTCTTATCGGTCACCACGCTCAAAAAGTGTAACTTGAATTAATATCAAAGAAAAAACTTTAATATCCCCATTCGACTTGCAGGCCTTTAAAACCTATTGAATACCTTTTCTCTATTAAAATTTGTTTTCTTATCGGTCACCACGGTCAAAAAGTGTAACTTGAATTAATATCAAAGAAAAAAATTGAATATCCCCATTCGACTTGCAGGCCTTTAAAACCTATTAAAATACCATTTCTCTATTAAAATTTGTTTTCTTATCATTATTGTTATCTTATCATTATTGTTATCTTATTCATTAATATCAAAGAAAAACCTTGAATGGCCCCATTCGACTTGCAGGCCTTTAAAACCTATTAAATACCTTTTCTCTATTAAAATTTGTTTTATATCGGTCACCACGCTCAAAAATTGTAACTTGAATTAATATCAAAGAAAAAACTTGAATATCCCCATTCGACTTGCAGGCCTTTAAAACCTATTAAATACCTTTTCTCTATTAAAATTTGTTTTCTTATCGGTCACCACGCTCAAAAAGTGTAACTTGAATTAATATCAAAGACAAAAATTGAATATCCCCATTCGACTTGCAGTCCTTTAAAACCTATTAAAATACCTTTTCTCTATTAAAATTTTTTTTCTTATCATTATTGTTATCTTATCATTATTGTTATCTTATTCATTAATATCAAAGAAAAAACTTGAATGGCCCCATTCGACTTGCAGGCCTTTAAAACCTATTAAATACCTTTTCTCTATTAAAATTTGTTTTATATCGGTCACCACGCTCAAAAAGTGTAACTTGAATTAATATCAAAGAAAAAACTTGAATATCCCCATTCGACTTGCAGGCCTTTAAAACCTATTAAAATACCTTTTCTCTATTAAAATTTGTTTTCTTATCATTATTGTTATCTTATTTATTAACAGGGTTCGTAAATATCATGATATTTTCGAAAATATCAAAAATATCCGATATTTTGATATATATCCGATATTTTTGATACATATCCGATATTTTCAAAATTGTCAACTTATGATAAATATTTTCAGATTTAATGCAACTTAAACACCTATACGTATTGCACATTATATAAAAACTAATATAAAACATTATTCTAATATAAAATAGTAATTTTTATATATATAATTATAAATAATATATATATATATATATATATATATTTTTTAAACACTAACAAAATTTTTAAGTTAAACAATTTCTCTTTCAAAACACAAATTATAAAACTATCTCAAATCTCAAGAATGTTTTATTTCTGTTACAAAACTAAATACAAAGTGAAATTTATTTATTTATGCTCAAAAATTTAAATAAAAATGTAAGTTTTTCTGCTTTTTCAGTTCCTAGCCTGTTGCGCAATTTTGAATGAACAAAACCAAAGCTAGAGAAAATTCTCTCTAAGGATGCTGTTGCTGATGAAGCAGTATAAACAATTGATTTACTAACTTAGAAATTTTTTCTTTTAGTGGCTGTTCAATTTTAATATTATCCCACCAAATCAATGGCTCCACAGCTAAGAAATCGTCTTCAAACATAAAGTTCGGAAAGGGGGATTTTTTTGCTAAAAAAGTCATTGCTAGAGGCAAAAGTTCTTTGTCTGTAGAACGCAAAAAATCAAATGCTCTCTGCTTTTGTTCTTCAGTTAATTTTCTTCCACAATATCGATGGTCTAACATATTTGCCGCTAAGTGTGCTGGTGAAAGAACCATTTTTCCTCTTGCTGATAATTTTTCTTGCACTTCTTTTATTCCTTTCAGCTCCTCTCTTAAGTTAATCCAAATTTCTACACATTGTGCAAGTTTAGTCTCATCTTTTTGCATTTCATCAAATGCTTTTGCGATGGGTTTTAAAATGTTTGTATAGTCCGTACAATTAGCCATTAAGTTGACATCATTAACTGGATTAAAAACAACACAGAAATTCTCATATTGAAATTACAGGAGCACTTTAGAAAAACATTTTCAGATGTGTAAAAATTATTTTTGTTAACTCCTTTTAGCATTTCATTTAAAATAAAATTCTTAATAACAATTGAAAATTTAAAGTTCTAATTTTTAGACAAAAAATATAAATATGATGAATAATCTATTTTCAAAATACTTCACATAAATGAAAATATCAAAAATATCGAAAATCCCGATATTTTAAAAATAAATATCGGATATATATCATGATATATATCCATGATATATATCGATTGATATATATCCCGAACCCTGTTTATTAATATCAAAGGAAAAACTTGAATATCCCCATTCGACTTGCAGGCCTTTAAAACCTATTAAATACCTTTTCTCTATTAAAATTTGTTTTCTTATCGGTCACCACGCTCAAAAAGTGCAACTTGAATTAATATCAAAGAAAAAACTTGAATATCCCCATTCGACTTGCAGGCCTTTAAAACCTATTAAATACCTTTTCTCTATTAAAATTTGTTTTCTTATCGGTCACCACGCTCAAAAAGTGTAACTTGAAATTATATCAAAGAAAAAACTTGAATATCCCCATTCGACTTGCAGGCCTTTAAAAACCTATTAAAATACCTTTTCTCAAAAAATAGAGTTAGATCATTCAAATTTGGTACATCGAGGTTTTCGATACCTACAAATCGATTGCGGATGTTTTTGATATATTCTCATTGCGGATATATTCTCATTTATTCAATAAAAGAAAAAAAATTGTTTTCTTATCGGTCACCACGCTCAAAAAGTGTAACTTGAATTAATATCAAAGAAAAAACTTGAATTAATATCAAAGAAAAAAACATACTGCATAAATAAAATAAATAAATAATTATAATTGCATAAGTTGATAAAAAATGCTATGCAATAGCTTTACCGCGGCAGTCCTCGAGTGCCACACGTATTTTTTTTTTTTTATCAAATTCATTCAGAATTAAAAATTTTCAAGATGATTGTCGGTTCAGAATAGGGCTAAAATTTTACGATGCTAAAATCCAAAATAGCATCTCTGCCACTGCCTTGCTAATAATATAATATGCAATATGCTCTTTAATGATTTAATGCTTTTATATGATGCTCTTTAATGCTTTTATATGATGCTTTAATGTTTTTATGTGATTTAATGCTTTTAATGATTTAATGCTTTTATATGATGCTCTTTAATGCTTTTATATGATGCTCTTTAATATTTAAACATAATCAATCGTTTAATTATTGTAAGGAAGTAAAGCCTCTTATAAAATTATTTTGTGTTATTGTATATTTGTGTGGATAACCTGAAGATGCTGGATGTACATTTGATGTCAGTGGAGAAAATGGTGGTGAAAGCCTTTTGATTTTACCATTTAAAAAACTGGTCAGTTATAAAGATTCAAATAGGAATTATTTTAAGGAATTTGCTCTTATGCTACACTGTGCTCATTATAAAATATATCATGCTACAGTAGATTAATTATTGTGAATGCAAGAGTTACAATTAATTGGCAACTTGGCTTATAAAATTTCAGAAATACAAAACAATTTATAAAGCATAAAAATATTTGGGAATTAAAATGTTCCTATAGCATAATATATTCGCAGTGGTTAGAAAACCCGCAGCCGGGTCTGTATCATATTCCCGGCAGTTCTGAAGCTTGCGCAGTATGATTGCCGGGTGATTTATTATTCATCTGCCAATAAAGTGAACGATTCTTATCAACACATGCTTTTGATAATTCATATTGCCACTTTAATTCGCATTTATTTGTATTGACCATGTTTTATACTTTGATTTTTCTCGCTAAATATTTGTTTCATTATTCAGTTTTATTTACTCTTATGTTTTTTGCTTTATCAGCTACTTTATCTTTCATTAAATAAGTTAATATAATTAAGCTAATTGCTACAGATATTTATGAGATCTTACATTACTCCACAATGCAAATTAAAAAGAAAATTGATAATGTACATGATTGAAATACATGTGTATAAAATGGGGGGGAGGGGGGAATTTTATATTGCACAAAAACCATTACATTTCTAGCGTATATTTATATTTGATTTTAAAAGCTAAATTTACTTTTAAAATTTTTAAATTAATTAGTATAGTAAAAGAAATTTAATTTTTGAACTTTACATGATTTCTCGAAAGATTACTCTAATATATTATTATTTTAAATCTTTAATGTAATAAATATAGTACAAGAAGTTTAATTTTTAAACTTTACATGATTTCTCCAACGATTTTTCTGATACATTATATTTAGATTATTAAAAACTAAATATATTTTTAAAAATTTTAGTTTAATCAGTATAGTACAAAAAAAAATTATTTTTAACTTTGCAAGATTTCTTGAAAGATTATTTTAATATAGTATTATATTTTTATTTTTAATAACTAAATATATCTAAAAAAAATTATTTTCATTAGTACAGCATTAAATAAATAAATAATTTTTCAATTTTGCATGGTTTTCTCATAGATTATACAAATTTATCATTGTATTTGGATTTTTTAGAAACAAAATATATTTTTTTTTAACTTTAATTTAATCAATATAGTATAAGAAATTTAATTTTTAAACTTTGCATGATTTCTTGAAAGATTATTCTAATATTTTATTATGTTTTGATTTTTAAAAACTAAATATATTTTTTAAAAAAGAATTCAATCAGTTAGTACAAGAATTTTAATTTTTCAACTTTGCATGGTTTCTCCAAAGTAGTTTCTATTATTATGTTAGGATTTTTAAAAACTAAATTATTTAAAAATATTAATCTAAATTTTAATTTAATCAGTATAGTATAAGAAATTTCATTTTTCAAATTTGCATGTTTTCTCCAAAAATTAGTTTTAGAAAATCTTTGGTTTCAAATCATTTCGAAAGATGGCAGCACCAGCTGGATTGATTACAAAGTTGACTGGTTGAAAAACAGCTACCGCGGCTCTATTTATTCGTTTGTTAATTATTAAAATACACATCAGACTTATATGCTTGACTGACGCTATTTATTGTTTACTTTTATGCATTTATCTGTTAGGAATAAGAACCAGTCAAAAAAAAAATATTCATACTCAGTGTCACCCAACACTTCAGGTACAGATCAAGTATTCCATACCTTGAAGTTCTAATACGCAAGCGCAGAAGACCGCCGGGTCTATAATACTTACCCGGCTGCCGGTTCTCTAACCACGGCCTAATATATTCATCTTATTTTGTCTTTTAAATGTTTTATTTGTTATTGTAAATAAACATTTTTATGCTACTAAATAATCTCTGTGTCTTAATAGAGTATTTTAATTAGTTATTATGAATGATTTATTCTATTTCAAGAATTAATTTGAATTACTTTAACGTTTATTCCTAATTTAAGTTTAATATTAAAGTTTTTTTTTTTTTTTTTTTTTAAGAATGTTTTTTTATTCACCCGGTTAGTCATACTGTCAGTCATCGAGCCACTTTTCTACTATATTTTGACTCAAGGGTCATCCCTTGAAATAATCATTTTCCCGTTTATATAAGACCTACCACGGAGGGCATTCCACCTATAGGCCAAGGATCCTATCGTAGTCAATCGGCCTTAAAACTGTACAACCCTTTTATATAATTTTATTGTTAAAAAACTAATTTGTATTATTAAAAGTCCTCACATACATTTTCTTCAAATAATATTATTAATTTTATAAAATTCAATTATAAGTAATATTAAATGAATTAATTCAAAGAAAACAATTACTTACTCTTTTTCTAAAAATTACAAAACTGAAAATGTTCCTATAGCATAATATATTCATCTTATTTTATCATTTAAATGTTTTATTTGTTATTGTAAATAAACATTTTTATGTTACTAAATAATCACTGTGTCTTAATAGAGTATTTTAATTAGTTACTATGAATGGATTATTCTATTACAAGAATTAATTTGAATTACTTTAACGTTTATTTCTAATTTAAGTTTAATATTAAAGGTTCTTTTTTTTTTTTTTTTTTTAGAATGTTTTTTATTTACCCGGTTTGTCTGTCATACTGTCATTCTGTCTGTCATCGAGCCTATATTTTGACTCAAGGGTCATCCTTGAAATAATCATTTTGAAATAATCATTTTTCCCGTTTATATAAGACCTACCACGGAGGGCATTCTACCTATAGGCCTAGGATCCTATATATTATAAGTAATATTAAATGAATTAATTCAAAGGAGACAATTACTTACTCTTTTTCTAAAATTTACAAAACTGAAAATGGAAAAATAAAACGATTTTTTTTTTTCTTTCTTTTTTACTCAATTTGTAAAATTATTATTATTTTTTTTTTTTAAATACTACGCTGATTTCTTTCTTTCTTCCTCTTATTCTTTTTTTTTTTTTTTTTTAAGTTTTTTTTTATATTTTTCTGTCAGTGTCAGCAGTAATACCATCAGCAATTTTAATAGAGTTTTATCTACTGTTATGTATTTTCAGGAATAACAATCTGAACAAGAAGGAGAAAAACAGAAAATTGTTATTGATTTTCCGTTCCTTTAAAAAAAAAAAAAAAAAAAAAAAAAAACATTAAGAGCACACAAAAGGCAAAGTCTGGTGTCTATGCATTGGACATTAAATATGACTATACTTTATCCATTTTTTAGATTAGCTACTGTATATATATATATATAGCATTATTTTACAATTACACTAAGTCGACAAAAAAAATTTTTTGGGGGGTAACAGAAATAAAATTAACTATTTTCAATTAATTTTGTAGTGCAGAATTAAAAAATAATAGTGAAAAATCTGCAACACGTACAGTTTTTTAGTTATGATTATTTAATCTGTACTGGAAGCAATGTACAAAAGTCTTTAGAAGACATGCATTATTGCTATCAATATTATTAATTTAGCATGGAATACTGTTAATATGGATACAATATACACATTTTAGACTAAGTAGAACATAAAAACATGGAAAATACACTAAATGATTGAATTGTTACTATTTGTTATTTTAAAACCAAAATACAAAAAAATAGGCTTTTTTACGTCTTGTGTTAAATGTCTACCTTGTGATTTTAATATGAATAGTTCACAAATACAGCAAAACTTATCGGGTACGATTTTAGAAGTTCTACACTGAAAACTTACCATTTTGAACATGAAACTTTAACTATAAAACAGCACAATCATACTTAACAAAGGATATCTGTTAACTAGAATAACAGAAAGAAAAACAGTTACGGTACCAATACAGGGTTGCCAAACAGGGGTTGTCAGCAGAGAGGACGGCCAGGAGGCAGGGTTGATAGCACGAAAGGTTACCATGTGTGATACAGTCGGCAGCAAAAGTATCTGTCTAAAAAAAGTACACTTAATACTGCTTTGTTGAATAAATCCTTGTCGAGTCATGTTCTTAGTCAGTCTAAGAACATGATTCCACAAGAATTTATTTAACAAAATAGTATTAAATGTACTTTTTTGATATCGGAATTATTGGCTAGTGCTCGGATATTTTTGCTGTCGACTGTATTGTAAAAATCATAAAAAAATAAAAATAAAAAAATAGTGAAAATTGTCATTTTCTGATACTTTAACAAAAAAATTGAACAAACATGGTTGCCGGGACGAATATACCCTGGTTCTCATAATTATAAGGACACCCGTTTTTCTATATTAACTAAACACTGAACACTATTTACACAAATATATTTTTTATTAATTTGAATTTCATTAATAGACGATATTTTAAATGTTTTATCGTTTTTCTATCTTAAAAACTTTAAATACGGTCAAAAAGATGATTTTTCAGGTGTTCACAATTATAAGGACAGCTCGAATCTTAGTAATTTGTTTTCAGTTATTCTTCAAATCAATATTTTATGAGGTCTCTTTTTAGGGTGAAACAGTCAGCCATTCTTTCTGGTATATATATATATATACATTTTTTTTTTATTCAGTTTCAATACTATTTCATACAGCATAGATGATATTCTGAATACATTTAAACTATTTAAAATTGCTTTCCACTAGCATGCACTTTTCTAATATGATACGTGTTAAGGTGTTTTCTACTTTTAGTCCATGGGAAAGGCAATAATACAGAAGTTTCTATCTTCAAACTTTTTCCTATTGCTCTAGAAGTAGAGCAAAAATGCAAGTCTTGTTGGAAAAAATATTATTACCCCCCCCCCCCCACACACACACACACACAAAATCTAACAAAAATCTGAGAATTCCACGTTTAAAATTTGAGGATATTCTCTTGATGTTCATAATAATAGAAAAAATTACTAAATTCATTCTACCTCCAGTAGAAACAGCTCCCCAGAGCACCATAGATCCACCTTTAAAATGCCCAACTCATATCTGCCCTTGAAAAATCTACTCTGTTTTTTGCTATCTTCAGATCGTGCCAGTAACTGTTAAAACCATTTGGTTAATCAAGAATAAAAAAAATTTCATCCAAAAAGGCAACATTTTACTATTTAACATTGTCTTTATTCAACTTTAACACAGATGTTCTTTTCCCCATTAAATGCTTATTGATTATTACAGGTTTTCTATTCAATTTATCATATTATTAATTATTTTAAACATGCATAAATGTGGACCCTAACCTTTCGTTAACAATTACGAGCAAATTCAGCCGCAGTCATTATGAGTAGAACCGTAAGAGGAATTATGAGTCTTCGATCTCTGTAAAACAACTCTGATTTTGCATCAGATCTCTCTCCTATCGAACAAGCAGTTCAACGTTTGATCACATTTCTTTCAGCAATTTTAGATCTACGAATTTCATTAGAAATTCGCCGGATTGTAATTATCCTTCCACTTAAAAAACACATTTATCATACTTCACTACATAAACGTTCTTTCTTTTTTTTTTTTTTTTTTTGAGGAATTATCAGTAATGTCCGTCCAACAAGGCTAATATATGAATGAATCTAGCCCAGTAGTTAACAAATTCGCATGTCAACTGTAATTTATCCGCTAGTAAGTTAAATAAAACGAAAAAATCTTAATTGTTCCTATAATTATGAACATGTAAAAACGTGGAGAAAAAAATATTTTGCATTTTTTTTTAAATTAATTTTGTTTCATTAAAAAATATATATATATATCAGTTTTGGTTTTTAGATTACTAGATACATTAAGTGCACTTAGTATAATTTTGTTCACAATTATTTTTACATTAGGTATTTCAAAACATAAAGTGTCCTTATAAATATGAGAATGATTTTGATCACGGAAAAATTTCGGCGCTCCTGATTCGCTATTTCCATTCTGACGTCATGCTAGATTACAGAGAAACATTTTGTCGTAGAGTTTTTTAGTTTATTTATTTATTTTTTTAAATGTCTTTTAGCAAAATATCCATCTATCCAAAAATTATGTGTGCCATTTTTCATTTTCTAATAAAGTTAAATCCACTCCGGTGAATACTATTACTATATATAGCGATTAAAAATTTAGAAGATTGTTGCAGATAAATTTAAAATTGAAAAAATCGGTAAAATTATTCTATGCTTATGATATTTTCCTATAAGTTTTTTTTTTTTTCTTTTTTTTTTTTTTAAATAAATATATACGTAAACCATATTGATCAATTTTAAATATCCAAGTGATTTTTATTTTTATTTATTTTAAATCATGAGCAATTTTGCGCTAGACATAATTTAATTATTTAAAAGCGTTTAAAAATGTGCAGTGCTGCCGTCTGTTGTTCTACATGATATTTATTATTATTACTTTTTTTTTTTTTTTTTCTGACGGTGTACAGTAAAATGGTGAGCAAGCCTTTTTGCTGTATGAAAGAAATTGTCCTCTCGCGGTTCTTAAAAAAAAAAAAAAAAAAAATAGGATTCATCATATATAGTTATTAAATACAAATAAAGTATTAATTTTTTCCCAAATAAATTAACTTTCACTACGCTCGCTCCTCAAAGAAAAAAAGAAGAAAAAAAAAGTGTTAGAATATGAAGAAAGATATGTATATATATAAAGTAATATGTTGTGGCCACCACAAGACTTCCTTCTACATTTTCCTATACAAATTCACTCAGTAACAATATTTTTTAAAATAATAATAATAATAATAATAATGAGTTTTTTTCCCGTTAAAAGTAAAAAAAAAAAAAAAAAAAGTCGATAACTTTGTTTTAAATTATCACATATGTATAGTTCAACCATTCGTTTTAAAGGTATTGACGAGACCTTTCGAAAGATACCCATCTTGAAAATTCTCCCCCCCCCCCGGGGATACCCCACATGCACATTTTTTTTTCCTAATTAACTACTACTATTATCAATAATTCATATTAATTTTACAATCACACGTTAAGAATAATTCTCATTATGTACATTTATACGAAATTTTGTCCTATACTGCCATGTTAAAACTTTAGAAAAAATACGATCACAGAGACACCCGTTGAGTGATTGATCCCCAAATCTAATCAGCACCAGTTTATGTCAGGGGCCAACTAAATACCAGTTTGGTTAAATTTCGTTAATATATATATATATACGGTTTTTTTCTAAGTTATTTTTCGTTAAAAGTAAAAAAAAAAAAAAAAATCGATAACTTTGTTTTAAATTATCACAGATTTATAGTTCAACCATTCGTTGTAAAGGTATTGACGAGAGCTTTCGAAAGATACCCATCTTAAAAATTTACCCCCTCGAGGAGGGAGTCCCCCCCCAAGGGGGGTGGGGTGACGAGGCTCCTATACATACAAAAAAAAAATCCCAGTTGACTATCTCTATTATAAATAACTCTTGTAAATTTCATCAGTACAAAAAACCCTTAACGGCTTAAAAGTTTGTGACGCCGCTACTTTGTGGCTATAAGAATTTGAAATATGAGTCTTAAAAATAATGATATCAAATTTTATGTGACGCTTTGCAATTAGTTAAAATATACATAGATTTTCTTATTTGATCATTCACTTTTATCTTTTATTTATATTTATAATGCAAACGTGATATTTTTAACTTCAAGATCAGACAGATATTTAAAATACACTCACTGATGCTTTTTCATTCGCATTTCAAATTCAAAATAACAGTTTTAAAAGGAATGATATAAAAATTCCAGTGGCGCCTCGGTGTTATTTTAAAAGATTTGTTTTTAGATTCCATTAAAATTACTTTTGTTTTGCTAATAAAATATATTTACACATTTAAACAGTGCTTTTAATTTTCAAATATACTGTCAAATGATTATACTTTCACTGAGTTAGCATTATAAAGTAAAATTATTTATTTCAATAAATTGATTTATCTTTTGCATAACGCTATCCAAAACATAGTATCATAGTGTCCAACAAAGTGAAAATTTGCTCAAAGAGGTAGTGTGACGTAAAGAAAACATTTACACAAATTTTACTTGCAGTTTTGGATAGCGTGACGCAAAGGATAAATCAATTTATTGAAATAAATAATTTTACTTTATAATGCTAACTCAGTGAAAGTATAATTATTTGACAGTATATTTGAAAATTAAAAGCACTGTTTAAATGTGTAAATATATTTTATTAGCAAAACAAAAGTAATTTTAATGGAATCTAAAAACAAATCTTTTAAAATAACACCGAGGCGCCACTGGAATTTTTATATCATTCCTTTTAAAACTGTTATTTTGAATTTGAAATGCGAATGAAAAAGCATCAGTGAGTGTATTTTAAATATCTGTCTGATCTTGAAGTTAAAAATATTACGTTTGCATTATAAATATAAATAAAAGATAAAAGTGAATGATCAAATAAGAAAATCTATGTATATTTTAACTAATTGCAAAGCGTCACTTAAAATTTAATATCATTATTTTTAAGACTCACATTTCAAATTCTTATACCACAAAGTAGCGGCGTCACAAACTTTTAAGCCGTTAAGGGTTTTTTGTACTGATATCATTACTTTTTAGTGGTTATTGATCAAAAAATTAAAACAAGTCCTTCTGGCTCCTAGGAAGGGTAAACTAATTTATCTTTTCGTATGAAGTTGTCACCATTTTTTTTTTCAAAATGGCAGCTACAATTTATTAATGGACTTAGTGGATTTATAAATGAAGGCTATTTATATATGGAGTTTTAAGCAAATTGGTTCATAAAACCTTTCTAATGTAAATTTGAAATTTTCAGTGTGTTGGCACAGGGAAACAAGAGGGTGGATTAAGTTGGCAAATGAACATATCAAATACATTTCTGAGATAAATCCACACTACAAATTTAGTGTGAATTAATTCAGTATTTCAAACGTTATCATACTCACAAATTTTCAAGTAGCCTGCCACTTGGAAACAAAATGGAGAAGCTTCGCACTAGAAAAATTTATTGACAGGGATTCTCAAACTCTTAAAAAAAAAAAAAGTAAGTGAAAATTTTCAAATTTAAGTTAGAATTACGTAATTTACATTTTGCAAGTTTCTTTTTAGAGAATTACAAATTAAACAATTAAAAAAATATATCAAGTAAATATTAAAAATGGAATTTTATATATTTTCTTTCCCCTTTTGAGGCTAAGTATACTGCTCCAATATTCACAATTTAAATTTTCATCAAAAGTGCAGGTAAAAATTACTTCCTATATATTTTCATATAAAACGTTTGGGGGAAAAAATAGACAAAATATAAATTAAGCTTTACATTTCTATAATTTTAAAAATAAGATAAAATCACCTGGAGAAAAATTTTATGGAAAATATAAGTTAAGTTTTAAAAAAAATGAAATTTCTGCGTAAAAATACTATTTCATAAATATATTTACAACTACAATAAACAAAAAACGCTCCTTTAATTTTAAATAATTATTTCTACATGTTTCGAAGCTATTAAAAGTTTTTTTCTTTCTTTCTTTTTTTTTTTTTTTTTTTTAAGAAAAATAAATTAAATGTAGTGGCGCCATCTAGTAGTTTTTTTTAAATCATATACATACAGATTTAAATTTTTTTTTTCATTAAAAAAAAAAAAAAAAAAAAAAAAAACTTGTTTAGAAACAGGTAGAAATAGTTATTTAAAATTAAAGGAGGATTTTTTGTTTACTGTAATTGTAAATTATGAAATAGAATTTTTCATGCACAAGTTAATTAATTAAAAAAAGAAAAGAAAGAATAATTTTTTTAAAATAAATTACTATGGGTTTCAAAGTAAAGATGTTATTTATTTATTTTGACGTGTTTTTTAATAATTGCTATTTGACACATTTTTCATGAATTTTACTGAAATTCATGAAAAATGAATTTTATTAAAACACTGTTTAAACACTGTTTATTAAAACACTGTTTCATCCTCTAGTCATTGCTTTGAATAATAATAATAAAAAAAATTGATTATGTTAATATTTAAAATATGTATCATTTTAAAGTCTGAAAAATAAATAAATGAATAAACACTAACTGTATTTTCAAAAGAGATTTTTAATTTTTAAAAAGAAATATATATATATATATATTTACGAAAGAGTTTGTTTTAAATAAAAACGATAGATGGCGCCAAAACTGTATTTGCTGTTTTTTTTCATTCCCGGAGCGTAAGGATACATGAATAGGAATCGCAAATCATTGAGTTATTATAAAATCGATTTTCATGAATGATTAAAAAATTTTTCGCTTTAAAAAATTGTAAATTCATCATTATTATGATAAAATGGAATGTCTAAAATTACAAAATACTTCCTTATTTAAAATATTATCTAAATATTTCTTTGACTAAATATGAAATTTTGAAATCAAAAATATTTTTTTCATAACAGAAGGGAAAATATATTTAAGTGAATTTGACTTAGTATATATACAATAAATATTTTAAACATGTAATAAAGTACTTTTGCGTTAAAAAAAATTCTAAATAATTCATTGGCTGCATTCAAGTCGGTCAACAAACCAACCCACATACCTTACAAGTAAGAACCGCATAACAGCGTTTTCACCCGAAAAAACATATGTAATTGGCGGAGTAATATAGTTCCATATTTAAAGCGATTTATATAAAAAACAAGAGTTTTCCTGAAAAAAAAACAAAAACGTTACTAGATTCAGAAAGATCCCATTAACAACATATATTAATTAAATTAAAATCGTTCGTGCGGTTTTAGAGATATTTTTATTACATCCTTACATCGTTACACCACACATTTTCCCTTTTTCGCTTTAAATTGAGATTCAGATTTCAAAACATACTGCATGTAGAGATGTAAAATTTTCAGGATAGATTAAGACCGAAGATAAAAGACTATTTTGAAAAAATCAGAACAAAATATGGCTTATTTGCTGAGATATTAAGTGTCGGCTTTTACAAATCTCTTTGATGTCAAACTAGGCGTATATATGAGTTCGCAGCTTTCCGTCCGTTTGTCCTTCCGCTTGCGTCACTCGAAAAACTGCCGTTTTTCATGATAATGATTACTAAAAAATAATTCTCTTTATGTACATTTATACAAAATTTTGTCTTACTTCACCATGTTAAAAATTTAGAAAAAGCGGAATGGCAACGCAACCTGTAAGACAATTTTTATCAAAAGTTGACAGGCACTAATTTATGTCAAGGTGCAACTACATATCAATTTGTATGAAATTCTGTGCAGTAGTTCCTGAGATACAGTTGCCACAAAATTTTGTCACACGCACACAGACAGATAGACATTTTCTAAAAATGGTCAAATCGTATTTTACAGCTCTCAGAACGTCTAAATCCATCAAAAACCCGAGGTCGAAAATTTTTACGAATCCAATACTTTCTTCTATTGAATGTAGAAGAAAGTAAAAATACTGTTAAATTGAAATAAAGACTTCTTTGGTTATTCAGTTTTTTTTTTTAAATATTTAAAGAAAAATATTTTGCTATGCCTATAATGTGTTCTATATACATTTTGACGCTTTCGAATTTGCGATTTCTTTGGTGATGTATCTAAGTGTGTGCAAGTGACCACAATAGTGTCCAAACACCTTACCAATATTCTGTTAAAAATTGGTAGGTATGTTATAAAGTCATTGTCGCATGACATATATTAATTTTAATAAGTTGGAATTTGTAATTTTTTGACAGGAACACAGAGAAACTTTATTTCTATGCCATATGACGCATTTTAAAATATTCGAAATGCATTAACATGAAATTCAATAATCCATTAAGGTAAATTTAAAGAAGCATGTTACATATCATGTTCGCAAGAACCATATAAATTG
This sequence comes from Salticus scenicus, assembly GCA_963930645.1. Taxonomy (NCBI): domain Eukaryota; kingdom Metazoa; phylum Arthropoda; class Arachnida; order Araneae; family Salticidae; genus Salticus; species Salticus scenicus. The sequence goes on along the minus strand of OZ005651.1, from coordinate 124,284,657 downwards.
TTATGAGTGCAGGATTTATATATTATAAAGGTAAAAAATATAATTTTCGTACGTTACGGTCTACGGATTAAAATTAATTGAAATTCGTTTTAATAATGTTAAAATATTTAAAATATAAAAAAGTGAATCAGGCGATAAGGCGTTTAGATGCCATCGCATTTTAAATAATTTTAATCCATAGGCCATAATGATAAAGAATTTTCCTTTGTGTCCCTATTAAAAAAAAAAAAGAAACAAAAATCTAAGTGCTCTAGGTTTAGAAAAATTTATGTAGCTCGTGCGCCGATGACCTATAACACAGCTATCAATTTCAGTTCAATCCATAAAATCGTAAAGACATCATCGTGTTCACTTACACAAATACATAAATCCACCATAAAAATGGCAACAATGAATTCAGGGGACCTTAAAATGTATTCTTTAACCACATTTCTTGCGACCATGGAAGCTTCTGCGCAAGTGCAGACTCAACGAGTCCACTGTTAAAACAGGGGAGATAATATTTTCGTTGAGAGAAAACAAGCGATAAGGGAACGCCGAATGACTGAATGTTTACTAAATTTCAACCTGACGGTGAACTTCGCACCCCTCAAAGCTTTTGGACTCGTCCTCACTGCTAGGCGTAGGAAACGTGGTTACACTATATAGATATATCTTTCTCAATATCTCATAATCATTTCTTTCTTTTTCATTTTTATTCTTCTCTTTCTTTCTTTCTTTTATTTTTTTAATGATTATAATCCTTACGTGATGAACGCGCGGAAAGTAAAAATGAGCAAATTAAGCTTTTCTTGAAATAATAATTCAAAGTGTGTTCATTGAAGCCTATTGTACATATTATATTCATTAGGAGGCTAAATTTTGTCTTAGAAGTTGTAAATCATTCATTTAGCTTTCTAAAAATGTTAATATAATAATGATTATTCTTCTTTAATCACAGTTTTTCAAAATAGTGACACAATACTATCAAATATGCAATGAAAGATTGCAAAGGGTTGAAGCCTAGGTATACATTCTTAAGACGTCAAGTCTAATATACTGTCATAGGTAAGATAATTTAATAAATAATTTAAAATTATAAATATATTCGGACATATATAAAATAAATTCAATTATTCCACTTTTAAAAGTTTTTAATTTGAAATATCGTGATTAATAATTATGATTTTTTAATTTAAATTTTTATTTTATTTCAAACCATTTTAATGACCATATAATATGTATGTGTATGTATAATCTCTGTGCGAATGAAAAAAAAAAAAAAAAAAAAAAAAAGAAAAAAGAAAGAAAGAAAGAAAAAAAGAAAGTGAAAGAAATTTCAGTTACTTCCATAAGTAAATAAAATTAAATCTTTTAGCACGTTAATGAACTAAAAGATGGCGCCAAAGCTATAGTTTTATTTTGCTGAATTATTTAATGACCTCAGGAAAAAAAAAAAAATGACAATAATTTTATAAATTTCTAAAAGCCAAATTTTGTAATCAATACAAAATAACAATTATTTAAAATTAAAAAAATATGATCTTAACTAATTATTAATTCAAATATTTATCAATATATTTTAATATCAATATGCGAATGAAAGCTACATAAAAAATAAATCTATTATAATTTTACATGTGAAATAATTTACTTTGATTCGTATTGAAGTATCCTAATAATGACATTTAACTATATTAGAAAATGAAAATGGCAGATTTGTTTCTGAAAAGACAATCATTTTGGCTTTAAAATATAAAATCTTTAAGACAAGGATAATTTTGTTTGTGTATGGCATGACGTCAGAACAGATAGTGAAGGAAACAGCGAATCAGGAGTGCCGAAACATTTCCGTGATCAAAATCATGTAAAGGTTGTATATATGCTGCCTCGACTCTGAGTTGCCAGGTCTCTGTGTTGCCAGCAGGAAGGGTTACCATCTGTGCAGGGGCGGATTAAGGGGTGTGCGAAGTGTGCGGCCGCACGGGGCGCTCGCTCGAAACTCAAATGAAAGGGCGCCAAATGACGAAAACTTTCTCGGTTTATTTACAATTTTGAGAAGTTTTTTTTTTTTTTTTTTTTTTTTTTTTTGTTGTTGTTGTTGTTGTTGTTTAAGCAATACCAAATGTTTGCCTACAAATCTTTTCTCAGTCTTCTCTCTCATTTCCACCGCAAAGAGAAAACAAAATCGAAATGCCCACTATACCCCCCCTTCCCAATTCCTCCAATTCCGTATCTTCCTCCCAATTCCTCCCTTTCGTCGAAACACTATTCTTTCTTTGACAGTCATACGATCTCTTCCGAGAATTTCACACTCACCCCCAAGGGCGTAGCGAGGGGGGTGCAGGGGGGTGCACTTGCACCCCCCTAGATCACAGACATAAAAATGAAAATTTACATTACATACAGTGGCTGGCAAAAATTTTGAAATGGTGTGTTTTTCTGCCCTAACATTTTATTTAACTAAATTTCTTAATGAAGTATATTAGTAATTTTTCCCTCTTTAAAGCTTAACAAAATGCAAACTCATAATCGCAATTTTAGCCAATTTTTTATTTTTGTCAAAATTGGCTAATTAAGACTATTTTTTTTTTTATTTTATACACGAAAAAATGAAGAAGAAAGTCTAACATCAGCAGTGGCGCACCCAGGTGTGTGTGTGTGGGGGGGGGGGGGGGGAGGGGGCCCTGGCTCCCCTCAAAGGTCATTGCATTGGATTTTTTTTTTTTTTTCAAACTTATGATTTGAAATTTATGATTTTTGAACATTTAGTTTAGTGTAATGGAAGAATAGGGCAACATTTCGCATAAACATTCATCCTAAAGCTGCCAATTCCAAATTTAAGAATTTTGAACATGATAGAATAATGCACATAAACTTCCATTATGGAGATCGTTGCATTGGAAATAGTATATAATTGTATGAAAATAAAATACGAAACCGACTTTAATATAATCAATCACCAAATTAAGATAATGAAAATCTATCAAATTATACGGTGTGTAGTCTTGAAATTGGGGCATTTCAATCTGTGACAGTGTCGAGCAATCCGTCAAATTCATTTCTGTTATGGATATAGTATTCTTCTCTGTAATAGAAATTTATGAGAACTAATATGTGAAGCGGAACTGAGCAGAGTTCCCCTTATGCCAACTATTTATTTTAAGCATATACTATTCTTTTTTTTTTTTGTAACAAAAATGAAATAAAATCAGAAAATCAATATCGTCTCGTTTTCAGTCATCTGCTTCATAGAACGATTTTGCCTTCTAAAGTCATGTTTTTTTTTTTTTTTTTTTCCGTTTTAGACCTTGACTTTTTTACGTTTTTCCCCATTTTGAGGTTTGGTTTAAGAGTCCAAAAACAAAATTTGTGTGTTGTCCGTCTAGTGTCAGTTCTTTTATGTGTTAGTTTATTAGTCTCTGTACGCAAGATCTCAAGAACAAATGGTCCTAGAAAGATCGGACCAGTTTTAAAATATCGCTTATGACACTAGCAAGAACATATTTGTCTTCAGACCTCTAATTTGAAAAGTTTGTACATTATCAAAAACTATGATTTTCTAAATAATTGATAACAGGGGAAATTTTCGTATAAGCATGTATTATGAGAATTATTTTCATCATAAAGAAACTAGACCAGTTTTAAAATATCACTTATGATATGAGTATGAATGCCATGTCATTCTGAATTATGGAGGAGTGAAGTGGAGAGGTCTGCACGGGCCGAAATTTTGAGGCGCGGATCCGGCTGAGCCTGTACGGAAGCTTTGCTTACCCAGCTCGGCCTTTTTTTTTTTTTTTCCATTGAAAGTCTCGCAAAATTGAGAAACCAAGATTATCAATTTTGTCCCGAGACAAAATTAAGAATTTCAACCAGAACCAAGCCCGTGCAGACTTCCAGAGCGAGAGGGTTTTGCTGTCGCACTATCTCTAGGCATTGGGCAATTGGCGACAGTCTGAAACTCACCGCTAGGGGTAGGGGGGGGGGGGGAAGGGGATCTGGACATATGCTATTTGCAATTTTAATCTTCAATGTTTAGGGATAGCTCTGCCGCTTCGTTAATCCGCTGAAGTATTAATTTGTACAGAACATGGAGCACATTGCGACTACTACTGATTAAACGTATTATGAGGATTATTTTCATTGTAAAGATATCTGACCAGCTTTAAAACACCCTTTATGACATTATCATGAACATTATTGACTATAGACATTCCACTTTGAAATCTTTGTAAATTATTCAAAATTTACGAATTTCTCAACATGGTAGAATAAGGCAATATTTCCCAACACTTGCTATTTGAAGATTATTGGATTGGAAATAATATGAATTGCATGAAAACTGGAATATAAAACTGACTTTAACAAAATTAAATTACAAGTTAGGAAAAGATAAATGTATTGAAGTGGAAGACGGAAGGGTAGCCTAGTGGTTGAGGACTACATTCTGCAATCCAGCCAAATGATAGGCAAACTTCATATCTTTTAACATTATATATAGTATGAGCTACAGTAGAAATGTATGAAAGCAAATATATGATGAGGAACTGAGCAGAGTTCACCTATTCCAACTAGTTTATTTATACGACAATTTAAATTAATTTAGTAAGTGTTTTAAATAAAAATAAATAAATAAAATAAATATTGTAAATAATAAAAGCACCAATTTCACATACTTTAAGTTTTAAAAAATAAAAATAAATAAATAAAAAGTGAAGAATAACTCTAAATATGAATAAGAATCCCTTTTTTATGATACTCTTTGAATGTAGTAGGGCTTGTTGAATTTCAACATTTTAAAACTTTACTCTCTCTCATATTCATACAACAAAAGTTGATGGAGGAGATCCCAGTTGACAACTCCCTGGGAAATCAAATCCATTATAACAGTATAACACAATTCAGTTTTGTACTTGCTTTCTTTCTGATCTAAAACGGCATTCTTTGAACTTATTAGATGAATGTAAACAAAACTCTTCCCTAAAGCGACTGAGACCCCCACTGAGTAACGTCGTAAAAGCAGGAAACAGAACGCTTTACCGATCTTTGTTGGTTGAAACTTGAATAATTGTTATCTGATGACCAGAATCAGATATCCAGATGTTGGGAGCCACCGGGCATAGTGTTGGTGACCGCTTTCGCCTTTTAAATACCGCTATCATTCAAAATAAAATAAAATAAAGAGAGTGGGATACTAGGGAAAGGGAATCTTTCTTTTCGTGTGTGTGTGTATTATAACCGCTAAAATTTATAACTGGCCATTGGTCAAAGCTCAGACAGCCACAGCATCTCGCACTTTTGATAGAATAGTGAGTGTATGTTTCTCTGTTCGATTTATCTTCATGTGAAAAGAAAGAGAAGGCGGGAGGGGGGGGGGAGAAAAAACAGGGATCATTTTAGTTTAGAAGAGTATTCTCATTTCTCAGTCATTCACTTTTAACGCTTTTTACATTCTGTCATAGTCTTTTGCAAAATTATCCCAAATTTCTCTGAGAAAGTAAGACCAGGCGAAAAATATCAAAATATAAAATTTTTCTTCAAGCTAAAGAAAAACCTTAATGAAAAGTAGAAATTATAACAGATAAAGAAAAGGTAAGCATTAAACTATTACTATTTTGATATTTCATTTCAATTTTAATTATAAAAAATATTGAAATGAAAAATGGTAATATACAAGTTCATTTATGCCAAAATTTTAGAATTATGATTTTTTTTTTTTTTTTTTTTTTTTTTTTTATCAACAGAAAATTAATTATAGAAAAGCAAAATCCATATAAGATTTCATAAATTTCTTGAAGAATTCCAAAAATTTTAATTTATAATTTTCATATTTTATTTTATTTTTATAGAAAATATTTGGAATATTTAGCGATATTTTTTATTATACTCTTTAAATGAGACACAATACTCTTTATAAATTTCAATTAATTTTATTTACATGTTTTTTAAGAATTATTATTTATTATGTATTATTATTATTATTATTATTATTAAATTTTAAATCAAAATTTTTATTACATTTAAATACCTCAAAATTCTATGAAAGCATATAACAGCCAACAAAAAATATTAATTTTTATGTTTATCTATGAACTAAAATTAAAATTATGTTATTAATTAGAACGTAAAAGTCACTTTTAATATAATATAATTTTTAAGGAATATTTACTTTTGTGTGCGATTAAAATATAAGTATTTATTATTTAAAGAAATAACAATAAAAAAGAAAATAAAAGATTATTTATTACTCTAATCAACATAGTAAAAATATCATTAGCTTATATTAATAAAGAAAGTTTAATGAGAAAAATTAGAAATGTATGGAGAAAGAAAGAATAGAAATCAAAATTCCATAAATTATTATTATTATTATTATTTTTTTTTTTAATGATACATAGTGTAGTTAATTTAAGATAGTAAAGGAAAAAACTAGTTGGCATAGGTGGACTCTGCTCAGTTCCCCATCATGTATATATTCTCATAAATTTCTAGTGCGAGTCATATTATAACCATGTTAAAAGAAATGAATTTGACCAAAGCTTGGTACAGTGACAGAATGAAATCCCTGCCTAATAGGCTATCCACCGTTCACTTCGATATATTTATCTCATTCTAATCTATTAATTTATTTTATCAGGGTCAATTCCGTTGTTTAGTTTTCATGCTACCGTTTCCAATGCAATAATCCTCAAAATTCATATTTATATGAAAAATTTACAATTTCGATATGTTGATAAAATCGTAAATTACGAATAATTTACGAAATTTTCCTATTAGAATATTTGTATTCAATCATGTTCAAACATATATCATAAATGTAATTTTGAAGTTGTCTAATGTATTTATGATCCTCAAAATGGAAATTTATGCTCAATTTTGCTTTATTCTGACGTCTTAAGTAAATCGTAAATTCCAAATAACTTACGAATTTTTTAAAATGGAAAAACCATATTCTATGATATTCATGCCAGTATCCTAAATAATATTTCGAAAGTGGTTTGACATCTTTACGATGAAAATATCCCTCAAAATTGACGTTTATGTGAAATTTTGCCCTATACTGCCATGTTAAGAAATTCGTAAATTTCCAATAACTTACGAAATTTTTATATTGGAAATTTCATAGTCATTAATATTCATGCCAGTGTCCTAAATAATATTTCAAAAGTAGTCTGACATCTTTACCATGAAAATATCGCTCAAAACTGACGTTTATGTGAAATTTTACCCTATACTGCCATGTTAAGAAATTCGTAAATTTCCAATAACTTGCGAAATTTTCAAAGTAGCATATTTATAGTTACTGATGTTCATTTCGGCATCAAAACTGATATTTTAAAACTGGTCTGACATTTTTACAGTAAAAAGTTTCCCTTTAATGCACGTTTAAGTGAATTTTTGTCCTATTCTCCCATGTTAAGAAAATCGTAAATTTCTAATAACTTGCGAAGTTTTTTAATTTGAATGTTCCAAATAAATAGGGTTCTTGCCAGTATCGAAAGTAATATTTTAAAACTGATCTGACCTCTCTGCGATTATTTGTTCGTGAGATATGGTGTTAACAGACTAACAAACTAACGGACTAACACACTAACGGACTGACCCACTGACCCACTAACAGACACCCTACAGACAGACACTATAGAAATTTTGTCATTTTCGGATTCCTCACACCTGAAAACGTGTAGAAAAGTCAAAACACCGAGGTCGAAAATTTTCACGATTACCTAAGTTCCCCATACCTATAGTATGATGGGGAACTAAAAAAAAAAAAAACTTTATAGATTATGTACATTTGTATAATGTATCGTATCACTATATTTTGTGCACTTTAAAAAATTAAATTAGTCTTTAAAGAGATACCTCTCATAGGTTATAGTGTAATAGTTTACTTTTATCAGTTCTTGAAGAAAAACCTGCACGGTAGTTCTATTTATTCCAGTTCCAATAGAGAATATGCTATAGTAAACATGATTCTTATCTATCAGTTTATAAATGCATTCAAAATATATTTAGTGAAATTAGAACGCATCACTTACAGTACTATATGAACGAATGGACAGAAAGACTGACCGGAGCTCCAAGCACTCTTATTAACTTTGTTGGCAAGAAGTTTAAATTGATCATACATTAATTCAGTTTTAACAATGAATTAATTCCAAAAGAACAACGAGCAGTATGCATGAGCTATATTGTTAGTTTTTTTTTTTTTTTAATCAATATGTCATTGCTCTTGCTTATATGTTATTTATTTCTCATACTAGTAATATAGTCCTTAAAATTATTTACTTTTTATTGAATTGAGTGTAATATTATATTATGATGTTCTAATTTCGTTATAAGCTGAGTTTTTTTTTTTTTTTTCATAAAATTAAATGAATTCAAGAAAAATAGCCTATGGGTAGAAAAAAAAAAATGCAGTTTTAAACTCTGCGTGTACTTTGAAATATTACAATTGTTTTGATTGCATTCTTGGTATTTTATTAAGTTTAAAATTGCCTTAAACAAGTATTTTCCACAAATGTTTATTGTATGTGGAACTCTTATATTAAAGAGAAAGTCTGACCATCAAATAAATCTTAAATAAATAACTGTACTTGGTATTGGTGGACTTTAGTCAGACACCTATCCCATATTTATATTTGTTGCCATAAATTTCTACGATAGATCATGGTATACTTATGATAACAGCAATGAACTCAGTCAATGGTCAGGCATCACTGGAAATTGAAATGTCTCACCAATTAGGCTACCTTTCCCTTCCTTTCAATATATTTCCTTTAACTTAATTTTCTGCATAATTTTATTGATGCAGTTTTCATCTTTAGTTTTCATCTAGATAAAGCAAGTTTATGCGGAATATTACCCTGTTCTTTTCATCGCCAATTTTTTAAATAGAATGTTGATATTCATGCCAGTATCGCCAGTGAAATTTAAAAACTAAACCGACTTGTTTATGATGAAAGCAATCCTTATATTTTCAAAATATACCTTATTTTGTCCGGGTCCATTAGTTGTCATCTTAGATGCTATATAACATGGGCCAATAAATCACCAAATATTTATCCCAGATAATTCTGTGGGAAAATGATAGATTCAGGACACCAACCCCTTGGTCGGTTTCAATAAAAAGTTTCAAGTTACATACCTACATGATTCAGATTTAAAATACTGGATGTAAAATTTCTGCTAATATTTGTTCTTGTGCTATGCTTACATGATTCGGACACAGCAAGACACATATTTTAGACACATCAATTGCTAAAAGTATGTTTTTCGGTTTAAGAGGACCTCAAAATGTTTACCAAAAATTCAATGTCGAAAATTAGGCACAAAAACAATACTTTCTCTATTATATATAAGTAAGAGAAAGTAAAAAATTAACACAAAATAATACCCAAATATGCTTAGAATATATTGTTAAAATATAACACGATAAAATTCAGAGAAAAAATAAATTAATTATCAGGGAGTATTAAAAAAAAAAAAAAAAAATGTTTTAATTTTATTCAAATGATTTTTGGGAAATTTTAATATACATGTGTGCAAATTTTGATGAAATTCTAAGACAATAATTTGCAATGAACATTCATAAAGTCCAAAATTTTCACAAGTTCGACCTGAGTCCCTCCAATAATTTGGAAAACTCTTCGCCTACAGTCAGAAGGAAAATCGACAGCTTGCAAATTTTAAAATATATGTGCAAATGGCCTAGAAAATAAATATGACAATAAAATTTTAATTCATTTTGAAAATTCCCTGGAAAATCCCCCAATTTTGAATTGAATTTACAGATTTTTGAACTCTGAACTTATCCCTATTTATAACTACTTTTTAATTTTTGTTACAATTGGATTAAAATTTGAAATTCATTAAGAAAAAAAAAAGTTTTTATACTCTAGTCTAATAAACCACGCAATTTATTTGAAATCTTGAAAGTGGAGTTGAATACTTGTAAACTATAATGTTTTCAAATGTAAAAGCAAATTTTGCCTGAGAGGAAAAAAAATCGCATTTCAATTAATTAAAAGTACATATCAAACATATTTTTATCACGTATCTAAAAAACACTCCTATTAAATCCGCGTTCTTAAAAAAACCAAAAAAAAAAAAAAAACATTGAAATCGGTTTATTCGTTTGGAAGCTACTGTGGCACAGACAGACAAACACAGACTGCAAACTTAAAACATCTGCTCTTTTAGGGGCGGAGGAGGGATCAGGGATGTTAAAAAATGGATATTTTTAGGAAGACCTTCTATCATGCCCAAACTTATACACACACCATAATGATCACCGTTACTAATAACAACTATTTCCTTGTTGTCGCCAAAAATATTTTTTACATACAAATTTGGGCCTAAAAATTTTTGCACCCCCCTAGATCACATGCTGGCTACGCCCATGCTCACCCCTCACCCCGAGATGACCATAATTGCGCTCATCAAGCACAGACTGTCCCTTTCACTGTCCTGCTGAATCTTCATAGAAGATAATGCATTTCTATTTGTATGCCATAAAAAACCGCAAAAGCGTCTCCCCCCTCTCCCGAATTAATTAAATGCCCCTCTGCATTTCACCTGAATTTTGCTTGTTCTGAAAATATCGAATTTGTGCCCCCTTCCGCTCAGCGGAAGAATCTATCCGGACAGTAGGGTCTTAAATATGAACATTGATATGTTTTATGATAAATCGGATAATGTGATTATTTCAAAATGAAAAACATAAGCTTCCGAAAATAGCGGAAAATTTAAAAACATTTTTTTGGAAGTAGGAAAAAAGAGTTTCCCGAATTTTTCGGTTATTTAAATTATTTTATTATTATTTTTATTTTTTTTTCGTCGTTGCAACATAAATATATATATATTATTTTGAAATAATTTTTTATGCCAATTAATTTTAGCAAGAAAATACATGTTAATTTCTATATTGAAATTTTAATGAAATTGAAATATGCTATCCGTATGCACGAAAGTTTGCTTTTTATAAAGGGTTTTCCATTAAGAGTGGTATAATTTAAAAATAAAAAAAGACACATAAATTATTCAGTAAGACACAATTTCTTTTTTATTTGAAAGCTTACATTATGCCATAAAGTAAAAAAAAAAAAAAAAAAAAAAAAAAAAAAAATCACAATCGATCGAGTTGATTAACTGAAGAATGTCGTCCATCAATTCTTCTCAAATTTCTCTCAGTATTCATATATTAACACTGATTTTGATAAAACAATTTAATAATTTCAAAAACGTTGTTCAAGCGTGTATCTTTGCATGATTAAATGGCATAGCATACTAAACACAAATGACTCAAGAAATGTCAAAAAATACGCAGTGTTGCCATTCTAACCATTTAAAATTGTACCATCCCTATTGGAAAACCCTTTAATATACAGTACAATTAGCATTAAGATTTACAGGCCGCATAAAAATATATAGGAAATTGCAATTCCATTTTTATTAAGCATTTAACACTGCAACAATGTTTAAAAGTGACTATGATTTGATTTAGTCAAACTGTATACGTGACTGTCGGTTTGTCTGTCTGGCCGCCTCCAGCATCAGTAAATACTTTCAGAATTTCTTCAAAATGTTAAAAGTTATTTAAGTTTATTATGGAATGTTCTCTATTTAAAATGGCATTAATAGGCTCTTTACAACAGGTTCGTGTACATGGACACCCCAAAAAACGTCAATGCATTATGCTTTATGAAAAATATTCTTATAAATCTCTTTTAAATACCTTTTTACGGCAAAATCCAGAATGAAATTGACATTTACTGCTTATATGAAATTTTTTTTTTTTTTTTTTTTTTTGTATAGAATATGATATGTTTAACGTTCAGATTTACAGTGCTAAACTAAAATATTCAGATACATTAAGGGCTACAGTTGGAAAATGCCGGAATTGTATTTCCGTTTGTGTTAAGAATGTTTAACAATTTCCATAACAACGTTTAAGATGATTAGGAATTTAATTAGTTTTTCTGTCTGTCCGTTATGTGATAACGTAGCACAAAAACATTGATGTTTGAACGATGCAACGAGTCTATATAGTTAAAAGGGCTACATTAAAATATTTAGATACATTAAGAGCTACAGTTGGAAAATGCCGGAAGTGTACTTCCGTTTGTGTTAAGAATTTTTAATAATTTCCATAACAACGTTTAAGATGATTACGAATTTAATTAGTTTTTCTGTCTGTCCGTTATATGATAACGTAGCGAAAAAACATTGATGTTTGAACGATGCAACAAGTCTGTATAGTTGAAAAGTGTAAATAATCAATGCAAATTGCATGAATTTCCGTTATTGTGTATTATTTATTTATTTTATTTTTTATTTTTTAGTTTAAAATTTGAAAAGCTAACTAAATGCATTTTTTAACTAAAAATTAAAATGGGAAAAATCAAGTTTTGGTGAACGAAAATTAATTTAACTATTATGAATTTACTAAATTTAAAAATGGAAAAAAAAAAAAAATGTAATGAGTAATTGTTCAAAAATAAATTTCAGAGGCTGTCAATGAAGTTAGTAGTACGCTCTTTAATTTAATGTCGAGTAATATGTTTTGTGTGAACTAGACTTAATTTAACAAAATAATCACTTCTTGCTGGATAAAACATTACAACCCATAAAGATTGGGAAGGAAGCATGATGTTGAATTTGTAAAACATTTTATTTCAAGAATATCCTTTATAATCAAACATTTTTACGTCATTACACGAATCAAAATCGATCCTGTGTTTCAATTTTCGAAAACATCAAACATTGCTACAATATTTTATTGAAGGTTAATCTATGACCGTCCATTTCTATTGTAAAATAAATTTATTTTTATTTTATTACAAATTATTCCTTATCGTCTTAGCAATCGGCATTTTAAATTAAACTTATTTATAAAATTATTTCTTTTCTTATTTATCATCTCTAATGCGAGTTTAATGCGACAAATAAACTAGCGGCGATTATAATAAATTTGCTGTGAAGTTTTTTTTTTTTTTTTTTTTTTTTTTTTTTAATGAATATTATATTTCATTACTTGAATTATATTATTTTAATAAAAAATACAGTTAAATTTTAAATAAAATTTATTATTATTATTGGCTATGTATCACAGCATTTAGCCCCTGTTTTTGATTTGGCGAATATGGCTTGCCAGGATCATATGTAAGCAACAAATTTAGAAATAGCTTCATTTGAAAATATCGACCGCTAGGGGGGCGAAGGCCAACTAGTTTGATAGAAAATATTGGAAATAATATTTGAATTTAGGATTGAAAATTTGATATCGCCCGATTTTTTAGCTACAACTTTAACCTTCTTATTTGTGCACACAAGTTTTTGGTTGGTACTTTTACTCAAAGAATAATGCCACTTTTCTATAAAGTCACTAATAATTTGAGAAAATCTACCTCAAGAAGGAAGCTGTCAGCTAATTTATACTGTTTTAAAAAATAAAACTTGAAACTTTAAGATGCATTTCTTAAATATTTTTACTAGGTAAACATTAGAGGTGGAAAAGATGTTTTATCATATTCTGTAAAAATAAATAATTTTTTGTTAAAATTTTTCTATGCAGATACGAGATTTTCGAGAAGTATATATATATGCGCATAAATTACGAGCACTGCAATCCCTTTTTTTTTTTTTTTCGGGAGGTGTGTGTGTGTGTGTGTGTGGAAGGGGGGGGGCGCTTATATAGATACTCGCACGGGTGTCAAAATTCAGTCGGACCGCCCCTGCATCTGTGATACTGTGAAAATGATAAAAAATAGTGAAAATTGCCATTTTCTGATACTATAACAAAAAAATGTGACGTGGTGGGACTTTTTTACTTGCAGATATTTAAATAAAAATTGGAATTAATAATAAAAATATTAATTTGACCGTTGTTACTGACACTGTAGACCAGTGTTATTAATCCACTTTTTTATTCCAATTATTAATCTGCGGTCCTTTATTTATTTTCTCCGTCATTATGTTTAATGGTCCTTTTTTACTCAAGTGGGCGTAAGTAATTTATATTGTTTTTGTCTCTTATTGGATCTTAACACGTATCGCAATATTTTTGTGCTAGTTTTAGCAATGTGTTACAATTAGTTTTATTTTTGTTGCATTGGTTTTGACATGTATCTATTAAATGCTAAATAATTAAGGTTAAAATATCTATCATTTATATATATATATATATATATCCGAGAGAATTATAATCTTCATCATGAGAGGGATCGTTTTCATGAGATCATGATGAGAGATAGTCATTACATCCTTATTTAATTAGCTATTATTAACAGCGTCATCATTCAATTATCAAACCTGACGCATCGAGCAAACGTCTATTAGATCATATTTAATCTGGTTTTATGAGAGGGTGATGAAAATTTACATTTAGAATAAATGAAATATGAAAAATGAGACAAAGGAATAAAGAAAGTGATTTCTATTAAAAATGTCATTTTTTGGGGGAAACATATAGATAACATGTGGTGAGTCCTTTAACATTGTTAAGACAACAAATGCCACTTTAAAGTTCTTTCTTAAAGTTGTTTATTCAATTTTAATTGTATAATAATAAGTAGATCGAGAAAATTTCAAAGATTTTAGAAATAATAGAGTAAAATAAGCAATGAATAAAATCAAATGACCCAATAAAAGTTTAATAGGGAATACAAGAACAGTTTTGAAAAATACTTAGGATTTTAAAAGAATGGAAAAAATATATTGTCCTTCTCGAAGGTACTCAAAAATTGCAAGTTGCTACGGCAACGGTACCAAAGACTAAATAACTTAAATGTATGGCTTATATGAAATTATTAGGATGAAATCTAAGAAACTGTCTCTTATCTTATTTGTTCTTCTGAATATTTTATGGTTGAGATAAACGTCTAAGTGTTACTGTACATTAGCAATATTAAAAAAAAAAAAAAAAAAAAAAATCTTACTAAAAACCTATGAAAAGCAATATTTTTGAATTTCAAATATATTCACATAATTAGCTTTAATTTATTAATATCGTATTTTCATAAATGTTAGATTTTGATAATCATTTTGAAACTACCGAAACTCACAAAGGTTTTCAAATGTATGTATGCAGCTAATTACTTTTTAAGAGTATTCGCATACATCTAAATGCATTTTTTTTTTTTTTTTTTTTTTTTTTTTTTTTTAAATAAATGACTTTTTCAAATATTCCAATTCAAATAGAAAATCGAACAATGTTTACCATTTTTGATAAATGAGCAAAAAATATTTTAGAAAATCTTTAAAAATTTGTTAGTTTGAGCCGGTTTGATACTATTTTCGGGACGCATAAGTCACAAAAAGGCTTCAGTAAAGAATCTTTTATTCGCAACTTAGAGCGTACATCTTGTAAGAAAAAAGAAAGAAACGGAAAACGCTACTACATGCTTAATCGTTTCGATAACAGTGCTTATGAATTCCGTAGATTTTCGGAAATTCAATATATTTAATGAAGCCTGAATAAGAATACTTGCACATTATATGCATTTGGGATGAAAATTATTTCACGATTCCATCAAAAAAATCTTTTAGTTCATATCTGGGATGAGTTTTTGAGCTTTTATGTACCACACTAGCAGCCTTCGGCGACCAGCTGGTTTGCGATCTTTGAAAAGTCCGACTTTACGAAACTCCCAATTGGTGGCGCCTTTTTCCCGTTTCAGGTCCTATAACAGCTTATTGACATATAGTGAAAATAATTTTATTGAAAAATTTAATCGCAGTAAATTCCCGCTCGGAAGTGACTGCGGCGCGGCACCCTCTTCTCGTTTCAATATCTGAAACAGCCTGTTCGCTCACCGTGTTACGATCTTTCAAAATTCTGAGATACAAAATAAAACCTAATCAGGACACCTTAAAACATGTAAATCAGGTGAAATCTCGAATTCCCCTTTCGATGATATAAAAGTACTTTAAAATATTTTTTGAATGATTTATTAAAAATGATTTAATCTAATTAGAATTTGAAATATTGAAATTTTAATAAAATTAAATTTTCAATTAAAATGTAAATTTTTTGTTCATTGATGGAAATCGATGAAATTTGAACTGCAAGTTTGTCTTGTGATGTTCACGCTGTATAGTAAGTTTTATGCGCGGGAGAGAAAAATTGAAGAATTTTGAAATTTGCAACTTTTGATCCCAGTCAAAAAACACGTGACCTCAATCAGTAACAGATGTTTTTCTTTCCGCTCCACTGTCGAGACCATAGACCTTATAAGATAGACCACGCATCCGCCTCATTATCTGTCCGCTAGATGAGCTAGCTTCCCCAGCTAAATTATCACGTGATCTGGAACCGGAGAGAGACACGAGAATGAATATTATGTGATTTTTCCTTAGGAGAGAAAGTAGTTTTGAGTTTGAGTTTTTTTAATTTCTGTATTGTACACATACTTTTCATTTAAGCCTTTAGATTTACGCATCGTTGGAAAGCTAAAATGCCATAGATTAATTATAAAAAAGTTTCTTTTGTGAAAAACCATTTTGAAGGGGAGAATTTTTTGTTTGATTCTTACAAAAATAAGTGCTTTCTTATAGAAGGATCTCCCTCAAGTCTATGTCACGTGACATGCGGAGCTGACCGCAAAGGATGAAGGTATCAGATTACACCCTCATGTTGAGGACATTCAGTATAATGGGAAGTCCTATTGGTGGCGTAGTCTATATATATAAGGTCTATGGTCGAGACACTCGTAAGGGAGTTGCCATGGTAACCAAAATATCAAGTATTGTAATACGAATCGATTAGCAAACGCGATAAGCGGGATTTCAGAATTTTATGAAAAGTACACGGATGCAGAAAATTAAAAAAATTATAACCGATTCAGTTTTTGAAATAATCTTTCAGTCTTTTGAGATCTGTTTCGTTTCATCGAGGTCTATACAAACGAAAAAAAGAATAATAATATTATACTTTTAAAAACTTAAAGAACACGCTTTTATTGAAATGTAAACTAATAATTTAGAATTAAACAAAAACCATTTTCAAAAAATCTCCCCTGACTGGGCTCGAACGTTAGGCCTTTAGGTTCGTAGCCCGGAGCTTTACCTCACAGCCACAGCATTCACGTAGGGAAAGTCTTTTTCTACAATATAGATTTTTTGTTTGCTCCCAGAGCGGTTACAAACATACATACAGGTGAAGCTAATAAAAGCGTGTTAAAAAAGAAAAAAAAAGAAATAATTTATCTCTAAAAGATTTTGAGTTATAAAATGTTTTGTGAAAAAATCGATGTTTCGTAAAATCTAAAATATGAATCGCAAATCCGTATTTTGTTAAAATTTTTATACGGTTCGAAAGAGGATTAAATGACCTTTCAAAATATACTAGTTGTTAAGAAATGGAACATTTATTCTTTCGTAGAGGGCGATTCAAAAAAGACGATTGAGAAAAAGAGAAATTTTGGACCCTTTTTAAAACTTTTTTTAAAAATATAAAAAATCCGTATTTTTCAAAAAAATTTGTATCGTAAGAATCGGTGATAAATGCTCTTTCTCGTAGTACAAAAAACACGTGACCTGAATCAGTAAAGCAGGAAGTACGAACTCTTTCGCCCCGCTTTCGAGATATCGGGAGTTGCCATGGTAATCCAACCAAAGGCAAACGCGGAATGCTTGAGAATTTCATTAAAGTCTATGGCCTAATGCGTAATATTAAAAAAATTATAACTGATTCAGTTTTTGAAATAATGTATCAATCTTTTGAGATCTGATTCGTCTAATCGAGGTCTATACACACACACACACACACAACAAAAAAAGAAATGATTTATCTCTAAAAGATTTTGAGTTATAAAATATTTTGAGAAAAAATCGATGTTTCGTAAAATCTAAAAATATGGATCGCTAATCCGTATTTTGTTAAAATGTTTACATGGTTCGAAAGAGGATTAAATAAACTTTCAAAATATACCGGTTGTTAAGAAATGGGACTATTACTCTTTCGTACAGGGCTTTAAAAAAAAGACGATCGAGAAAAAAAAGAGAAACTTTGGACAAATTTTAAAACTTTTTTTAAGAATATAAAAAAATCCGTATTTAAAAAAAAAAAAAAAAAAAATTATTCTAAGAATCGGTAATAAATGCTCTTTCTCGTGGTAGAGGCGTATTTTTAATATCCTGAATCGTTGAGCAGCGATCGCTTTACAAAAACGCACGAAATTTTCCCTCTGTGTTTCTCCTTTTGAGAAACGAGCTGAATTCTACTTGGAGGGTGGAAAATACGATAAGCTGGCTTTTTAATTAGACATAGGTTGACGTTTCAATTAATATCTCCGGAACTAATTAAAATTTTTAAATTCTGTTTTCAGGAGCCCCTCGGGAAGGCTCCTGAGCATCCATATGTCAATTTTTGTACTTCTACGTTCAATAGGGGCTGAATGTATAGATGCACAGACAAAGAGACAGACAGACATCTTTTATTATTATAGACTAGCCGCCTTCGGCGACCAGCTGGTTCGCGATCCTTGAAAAATCCGACTTTACGAAACTCCAGCTCAGTGGCGCCTTTTTCCCGTTTCAGGTCTTACAACAGCTTATTAACATATAGTGAAAATAGTTTTATTGAAAAATTTAATTACAGTAAATCCCCTCTCGGTAGCGCCTGCGGCGCCCTCTTCCAGTTTCAATATCTGAAACTGGAATTATAGGTTATATTGTAAGATTATACTGGAGGTTATAATCTTTCAAATTTCTGACTTTAGCAAAGTCCCGCATGATGCAGCCTGCGGCGCCTTATCCCCGTTTTAGAACTTACAACACCTTCCTCACTCATTAGAATTTAAAATATTGAAATTTTAAAGCATTACAGTGCAATCTGGCGGTAGAAATTTCTGTAATCTACTGTTCGATTCTAAATCAACAAAGCTTTCAAAGGATGTATTACTTATGAAATTATTTTAATTAGTAGCTGAGATACAAAAGAAAACCTAATCAGGAGAGCTCAAATCGTGTAAATTAGGTGAAATCTCGAATTCCACTTTCGATAATATAAAAGAACTTTAAAATATCTTTTGAATGATGTATTAATTAAAAATAATTTAATCATAATTAGAATTTGAAATACACGTATTAGAATAAAATTTAATTTGCAATTAAAATGTAAATTTTTTGT
This sequence comes from Salticus scenicus, assembly GCA_963930645.1. Taxonomy (NCBI): domain Eukaryota; kingdom Metazoa; phylum Arthropoda; class Arachnida; order Araneae; family Salticidae; genus Salticus; species Salticus scenicus. The sequence continues at coordinate 124,265,543 of OZ005651.1, read as the reverse complement.
TTATTCTGTGAAATCGATGAAATTTGAACTACAACTTTGTCTTGTGTGTGATGAAAAACTCTGTATAGTAAGTTTCGTGTGTAACAAAGGAAAATTGAAGAATTGTGAAATTTGCAATTTTTAATCGCAGTCCAAAATTGAAGTGACCTCAATCAGAAAAAGATCTTTCTCTTTCTCTCTACTTTCGAAATATCGTCTGCGAACTTAAAAGAGAGTTTCCACTATTGTTCGAACGCAAACGCGGATTCAGAATGTCACCAAAAACTGCAGGCATGCAGAAAATTAAAAAATTTATAACGGATTCAGTTTCTGAAAAAATCTCTCAATCTTTCGAAATATGATTCGTCTAATCAAGGTCTATGTACCCCCCCCCCAAAAAAAAAAAAAAAAAAAAAAAGAGATTTATCTCAAAAAGATTTCGAGTTATAAAATGTTTTGTGAAAAAATTGATGTTTCGTAAAATCTAAAAATATGGATCGGTAATCCGTATTGTTTATATGGTTCGAAAGAGGATTATAAATGAGCTTTTTAAATATACCCGTCGTTAAGAAATGGAAGAGTTACTCTGTTGTACAGGGCGATTAAAAATGACGATCGAAAAAAAGAGAAATTTTGGACCCTTTTTAAAAATATAAAAATGTCGTATTTTTCAAAAAATTTGTACTGTAAGAATCGGTAACAAATCCTCTTTCTCTTGGTACAGGTGTATTTTCAATATCTACAACCGTTAAGCTGGGATGGCTTTACGAAAACGCGCGAAATTTCCTCTCTGTGTTTCGTCTTTTGAGGAACGAACTGAATTCTACTTGGAGGGCAGAAAATATGATCGGCTCGCTTTTTAATTTGACATTGGTCGACGTTTTAATTAATATCAATAATATCTCCGCATTAATTAAAAATTTTAAATTCTGTTTTCATTATCTCCCCGGGAAGGCCTCTGAGCATCCGTATGTTAGATTTTATACTTCTGCGTTCAGTAGGGGCTGAACGTATAGATGCTCAGACAGACATCTTCTTTTATTATTATACATTAGGAAATAAATACGAAAGTGTATATCAAATGTTTTTTTTTTTTTTTTCTTAAGAGTAATTTTTCAATTTATAAGCAATAAAATTATGTTTATCGCATATCTTTTGTTTTTTTAGAGTGCATTTCATCGATTTTATACATATTTGTAGCAATACTAATACAAATATTTGTGTCAACATTAATACAGATACGTATGCTTACGTAAAATGATTACAAAGGAAACGAACTAATCAGAAACAAATGATTGCTCTCTTGTCTGATTGGCAGATGCCTTTTGTTGTTTTGTATTCTCTGCAGTAGTGAGGAGTCGACGTTTGATCCGAGAAGAGGGCGGGCATGCTCTCTGTACTTTGTATAAATGTTTTATTCGAGTAGTTGACATTTGGTTCTCGAGGAGAGCAGATGTGCTCTCGGACTCGGTACTTTGTTTTAATAAAAATGTATTTGTTTTCGTCGTCATAGTCGACGGATCATTATGAAAGAGGACAGAGGTGCTCTCTGGACTATGTTAATCAAAATGTTATCTCCAGAATTATGTGTTCCTGCTGTTTATTAGTCGAAGTTTTGTTACTCTTTTCTTATTAGGGATCGTTATGCAACCATGTCCAGCGTTGTCTTTAAATGCTCTCAAAATAAACTGTGTCTGTCATACAAGCTTCGTTGTTCAACTTATTTTAAGTGGTATGAAAGTTCTCCCTGTGTTAAACGAAATTGTGCTCTACTAACTGGCTAAGGGGGTCGTCCCATTTCGTCCAAAAACTCCCCTAATGACCACATTTGATGGATCTCTAAAAACCGCAAAAACCAAACTTGAGCGACATTTTTGAACGAGCTAGGGGAATACACATCTGTTTGAAGTGATTTCTTCTCTCCGCAAGGGGATCTATTCTCCGACCATACTACCTCAATTCCGACTGCTGCAGGCAAGTTCACAATACCTACACAGTTCGTCCAAAGGGATGGAATTCGTCCCGCTGATTGGACGAGAGGATATAGCACAACAGCAAATCAACGATTTGGCTTCGGGATAATACTTTTCTATTTTCTTTCGATCGATGTTTTGTATTTTTATGGTAAATTTTATTAATGAAAGTATTTACAAATGTTTTACGATGATATAATATATCTGAATTTTAATAGAAATTGAAATAAGGAAAAAAAAAATAATAAGGAAAGAAGAGCGTCTAATGCTGTGTAAATGAATATACATCAATATTTGAAGAATTTGCAATTTCAACTTATCCTCAAATTTTGAACCCCTGTCTTATGACTGTAATATCTACAATTTGCACTAATTAAAGTCTAGCAGTCTATTTTCTTATGACTTTCAGATCGATTTAAAAACAATGAGGTTTTATTGTACAATTCTTTAATCCCCCCCCCACCCCCCCACCCTTTCATCGTTTTCTCATAGCGTGTCCTTTACTTAATTTTAAAAATATCGCTACTTCTACTTCAAAAAGTCCTCTTTTACATTTATCATTAACAAGCGTCAAGTAGATGGAAACAAACATGAACCTAGTGATCTGAAATTTTTGATTATTGTATATGATTTCATTTAGAAAATAGTATAAATCGCGAGTATTACAGAAGAAAAAACAAATAGTAAAATAATAATACATTTTTACATATTTTAATATTATTATTTATTCACACAAATTCGATTTATAAAAAATCACTACTTTTTAAAGTGGGGTAAAAAAATGAATAATGTCACTTTATAAATATGAGCAAATAGGCAGTAAAAGATTTTAATCTCTTTATGAAAATGGTCTACAATATTAAAAATGCATAGTACATCATCGAAAAACATTTGTAAATACTTTCATTAATAAAATTTACCATAAAAATACAAAACATCAAACGAAAGAAAATAGAAAAGTATTATATCCCGAAGCCTAATCGTTGATTTGCTGTTGTGCTATATCCTCTCGTCCAATCCTCTGCGTAGGTATTGTGAACTTGCCTGTTGCAGTCGTTATTTTGATCACGTGACGTCACATTCCGACTTTTGATTTGACGAATTTCGTTGTTTAAGGACGGTCGCTATGGCAGTCGGATCGGAGAATAGATACCCAGGTGGTCCACAGATAACTGGAAAAAAAATCCCTATTTTAAGAGGGGTGAATACTGACTACTCATTCAGTGGTTCATATTTGTTCCTCGGTCTTTAGAAATGCCAGAGCTTGAACTAATTGATAGTAAAAGAGGTGGCAAGCCTTTTATGCATGATAACTTTCTCTTTAAAATAAAAATAAAAACGAAAACAAATAATACTGGAAATGCATACAGGATAACTGTTATGCTACAGTGATTACATCAAATAATAAATTAGAAAAAGTCAATGGATAGATTTAATAAAAGAATTATAATATATTTGTTTTTTAATTGAGCTCACTTTCTTTTCTTTTTTTTTCTTTTTTTTTTTTTTAACAAGAACAGTTGCTTCTTACTTCTTATGCTTTGGTTTAATTTCGATTTATCGTAAGGTATCATAAATTGAATTGATTATAATTATCTAGGGAAAAGTTAAGGTAAATTTTTTCTGAAACAAAATGTTTTTTAAAATAAATTTTTTAGAATTAGTAGAATTGATTGCTTTCATATTTGAATTAAAGTCATCACATGATAATTTAATATTTGGTAATATATATTAAATCTTATTAGTCTATGTTATATTCAGTGGCATTCAATCTCCTGTTACCCTGGTTAGTGCTGCGTTTTAAAAATTAATTTACTATAGATCTACATATATGTGTGTGTGTGTAATATTATATTAATACTTTGAAATATAACATATATGATCAATTTACTTTAAATAAAATAGATTTATAAATATAAATTATTATTTTATGATCTATTTAATTAAAATAAACTTGATTTATAAATATCAATCATTATAAAGTATATATATATATATATTCACCTAATAATATTTTTTTATTTCTTATCAAATGGTCTATGCAGAGGTTTGGGGGAAATATGGGCACCCATAACACACATTTAATCCCCTCCACCCGTTTGGCCTTGATGGCCTCTGCTCCTTCTTATTGTTATTTCAGTTTCACTTGTTTGGATATTGCCCTTGATGACATTGTGTTATATAAAGAATATGCTACTTTTTTTTTTTTTTTTTTTTTTTTTTTTAATAGATTTTTAAAATAAATCTAAAGATCCCCTCCTCCCCATTAATTAATAAATTTGTATCCTATGTATATTTACCTAATCTTTATAAATTTTAATTCTTCTGGCGGAATTGAAGGGGGAATAATAATTTTATCTTCAGCATTCTTTTGCGCATTGCAACAAGTTTCAACTGTCCAGGACACAGTTTTAACTGATTATTATAAAAAACCATATTATGTTCTCAATATTTTCAAAGTAAGCTAATACTACCCAAGCAGCACCGAAACGTTCTCTGAACGTTCAAATATTGTTCTGCAAACACGTTCTAAGAACGTTCCCTTTGAACGTGTTATAGACGTCTATTTGTCCATCTTGAAGACGTACAATAGTACGGTTCAGGGAACGTTCAATGAACGTGTAGCTATCACCATCGGTGTTATAGAAGCGTTCAGAGAACGTTCTATGTATACGGTCTCAGAACGTTCTAAACGTTTTTAGAACGTTTTCAAAACGTTATACACATTTTCAGAACGTTCTAGAAAACGTACTGTAAACGTTCTAAAATAGTGTAGAAACGTTCTGAAGACGTTCTATACACACGTTCTCACAACGTTATGTAAACAATTTTTGAACGTTCTTTGAACGTGCTAAAAATGTATTTCATGTATAATAAAATGGAAGAACTCGCAACATTTGTTTCGGGTCGAAAGAAGACATGACCTTTCGTCAGACGAACATAATAGGCACGAGTGCTGCAAATACAAGAGCTACGTTGCAGATTTTTTGCAGCACTCGTGCCTACTTTGTTCGGTTGATGAAGGGTTGTGTCTTTTCTCGACCCGGAACAATTGCTTCGAGTTCTTGAATTTTATAGTGTCGGTTCAAAGTTCTTACTTTTTCTTTTTTTCCTTCTTTCCTTTATTTATCTTTTCTTTTCTTTTTTCTTTTTTGTGTAGTTTTTATTTCATCTTTTTATTAATTTTTTTTTTTTTTTCATAAATAATTGTCTTGTATTATAAAATTTTACATACATGCATTGAAATATGGTATAACAAAAGATCAAGTATTTTGAATATTCTAGATAAATATTTGAATTCTAAAACAAATAAATAAATAAATTCAAGTTCTGGAATATTTTGAAAAATTTTAAGATAATATGCCCCCTGCTAACTAATTATTATTCCCCCCTAGATTTTGCATCATTATAATTTAACAATAGAATATAACCATATTTGGATATTAATTTTAATAAGTTAACGGCCCTCTTCACTTACCGTCGCCGGTAGCCCGAGCCAATGTTATTCTATGGGGAAATTTTCTTTACAAATAACTTATTAACTAATACATATTTTTAAATTCTGTTTTCACATTCAGAAAATTCCCAACTGTTCAATTGACGGACCTTTTTTGAAAAAGTATTTTTTTAATTTTTAATATTTTATTTTGAAATTGCAAAATGAAAAAAATTCACATATTGAAAATTCGTATTTTGCAGCTTCGAAGTAAAATATAAAAAATTAAAAAAATAATTTTTTAAAAAAGGTCCATCAATTTAACAGCTGGGAATTTTCATAATGGGAAAACAGAATTTAAAAATATGTGTTACTTAATAAGTTATTTGTAAAGAAAAATTTCCCATTGAATAACATTAGTTTCGGCTTCCAGCGGCGGTGAGTGAAGAGGGCCCTTAAGCAAAAAAAATTTTAAATATTTATGTCTAAATTTTTAAACTTACTGCAAACTTTTAGCATTCAAACACAAAAGTATTTTATTAAATTTTAAATTATCAATGAAATCTGAAATTAATGCCCAGATATGTTACATATTCTATTTTTAAACTATAATAATGCACAATCAATGGAAAGCAAAATATAAAAATTAGTTAAAAGAAGTACACAAGTGTACAAAATTTAAACAATAAACTGTTTTCTCGTTTTTTTTTTTTTTTTTTTTTTTTCCACATAATTCTTAAACAAATAAACACAGAAGTATAAAATTTGGATAGTATGTTTTTTAAAATACAATAAATCGAATTTTATATAACTTTAGCATAAGTAATAATTTTTAAACTAAATATCAGTAAATTTTTCTCAAAAGTAAACATTGAAAAAATGAAAAATTTCAGCAATTTCAGAAAAGAAAACTTAATGAAAAATGGTCATGAAGATGTATTACAGATAGGTTAAAAATGTACGCGCATCTATGCGTTAGATTAAAACCGTATATTTCTTCATGTAGTCACTTTTTTGTTTCTTCTTTTTTCTTCATTTTTTCGCGTGTGAATAATTTTTTTTTTAAAATTTTACATAGAAATATGAAATTCGGATAAGGCGTTCATTATTAAATTATTTATCGACATTTTTATTATTCTGGTGATGATCACAGTCTATACAAATTAGTAATTATTATTATTTTTTTTTTTTTTTTTCAAAAATTCCGTTATTAAAGTAAAAGAAAAGTGAACACAGAAAGTAAAACCAGGATTTTGTTTAACATTTGAGGGCATGTGCTTCTCACTTGTCTATAATGCATCATTAACACAATTTTTCATTAAGTTTTCTTCGCTAAAATTGTTGAAATTTTTAATTTTTTCCAAAGCTTACTTTTGAGAAAAATTAATAATTATTAGTTTTAAATTATTACTTATTCTAAAGTTATGTAAAATTCGATTAATGATATGATAACGAACATGACATCCAAATTTTATGTCCATGTGTTTATTTGTTTAAAAGTTATGCATAAAAGAAGAAAATGGGAAAGCAGGTTTGTTCCTTTAATTTTGAACAGCGGTGTATTTTAAATACGTTTAAAAATATAAAAAAAATAAAAATTATTATTATTATTTTGTTTTTTTATTTAAATAGATTACGTGAAATGTACTTAATATTTTCATATTTCAAATCATGCGTATGCGAAATTTATTTAAATTATTGATTTTGAGTTTATAAATTTTACATACACATGCAGTGAAATATGACAGTATAAAATGTGGTGAAACATTTTGAAAAATAAATAAATAAATAATTAAAAGTTTATTCTGTAAACAAATAAATAAATAAAAGTAAAATAAATAAACTTCAAAATTTAAAACATTTAGCAATATTAAGATTCACCTTAGTAACTATTTCTTTTTTAATACTTTTCCCTGCTTTTACATTTCTACAGTGTAATGTAAAATGTAAACATACATGATCAAATCTATCTATATATTTCTTTAACGTGGATTAGTTGCAATTAATTTTTGCCGAAACGATATAGTAGTGTAATTATTGAAATACGCGAGGATAAAAAATAATATTTAAAAATGAACAATATTTAAGCATGCGGACTCAACTCAATGAACTAATAAGAAAAAATTACGAAATTTGTCTGCTTATATTATTTTATGGAAAACTGTATTTTTAAAAATTGCTTCTTCAATCTTTATAAGCGTCATTTTAAACATAGAAATACTTTAAAGATTATACAGAATATGAATAATTGTCATAAATTGAGTAAAAATCATAAACATAAAAATATAATCAAAATAAGAATTATTATTTTTTTTTTTAACAAAATATTCTACCAAAATAAATAAAAAGTCATCACCAACATCGCGACAAAAATTTAAAAGGCATCATGGAAATCCTCTACTGTAACTGTACTGCCTGCGAAAGTATGAAACTGGGCCTTCAACCATGAATTTTATTTTGAAACCTTTCTTTGAATGATCTTGGTCTCACTATTGCACAATATTAATTTGGTACTAATAATAATTTGGCTTCTGGTAAATTAAAATTTTAATTGGATGGGGAATTTGGTATAATATTTATGAGTTTCAAATTTTAAAAGTAAATAAGAAAAGAAAAGTGCGAAAAATTCGCATGGGTTTGCTAGTTTAGATTACAACGTTGAACTGTAATAATAAAATATCGAACGAAATAAATTTAGGAGTTAGCGTGAAAGATGTAAAAAATTTAAAATTTTCAAATTTAATTTAAAAATGCTATATGTTTTTTTTGATAAATTTTAATAAACTAAATTTTGTAATATTTCAATGCACACGTATGAAAATTTTATAAAAAGGAAAAGTAAGTGAACGAACTTATCTGCATCTTGAAGTTAGTATCCGAAGTATCCGAAAGTTAGATTCAAATCTGAATGTAAATAAAATATGATGAGTAAGCAAGCAGTAGGACTTTAGGATCCCACGGGCCACGCCAAGAAATAACAAACTTCCTGTGCAGATGGCCATTACAGAGCAGATGGCAATTTACACGCGCCGAAACATTCTGTCGATCAAGCAATTTATTCAATAACACCCGTTTCTAATAAATATTTTTCATACTGTTCAAAACTTAAACCTTTTTAAAAATTATTATACTGAGGCCATCCTAAAACTTTCTTCTATATTTTCCTGCGCAGGTCGATGTCATAAATATTATTTGCTAAAATAATCTATCAAAATTATTTTCCATGGTAAATGTATACGATTTTCATCTCAAACAAGTATAACACTAAATATCAAAAAAAATCAATTTTATAGTATACAAAATATGTATCTTAAGAAATGTATTTTACATAATGAAAAATGTGAAAAGTCGATAACTTTGTTTTAAATTATCACAGATTTAGGGTTCATCCTTTCGCTTTAAAAGTATAGACGGCTTTTCTGGCAAGAATATTAAGAATTTTAATACAATAGCAAAAACGATGAACTATACAAATTACCCATACATTTTTTTAAAATTAAATATTACTAATATAAATTTATATATATATATATATATACACACAGATTTAATTTTCCAGGGAAAAGTTAAAAACAATGCTCACTCATGACATTTATACGAAATTTTGACCTATTATGACATATTAAAAATTCTGAAAATAATGGTATGACAGCGCCACCTATTGAACGATTTATTAACAAATATAATCGCCACCAGTTTAGGTCACAGTCCAAGTAAACCAAGTTTGAATAAATTACGTTCATTAGTTCGTGAGATACAGCATCCATAAAATTTTAAAATTTATTAATTTAATCATAAAAATTTAATCATCACAGGTTTTTATATTTGACATTTTTATATATGAAATTTTGTACATTTTTCACCAAAAAATGCTGAAATACAGATATCTGAAAAATCGCAGAAAGCAATAGCAGCACCATCCGTCGGTGGATATATACGGAAACTGAAGCAGCACATTTTGTCATTATATATATGTCTCACATACAAGGTTTGATAGGTATTCGTATTATAGAAGGTGAGGTACAGGCTTCCCGTAAGTTGAAACGTAACAGTGTCACCTGTCATTTGATATGTACCCGAAGTGAATCAGTAAAATTTACGTAATATCTATTTCACGTACCAAATTTAGAGCATTTATAAATCATAGAAAATGAGCTATTGCGTTCCATTCCCTTGAATAAAATTAAATTGCAGCATACCAGTGCCTCCAGTTGTCCGATATGCACACAAAATTATTCTGCAAAGTTTTATATGATATTAATTTTACATACCAAGTTCAGTGTATTTATAATTATTTATATCACAAAAACTGAATTATTGCCATTACGTAGCAGCGCCACCAGTTGGTCAATATATGCACCCGAATTAAATCAGCATAGTGTTACATAATATCTGTTTCACATATTAAGTTTGGTGCATTTGTGCACTGTAGAAGCTGAGATATAATCTCCCCATAAAAGGGAGAATTTACAGAATAGAAGCGAACCCTATCTGGTGATACATTCCAGAGGCTAATGAGCACCAAAGCTGATATTTAGGTCAATATCTAATTAAATATTCCTGATATTTAGCAAATTAGTTTAAAGTCTAACTAAACATCAAGTTTGGTTAAATTCCGTCCATTGGTTTGTGAGATACAGAGTCCACAAAACTTTCATAATACACACACACAAAAAAAAAAAAAAAAAGACAGACCGGCATTTTGAAAGAATGGTAGAATTGTGTTCTGGACATCTCAAGAGTGTATAAACCCATGGAAAACCGGAGATCAAAAATTCCCACATTTTTCTTGGTATATAAAAAATAATAATAATAATAATAATAAAAAATATATAAATAAAATAAATTAATTTTTCGTAACTTAATTTACTAACAATTTAAGAAGTAAATAATAATGAATATCTGCAAAAATAATCTGGAGTAATGTGTTTGACAGAATTCAACAACATAAAATTTAAATAAAATTATAACTAATTATAATGATTATAATAACATATAATTAAAGTTTAAAATTTTGTAATTTTTTCTTACCGCATCTCTATTACATTTCAATGATTATTCCACATGTCAACAAAATTTAAAACTGAAAATAAGGAAAAAAACTGAAAAAAAAAAGGCATTTTGTCATATTCGTTATAATCACACTGTGACAGAACGTGTTATGACGGTGATACACTTGAACGTTTTTCATAGAACTGGACTTGTACGTTTTATAGATGGTACAAAGCAAACCTTTTCAGAACATTCTAAGTAATACTATTTTTGAACGTCTAATCGAACGTTCTCTTGACACGAAACACGGTGTTTGAACGACTGTAACCGTTATTAGACATTCACAGAACGTTCCCGTGCTACTTGGGTAAGTGCATAAAAATATTTAAAATATTGCTCATTAGGGAAACTCGACCGTATTTCTTCTTACTAAACAACTGAATGGGGACATTAAAAATAAATAAATAAATAAATAAAAAGAAACTTAGCTAAAGCATTTAAATTTGATCGATGCAGAGATCTTTGTATAGAAACAACATAAAAATCCAAAGAACACAAAATATTGTTTCGAACTTACCGCTTTCACTCTACATTCGTTCCTACTTTTCCTTTTCTTTATTTAATTTTCTGATGATTGTAACACTAAACAATTATTCCATTCTTTTGATTTTTATGATATTTATATACAAAGTTCTTAATATCTGAAGTTCAACACTCCCCCCTCCCCCTTTAAAAAAAGAAAAAAAAAAAAAAAAAAAAAAAGCTTTTTGCTGCAAATTCAGATTTGGCAACTTTTAAGGTCTTTTCTTTTCTTTCTTTCTTTCTTTTAAATAACGAAATTTTCAGTTGAAAATAACCGAAAATTTAATTAAAAAAAATCAATTTAATTAGCTAGGTATGTCATATTGTTTAATACGTATATTTTTTATAACTTTACCAAACAACAAAATGTTTACTTTCCGAACACTACAGTGAAGAAAGTATTGCAATCGTGTCAAAAATCCGAGTTTCAGATTTTGGTGTTTCTACATATTTTGAGGTCCTCTGAATACATACACTGATGGAAAAAAAAAATCCCAACACCAGGAAGGAGCTGTGCTAGATAAACGAAATTTGGTAGGCGTGTTCATACATCTGAAAGATGACGTCGATTCAAATTTCGAGCTACGTGCATAAGTGTGGCGCTAGTAGCAACACTATGAACATGCAAATGAGGTTTGCTTTAAATAAGCGCTGTAAGGTTCGTGATCGTTATTTACAGTTGAGATTTGACGTAGTGGGTTAATGTTAGTCAAGGATGCCTCTAACAAGACGAAGAAGCCATTAGCAACAGCTCACTGAGTTTGAACGAGGTCGTGTAGTAGGGCTACGAGAAGGTGGGTTTTCTTTCCGCGATATTGCAGAAAGACAATGTATCCACTGTGCATGAGTGTTGGCAGAAGTGGTCAAGGGAAGGTACTGCCTCAAAAAGACCGGGTTCCGGGCGGCCACGTGGCACTACTGAGAGGGAAGACCGCCGTGTTCGGTGTATGGCTGTGGCTAATCGTACTGCGTCTGCAGCTGAAATTCGAGCTGCAGTTGGCACCACAGTGACACAACGAACTGTTATAAATCGGTTACTTCAAGGACAGCTCCGAGCCAGACGCCCTGTAGCGTGCATTCCACTGACTCCAAACCACTGCCGTTTGCGACGTGAGTGGTGTCAAGCTAGAGCTCATTGGAGGACGGAGTGGAGATCTGTTGTGTTTTCTGATGAAAGCCGGTTCTGCCTTGGTCGCAGTGATAGCCGTGTGTTGGTTAGAAGGAGGCCAGGTGAACGCCAGCTAGCGACCTGTCTGCGGCCTAGACACACAGGGCCTACTCCTGGAGTTATGGTTTGGGGCGGAATTTCGTATGACAGCAGGAGCACTCTCGTGGTTATCCCACGCACCCTGACTGCAAATTTGTACATCAGTCTAGTGATACAACCTGTTGTGCTGCCATTCATGAACAGCATTCAAGGGGGTGTTTTCCAACAGGATAACGCTCGCCCTCATACCGCTGTTGTAACCCAACATGCTCTACAGAGTGTCGACATGTTGCCTTGGTCTGCTAGATCACCAGATCTTTCTCCAATCGAGCACGTATGGGACATCATTGGACGACAAATCCAGCGTCATCCACAACCAGCATTAACCGTCCCTGCATTGACCGCCCAAGTGCAACAGGCATGGAACTCCATCCCACAAACTGATATCCGACACCTGTACGACACAATGCATGCACGTTTGCATGCTTGCATTCAAAATTCTGGCGGTTACACCGGTTACTAATGTACCAACATTTCACATTTGAAATAGCTCTTCTCGCCAATGGCTCTACCTGTGATTTTGAAACTTTAATCAATTAAATATGTTACCTAGACAAATGTATTGCTGAAATTTCATTACTGCACAATAATTTTTTCTTGGTGTTGGGATTTTTTTTTTCATCAGTGTATTTACTATTTTTACGAAGATGTATGTGAGTGAACACAATAGTGCCTAAACGCTTTGTTTTAATCAGCTGAAAGTTGGTACACATGTTATAAGTTACCATAGCACGAACCCTATTGATTTTGATGAATCTAGCACTTCGTTTTTTTTTTTTTACACAAAGAAAAATTCTTTATCATTATGATCTATGGGCCTAATTTTTTAAAGTGCAAAAGCATCTAAATGCCTCATTGGAATGAGCTGAAAATTTATACACATGTTATGGATCCCCGTGGCACAAACTATATAAATTTTGGTGAATGTATCGTTTATGTTTTTTTTTTTTTTTCACAGAGACACAAAGAAAAATTCTTTATTATTATTGGTCTATGGGCCTAAATCTTTGAATGTGCAATAGTGTCTAAATGCCTTATTCGAATGAGCTGAAAATTTATACACATGTTATGAATCTCCATCGCACAAACTATATAATATTTGGCGAATGTAACATTTATAGTTTTCTTCGCAGGAACACAAAGAAAAATTCTTTATCATTATGGTCTACATGTAACCTTTTTTTTTTTTTTTTTTTTTTTTAACTGCAGTAATGTCTAAATTCGTTTGAGCTGAAAATTTATATACATGTTATAGGTCACCAATGTACAAAATGCATAAATTTTGAAGAATCTGGCACTTATAGTTCTTTTACAAAGACACAACGGAAGATTCTTTATAATTATCTTTTATCATTATTCTTTATCATCTAAGGTGCAATAACGTCTAAATGCCATATGGTATTGAACTGAAAATTTATATGCATGTTATAGATAAACATCACACTAACTATATGATATTTGGACTATGTAGCTCATACAGGTATTTTTTAGAGGAACAGAAAGAAAAATTCTTTATCATTGTGGTTTATGAAATCAAATTATTTAAAATGCTATAGCGTCTAAACGGCTTATCCAATTAAGCAGAAAATTTATGTACGTGTTACAGGTCACCGTTGCACAAACTAGATTTCGGTGAGTCTAGCAGTTATAGATTTTTTATTTACAGGACACAATGAAAAATTCTTTGTCAGTATGCCCTTATGGGCTTAAATTCAGTAAAGCGTGAAAAAATCTAAACGCTATATCCTATTGAGCTGAACTGCCTGAATTTTGGGGATCTACCACTTAAAGTCTTTTTACGGGGACGCAAAAAAAAAAAAAAAAAAAAAAAAAAAAAAAACTTACTATTGAGATATACGGAATCATATTATTTAAAGTTCAATAGCGTCTAAACGCCTCATCCGAATGATCTGAATATTTATATAATTGTTATAAGTCACTGTCCCATGAAATGTATAGATTTTTAGGGAGTCTAGCATTTATAGATTTTTACAGGGACACAAATAAAATTTATTTATTACCATCCATTACCATTCATTTTAGATTAACTCTTTTCTTTCTTTTTTTAAATAATTCCTTTTTCGCATTTAGAGAACTCACAAACTAAGTTAATATACGTTTTCTAAAAATTGACTTTTTTAAATTTTAATATATCATTTTACAACTTTAAAAAATAATAATTAATATATATATATATATATATATATATATATATATATATATATATATATATATATATATATATATATATACTAGCTGGCCCGACAAACGTTGTTTTGTCATATAAATTATTTCTAGAGAATATTTTGCTAGAAAAAAATGACTAACTTATTGTAAGTGTGTAAGGATGTGGTATGTAAGTGAAACAGGTATGGAGCGCTGTGAACGGTGACTGTGAATTCCGATTATAACGTAAAAAGACATAATTACCGAAGTTTTCGCTACTTGCTTCTTGCTACTTGCTACTTTCTACTTGTTATTTAAAACCTCTGCTGAATGTCGAACAGCACTAAATTTTATTTCATACGGCAAATATTTCAATTTATGAGAGAATCTCTGATAGCAACGAATTTCACATGAAAATTCCGTCTTTTTTGAATAAGCTGTAACAATCTGGACAGATTTGATGAAAGTTTTTATCAAAAAGTTATTACAATATCTAACATAATTACATGTACATTTATCACAATTCAATCAATGGATGCATGTGGGTATGTGTATAGTATGAGCGAAGTGAAATGTAGAGTTCGTATTAAATAAAAACTTACACTCGTTTTAATTATAGGTGAAAAAGTTGAAATTCAATTTATTTTGTAACAGGTACATTTTTTTAACAATAATTTTTTAACAATATACAAAAACTTAATTTATCGTAATGCTATTGGATGTACAATATTTTTGGTTAATCCTTGAGGAGTATACACAAACAAATTCGTAGGTTTTCCAAACCTGGAACACGCAACATATAATTGGCCGTGAGAAAAGCACGCATTTTCTAAATCTAAGCCACAAATTGGGACCCCTTTGGTGACTTTAAATATTTTAAGCCATTTTTGCGATGAATTGAAATGGCTATCTCAATTGTGGAACTAAAGATCTTGGCGAGAAGCGTCCGAGCTACTTCGGTGCCAAATTTCAAATTTTGCCAAAGGGATCCGATACTAAAGGTGTTCCATACAAAAAATAAATAAGTAAAATATCAGTGACATACACACGCACAAAAGTATGGGACCCCTTTGGTGACTTTAAATATTTTAAGCCATTTCTGCGATGAATTGAAATGGCTATCTCAATTGTGAAACTAAAGATCTTCGCGAGAAGCGTCCGAGCTACTTCGGTGCCAAGTTTCAAATTTTGCCAAAGGGATCCGATACTAAAGGTGTTCCATTCAAAAAATAAATAAATAAAATATAATAAATTAGCTACACAAATAAATTTGTAGGTTAGGGTGGTTGTTAATCAACGCACGTGTAAATTTGATAGAAAATTATATAAAATACTCATTCGAATTCCGCACTAAATTTGCAAAATGTATAGTTTTTTATGCACACTTCAAAACTCTTCAAACACTAATTACATCTTGATGTAATATTTCAATTAGGACACAATTTTTTGTATAACAATAATAACACGAAGTTACAAAATATTTTCCTGAATTTGATCGCAGCACCAACTGTCGGGAAAAACCAACACCACCTGTAATAATGCCTCCGAGCTGAGCTCTACGTCACGGAAGATCGGCCAATTTCATCCAATCCCCAGGATCCAACATTTATCATATGAAGTGTTGATTGGATAAAATCGACCGATCTTCCATGACATAGAGCTCAGCTCGGAGGCATTATTACAGGAGATGTTGGACAAACTGGAATTACAATAGAATATACGCAAGCGAAGTGTGACGTCACTGACCGTCAGTGAATGCAAGAAAAAAATTTCCTATGTTAATTTCTCATTGGATTTTTTATAAAAAATTATTAAAAATCGAGGAAAATTATTTCTCGATTTTAATCCCCGTATTTGGGTATAGATATGTATTAGTTATCGTATGCATGTGTTAGATTAAGTTATTTTGCTCTCAAATTGACAAAATTTTAATTTTAAATTTCAAAACTCTGTCTTCCTTGGCGTTTTTTGTATTTGGCGATCAAAAACGTAATACGAAAATATACATGCCAGATGTATATTTTCGTAATATGTATTGTACGAAATTGTTTCATATTATTCATTACTCTCTTGATATAAGTTGTTGAAATAACCATTATTTTTGAAAGAAATTAAATATGTTCGCCAGATGATATGGCGATATTTTTTTTCCGCCAAGGATGACAGAGTTTTGAGATTAAAAATTCAAATTTTATCAATTTTACAGCAAAAACAACTCAATCTAACGCATGCACATGATAACTAATACATATCTATACCCAAATATGGGGATTAAAATCGGGAAATAATTTTCCTTGATTTTTAGTAATTTTTTACAAAAAATCCAATCGGCGATTAACATAGGAAATATTTTTCTTGTATCCACGGACGGCCAGTGATGTCATCACTTCGCTTGCGTATTATTGAATATTCGATACTACGATCGTAGCGCAGTCTGCCGGATCCAATGTGAAACATTCCAAAATCAACAACAATTTATAAGTGATAAATTAATTAAATAAACAATTTAAATTGGACTGAATTGTAAATCTAAACCATTCTCGAATCCACCTGAAGACACACAAAAAATTTCATTAAACTTGGTCCAGCCGTTTAGGAGGAGTTCAGTGACATACACACGCACAAAAGAAATATATATATATATATAAAGATAAATACAAAGGCACAGCTTTAGTATAGACCTCCCCTCACCCTTGTCGACTTTAAATATTTTTGGCCATTTTTGCGATGAATTAACATGGCTATCTCAATTGCGTAACTGACGAATTTGGTGAGAAACGTCCGTACTACTTCGGTGCCAAATTTCAAATTTTTCCAAACTAAAGCTGTTCCATACAAAAAAAAAAAAAAAAAAAAAAAACTGTTTTATGATATATACAAAATAAAAATAAAAATTTTAATAAATTCGAAATTATTACTATTTACAATTAAGGTGAAAACATAAAATAACCATTGTAAGTTACACATGAACTATCAATTAAAACGAAAAATTTTGTTTTACTGTAGAAAAGAAAAGTATTACTAAATTAAATAAAAATTTTAAGCTAATACCAAGTATCCGCGTTTGTAATGATCGATAGATGGCGCTTTTTCAGTTTTTGTTGTTAGTAAATATTATAGCCACGTGTATCTATTATTGTTCTTTTTGTTATTCTACTTAATATTCGTACTATAATTTCTCCGCCATTACATCATGGAAAATTGATTGCTTTTGGAAAAAAAAATGTTTCAGTTTATTCTAAGTTCGATCGGAAGTAGATTTTTAACTGAAGTTGAACAAATATTAGTTTCAAATCATCTGATTAATTCTTTACTTCCATTAGCCGAAGCAACTGAAATTTTAAATTTCTCATTTGGAAATAAATGGAAGCTTAATTCTGGATTTCTTTATCCTTTGGAGTTAGATTGTGGCACACAACAGTATGTGTTATCTTTTGTACCGGATTTATTCATTTTTATTCAATAAATATATGTGAAACTAAACATCGGCTGGATGGAAGCCGAATTAGAGCATGTTTATTGTAATTTCACCTTAGCCCACCAGAGGCAGGGGGGTGCCATTTCATAGATCACTGCCCACTGAATACTAGCTGCCTGTCCGATCCTCTGAAATAAGCGGAATTCAGTATGGTAACTAGTTGGGCGAGTAGTCGTTCGAGGGCGCTGCAGTCATATACAGATAAACTTAGAAAAGCATTGGATATTTCTACAGAAATGTATATAAAAAATGTTTTTTTAAATATTTTTGAGTATTATTTTCTACGGGAAAAGGATTCTATTTTTATTTCTTATAGATGTAGAAAAAATATCATGTTGTTATTCGCTTTTAAAAGCAAATATCTTTAAGAACTAAAAGATGAAATTTTTTTCAGGTTCAAATTCTTTTCTTTCTTTTCTTTTTCTTTTCTTTCTTTTCTTTTCTTTTTCCTTTCTTTTCTTTTCTTTCTTTTCTCTTTTTTTTTTTTTAAATTGTTAAAATATTTTACATTTTTAATTATTTAAAAAATGTCAAAGGGAAATAAATAATCAAAAAATTATTTAGTTTGTCAATTAAATAATTTATTATGTGAAAATTTATAGATTATGCTATGATTACAAATAGAAATCAGACATATCAACGCAATAATTATTTTAAAACATCGAATTATTAGTATTATTATTTTAAACTTCTTTTTCATATTAAATATAAGAAAGTATTCGATTCTTAAAAATTTTCAACTTCTGGTTTTCGATGGATTTCCACGTTTTGAGATGTCTAGAACACGATTTGACCATTTTTACTTTCTTCTATATTCAATAGAAGAAAGTATTGGATTCGTAAAAATATTCGACTTCTGGTTTTCGATGTATTTACACGTTTTGACAGCTCTAGAACATGATTTTACCATTTTTAGAAAATGTCTGTGTGTGTGTCACAATAATTTTGTGGTAACTGTATCTTCGGAGGAGCTCAGAATTAGGAGCTCAGAATCGGAGGAGCTCAGAATTACAAATAAATTTATATGTAGCTGCACTTTGACCTAAATTTGTGCCTATCAACTTTTGGTGTTAACAGCTCAACATGTGACGCTGCTATACCGCGATTTTTGCAGTTTCAGGGTAAGCTATATCTCAGGTTCTATTGCGTAATATCAAATAAAACTTGAAATGTGAGAAGACCATTATAAGACATTATGGTGATTCAATTTGAATGCTTATAGGACAACAGGTAGCGCTGCTATACATCGATTTCTGCAATTTAAGGGGAAAATATATCTTAGGAACTACTGCAGAGAATTACATACAAATTTACGTGTAAATGCACTTTGACATAAATTAGTGTCTGTCAACTTATGGTGCCAACCACACAACAGGTAGCGCTGCTACGCAATGATTTCCACAGTTTAAGGGGAGGCTATATCTCAACTTCTATTGCGTATAATCAAACAAAACTTGAAATGTAAGACCATTATGAGATATTATGCTGATTCAATCTGAATGCTTATCGGACGACAGGTGGCGCTGCTATACAGCGATTTCCGCAATTTAAGGGGAGGCTATGTCTCAGCTTCTATTTGCTTCTATCAAGCAAAACTTAAAATGTAAGAACCTTATGAGACATTATGCTGATTCAATTTGAATGCTTATCAGACAACAGGTGGCGCTGCTATATAGCGATTTCACAATTTAAGGGAAAGCTATATCTTAGGAACTAGGAACTACTGCACAGGATTGCATACAAATATGCATGTAAATGCACTTTGAGATAAATTAGTGTCTGTCAACTTGTGGTACCAACTATTCAATAGGTGGCGCTGCTACACAGTGATTTTCAAAATTTAAGGGGAGGCTATATCTCAGCTTCTATTGCGTATAATCCAACAAAACTTGAAATGTAAGACCATTATGAAATATTATGCTGATTCAATTTGAATGCTTATAGGACGACAGCTGGCGCTGCTATACAACGATTTCAGCAATTTAATGGGAGACTATATCTCAGCTTCTATTGCATATAATCAAACAAAACTTAAAATGTAAGGCCATTATGAAACATTCTGCTGATTCAATTTGAATGCTTATCGGACAACAGGTGTCGCTGTTATACAGCAATTTCCGCAATTTAAGGGAAAGCTATATCTTAGGAACTACTGCACAGAATTGCATACAAATTTATATGTGAATGCACTTTGACATAAATTAGTGTCTGTCAACTTTAGGTGCGAACCACTCAACTTCTGGCGCTGATACACAACGATTTCCACAATTTAAGGGGAGGCTATATCTCAGCTTCTATTGCATATCACCAAGCAAAACTTGATATGGGGAAACTTCCATTATGAGACATTATGCTGATTAAATTTAGATGCATCAATAACGGGATGGCTATATCTTACTGTCTATGGCATGTAACTGTACGAAACTTGATCTGTAAAATAACCATTATAAAAACGCATTTTTAGTTTCTTCTATATTCAAAAGAAGATAGTACTGGATTCCTAACAATTTTCGACTTCTGGTTTTCGACGGATTTACATGTTTTTAGAGATCTAGAACTTTAAATATTTCACATTTTTAATCATTTTTAAAATGTTAAAATGATATTATTTCCAACTGAATAATTTATGAAATGATTACATGAAGAAATCAAGTATATCATATGAAGTAACATGATTGAAATTTATATATCTGTTAATCTATATGTTAGTGGACATTGCCGGGTTGGATCTTACACCTAGCCATTCGCAATCGTCTGCAGTTTTCTCCAAAACTCACGGTAATATGTGCTAGGACCCCTCAGAAAAACCTTTGCGGAGGGCATTACATCCAGAAAGAAGTAAACTCCCAAAAAGTACCAGAATCAAGGAAATCAGATACATCATCAAACATTAATTAATTTAAAAATTCAAATTATCTGTCTTTCTAATTTTTATTTTCTTTCTTTTTACTTCCATTACCCTACTACCGTAGGTAATGGAAGTATTGTATTCGGTCTGAAAATTCGATATCGGGTTTTCACCTGATTTACACGTTTTAAGGTCCCCTGAGTCCAAAAAAGTGGTTTTTGGCAATTGGTCAGTGTGTATGTATGTGTGTATGTGTGTGTATGTATGTGGAGAATCTTCTGGCTATTATAGCTCAGAAACTAATAAAGATAGAGCTACGAAACTTTAGAATTCAAATACGTCCGGCGTACAGATGAAATTTCCAAATTTTGGTGAAAATTGAAAAACCGGAAGTTGGACCGTAAGTCCGTATCTCAAAAACGGCTCTAACGATTTTCTTCAAACTTGCTATATAAACACTCTATTAGATGTCCTTTCGAATGATATAGTTGGTTAGTTCAAGAAAATTGATAGGCGTCCTGTATAAATAGCTCAATTTCAGGCCTCCCAAGGGCGTTCCTTTAAAAACGGTTGTACGGATTTTTTTCAAACTCGCCATTTTAACTCACTTTTAAATATACTTTTGTATGTAATTATTGTTTTCCGGTCAATAATTGATTTTTTGTGAAAGTTGGTATCTCAAAAACGGCTCTAACGATTTTCTTTTTTGGTCACTTTTATGTTTTCTGATCACATTCTCTCTCAAAAATGCATATAATACATGTAATAGCGGGTAATGGAAGTCGTGTGGTTGTTTCACACCAGATTTTTTTTTTAGGAAGCAGTGGGTTTTAAATGTTTTACATGTTTAATTATTTTAAAAATATTATAATTATGTTATCTATAAAGTGAATAACTCATGAAATGATTACATGGTATCGGATAATCAGATATATCATATGAAGTTGCATGATCGAAATTTAAACATATGTTAATCTCAAAATTGGTAGATGTGAAGTGCTGGGTTCGATCCCAAGTCACGCCCGCTAACCTAGCCATTTGTTGTTTTCTTGGAAACTCCCATAAATATGCTCTAGGACCTCTTCGAAAGACCCTACATCTAGAAAGGTTAGTTTTTGATTTGATGTAGGCACTGAGACCAATTGACTATACTGGGGTCATAGGCCTATAGGTGGAAAGCGCCCTATGGGGTCTTTCTGAAGGGTCCTAGCTTGCATTCACGCGAGTTTTGGGTAAAACCATGAGAAACTCCGAACAGTTAGGACTCTATAAAGAGACCCTTCGCGGATTGCATTACATCTATTAAATAAATTTAAAAAATATCAGAATCAAAGAAATCATATATAATATCAAATATTAATTATTTTAAATTTTCAAAATATCTTGGGAAAAAAAAGAAAAGAAAAGGAAGAAAGTAAAGAAGAAACAGTGGATTTTAAATATTTTACATTTTTAATTATATTAAAAAAAATAAAAATAAAAATTACGATGATGTGTGTTTTTGTATTACACGAAGAAATCAGATATGAGAAAAACCATCATATAAATTAAAGAAGCATAACTGAAGTTTGAATATGTTCTAGGACCCCCCTCCCTATTTACGAGAGTTTCTGAGAAAGTCATGAAAAACTCCAAACCACTAAAACGATGAATGCGATTGGGATCGAATCCGGCACTTCCCATCTACCAGCTTTGAATGCAGAACCTCTCAGCCGCTGGTGCCTCCCTCCACAAACACTTTAAAAAGACGCATCACAGAAGGCGTTACACCCAAAAGGTAGAAAACTTTAAATATATATACATCATAAATAAAAAAATCATGTATATCATTAAACATTATTTCAAAATTTCTTTTTAAGAAACAGCAGATTTTAAATATTTTACAATTTTAATTATTTTAAAAATATTATAATGATATTACTTACAAACTTTGAATAAACACCATAAAATGCAATAAACTCGCAACAATTGTTTCGGGTCGAAAAAACACACGACCCTTCATCAGGCGAATAAAGTAAGCACGAGTGCTGCAGTCAAAGCGGCAACGCACAAAATCGTTTAGAATGAAAAGAAAAACTTTATAAAGTAGAAAATAAATAGTGCTACTGGTGTGAGTAGAATTGTAGAAGAAAACAAGAAAATAAATAAATAAGTGAGATTAAATATAAGGATAACAAAAATTAAACGAAAATCTAAGTTACGTGAGTAATTTCCAAGCATCAGAGAAGAAAGGAGTGGAAGAAATATCATTAACAAGATTTTTCGAATTTTTAAATATGTAAAATGCTTCATGAATATCCAAATGGGAGGAACAGACAGGAGATGAGATTATGTTAGTTTTGGAAAAATCAAAACGATGACCTTGAGACCAGCAGTGGGAAGCAACAGAAGATTTGGTAATCTCTTCATTACGAACATTCCGACGGTGCTCATTTATTCTGTATTTCAAACGCCTCCTAGTTTGACCAATATAACTTAAGTTGCAGGACGAACACGGAATTAAATAAATTCCAGAACGGTTTTCGGTGGGAATGGGATCCTTAAGAGAAGATAATTTAATTTTATTGACGGGTTTGTAAATAACTTTGAAACCAAACGGTGAAAGAATTTTAGAGATTTTAAAAGAGAGTGAAGAATAAAAAGGTAAAACAACTGGGATGAGACTGCGATCGTTTAATTTGGGAGCAGAACGTTTAGGATTCTTAAATTTATGTAGAGCTTTATCGATGATAGATGGGTTATAGCCACGAGAGAGAGCAAGAGATTTTAAATAATTAATTTCTTTCGAAAGATTAGACGGATCAGAACAAATGTGTAAGGCCCGATAAACATAAGTGTAAAAAGCAGACATTTTTTGTTGAGGGGCGTGGTTAGAGAGAGCATGCGGCGGCAAGGAGACTGAGAATGGTTTTCTAAAAACAGTAGTTGAGAAACAATCCTTTTCTTTATTCACAAGAACGTCAAGGAAAGGCAAAGAGCAATCCTGTTCAACCTCAAAAGTGAATTGAATGCATGGGTCAATCGAATTGACCAAAGAAAGCAAATTGGACAAATCTACATCAGGGGAGACAAGAACGAAAGTGTCATCCACATACCTAAACCAGTGAGGAAATTTATATACACCGAAGAGTTTTTCTTCAAAATAGTGCATATAAATGTCGCAAAGTAAAGGAGAGAGAGGACTACCCATGGCCATACCATCATTTTGGGAATAATAAGTACCATTAAAAATGAAGGCAGTTTGCCTGATACACAAATGAACTAAATTTACAAGTTCCTCAATTTCGATAGAAGAATGCCAGCCAGTTTCCAAGCCAGTTAGAATCTCTTCGTTTCATGTTATCTAACATTATTTCCACCAATAATCATCCGCAAAAGTCTAACCTTACTCCTTCTCAAAAATCCGCCCTCTCTGAATTAAACTCCGCCCCCGATTTAATCGTCACAAGAGCTGATAAAGGAGGACAAACTGTTCTACTCAACAAATCGGATTATATTTCCCATGTTGAGTCCTTGCTTACTTCAGGTCCCTATTCGAAACTTAAAAAAGATCCTTCCAATGATCATCTTGATCAAGCGACATTTATATGCACTATTTTGAAGAAAAACTCTTCGGTGTATATAAATTTCCTCACTGGTTTAGGTATGTGGATGACACTTTCGTTCTTGTCTCCCCTGATGTAGATTTGTCCAATTTGCTTTCTTTGGTCAATTCGATTGACCCATGCATTCAATTCACTTTTGAGGTTGAACAGGATTGCTCTTTGCCTTTCCTTGACGTTCTTGTGAATAAAGAAAAGGATTGTTTCTCAACTACTGTTTTTAGAAAACCATTCTCAGTCTCCTTGCCGCCGCATGCTCTCTCTAACCACGCCCCTCAACAAAAAATGTCTGCTTTTTACACTTATGTTTATCGGGCCTTACACATTTGTTCTGATCCGTCTAATCTTTCGAAAGAAATTAATTATTTAAAATCTCTTGCTCTCTCTCGTGGCTATAACCCATCTATCATCGATAAAGCTCTACATAAATTTAAGAATCCTAAACGTTCTGCTCCCAAATTAAACGATCGCAGTCTCATCCCAGTTGTTTTACCTTTTTATTCTTCACTCTCTTTTAAAATCTCTAAAATTCTTTCACCGTTTGGTTTCAAAGTTATTTACAAACCCGTCAATAAAATTAAATTATCTTCTCTTAAGGATCCCATTCCCACCGAAAACCGTTCTGGAATTTATTTAATTCCGTGTTCGTCCTGCAACTTAAGTTATATTGGTCAAACTAGGAGGCGTTTGAAATACAGAATAAATGAGCACCGTCGGAATGTTCGTAATGAAGAGATTACCAAATCTTCTGTTGCTTCCCACTGCTGGTCTCAAGGTCATCGTTTTGATTTTTCCAAAACTAACATAATCTCATCTCCTGTCTGTTCCTCCCATTTGGATATTCATGAAGCATTTTGCATATTTAAAAATTCGAAAAATCTTGTTAATGATATTTCTTCCACTCCTTTCTTCTCTGATGCTTGGAAATTACTCACGTAACTTAGATTTTCGTTTAATTTTTGTTATCCTTATATTTAATCTCACTTATTTATTTATTTTCTTGTTTTCTTCTACAATTCTACTCACACCAGTAGCACTATTTATTTTCTACTTTATAAAGTTTTTCTTTTCATTCTAAACGATTTTGTGCGTTGCCGCTTTGACTGCAGCACTCGTGCTTACTTTATTCGCCTGATGAAGGGTCGTGTGTTTTTTCGACCCGAAACAATTGTTGCGAGTTTATTGCATTTTATGGTGTTTATTCAAAGTTTGTAAGTAATATTTTTACAACGCCAGTTTATTGATGCTTCTTTATTAAATATTATAATGATGCTGTTTGTAAATTAAATAATTCAGAAATCAGATATGTTAAACAAAGTTAAATAGTATAATTGAAGTTTAAATATCTAACAGTCTCTAAGCAAGCTGTGTTCGATCTCACGTTGCAGTATTTGACTTACGCATTCGGAGTTTTCTATGGTTTTTTCCAAAACTTCTGAAATAATGGCAAGGGCCCGCTTTATTTGATTATTAGTATTATTATTATTATTAGTAATCTAAAGAATTATACAGCTATAAAAGTCATAGATTTCGGATGTAATCAATATTTTATTTATTCATTTATGGATTGCTAAGTACTCTTATTTGTAATGCAGTAATGCAATTCTTTTTATTTACGCAGAATTTTGTTTTGACTTTGCTATTGTCTACATTTTAAATCAAAATATGGTAATTTCCTTTTATTTTTATTTATCTGTTTATTTTTTAATGTAAAGGGAAACAAAATTATCATGATATGGAATCCATATCAGATTTATTTATAAATGATTGAAAATGTTTATAAGGTTTTTTCCTTTCTTTCCTTTTTTCTTTCTTTCTTTCTCTCTCTCATTTTTTTTTTTTTTTTTTTTTTTAAAAGAAGCAGTGGGTTATTACATGGATAATCAGATATATCATATGAAGTTGCATGATCGAAATTTAAACATTTATATTTGGTGTGTTGCTTAAAGTTAACATCTAGAAAATGCTTACTACAAACACGCGAATAATTTGAATTGGTATTAGGGGTCTAATCTTTTCTCGAAATAGCTTTTAAACCACTTAGACCTAATGTTTTCTTTACCCGGAATCTTGTAAAATGTAATATTACAACCTTTTACAAATCGTATGGCACACAACAATAAGCCATAATAAATTAACGATAACAAAATTTACTAATTTAAATAAAAAATATTTTTATACTTTCAAAAATCAAATAATAGAGCAGAAATTCTGTACACAACAACATTAGTTACGTTTCCCAGTCAACAAAAGCAGTGACATCTAGTGGATAAAGTCCGAATTAAGCCAAAACAAGCTTCTCAGGCAACAAGACAGGCAGCTAGTATCGGGGCAGTGCATAGATGCGCGAATTTTTAGCTATTTGAGATTCCTTGCGCACTACGTCATATGGCGTGAGGTTGAAATCTCTTGTTTACATTTGAAATAACTGTGTTTAAATTGCGTTTTTGTGATTTAATTTTTTTCTTTTCTTTTAATCGAATTTGTTTAAATGTACCGTATGATAACTCTTAATTTACGTCTTTTGTTGATTCTTTGACATGCTCCGTATTTGAGAACAAAATTTTTTAAAGAATAGATTATTGAAAGTGATAGAACATTCATGAAAAACTGATGTATAATAGCAGTAGATAGATTGCTCATAAAATCAAATCATGTAAGTAATATATCATCATGTATATTATATCATACATTATCAAGCTAAGAAATAATAAATCAAAGGGATATTAATGAAACAAATTGTGGTATCTCATAATAAACAAAATGTTTAAGTTATGTAGTGGATAAAAATGAGTACACACAACAATATTTCTGCACTTCAAAATTAAATTTGCAGTTAATACACTTAAAATAAAGTAAACTTGTGTGTAAAAAAAAAAAAAAAAAAAAAAAATCTTAGGTACTTTTTTTTTAATTTTATTTATTTATTTATTTTTTATTTATTTATTTTATTTTTTTGCTTTAATCCTCTGTAGAAAGTATCTGGATAATTGAAAATTTTATGAAATTGTTTTTATGTAGTAACACATTTCAATGTAACTTTTGTAATAACATGTTAAAAGTGTCAGTGGTAGCACATGTTTTCCAATGAAAATAGTTTTAAAAATACCAACAAGCCAACATGAACAAAATGTTTTGAAACTATTTCTGTCATACCATATTTAAACAATGAATATAATTTTTCGTTTGTAAAAAATTGTTGATCATTGCTTAAACATTTTGGAGTATTATATATATATATATATATTTAAAAAAAAAAAAAAAAAAAAAAAAAAAAAAAAACAGAACTGAGGTTTAAAAGTAATAAGTACAAAACTTTGAACTCAGACATCTTTTGTGACTCTTTTTTTTTTAAACTGTGCTGTCATAATGTTAGAACCACCACACATATAATTTATTTTCTGTATTGTGTTTTAACAACTGCACTTCCCTCTTTTTTGACTAAAAGAAAGAAAAAAAAGTAATTATCAATCCATTCTCATATGAAGCTTTTATGTACATCCATATTGCTTACCGCTGTAGTACTGCAAGACAAGTTAGCTGTGTAAAATGATCTTTTTTTTTATCAGGTACTGAAGGCATATTGCTGATTACATATATGCATATGATACATACATGCATATTATTGATTGCTGCAGTACAAAATTTCATGTAAAGTGAAGTATAATCATCTCTCAAAAATGCACAATTCTCTGAAATCTGCATATCATTTGTAATGTAAACAAACACTGTCATAACTGATTTGTTGATTAGTGAATCGCAAAAATTCAGCTGTATTAGGAGATAAATCAATTATTAATTTGTGCTTGTGAATCACCAATCACTCAGCATATTGAAGTATTTAAAAGGTAAACAAACATATCATAATATTACAGATAACTTAATATATTATATATTTCTTTTAAAATTGAAAATTATAAGTGTTTTATTTTGAACAAAATATTTTAAAGAATGTATTTTTATTTCATTTTTACTCATAAAATTAAAATGCATAATTTTACTGAAATATCTGAAATGTAAACAAACAAATCACGCTAGTACAGCAAAATTTATGTATTTTAGATTTTTTTAAACAAATACGTGTGCTTTTTTTGAGCAAAATATTAAAATAAATGCATTTTTATTTCATTTTAACCCTTTCACTACCAATATAAACTGCCTTTGGGACCAGTGCTGCCAGATTGAGGGAATTCTTTGTATATGATATCTACCACTAAATTTTAAATGCCTAATAACTTCGAAGACTTCTTTGTTAGATGTTTTCGGAATGATTATACAACCGTTGCAATTAAAATTTATTGGTGGATATTCAATAAAAAAAATACCTCAATCTGGCAGCATTGCTTGGGACGTATATGTCCCAGTGGTAGTGAAAGGGTTAATATAATTGAAATTCATGGTCTTACTGAAGTAATTCATGACATTATTGAAGTAAGATAAACAAACATATCATAATATTACAGATAACTTCATATATTGTGTATTTCTCTTTAAATTGAAAAATATAAGTGTTTTATTTTGAACAAATATTTTAAAAAATGTTCTTATATTTCATTTTTACTCATAAAATTAAAATTCATAATTTTACTGAAATATCTGAAATGTAAACAAACATATCGCGATCGTACAGTAAAATGTATATATTTTACATTCTTTTAAAAAAATGTATGTGCTTTTTTTTTTGGGTAAAACAATTAACTGCATTTTTATTTAATTTCATTTTAATATACATGAAATTCATCGTTTTATTGAAGTATTATAAAAGTAAACAAATGCATAGCAATGTTGCCGAAAACGCGAAAGCTTTATAATTTTTTATGAACTAATATGTACTTAAAATAAATTTTTTAACGAATGTACTTTTATTTCATGTAATACCGTACATGATTTTCGTTTTTGAGTAATATTTATATCAGATTACAGGATATATTTTTTAGTAAGTAATAACTAGCTGGACTGGGTTAACAGCTGTATATTTGTATCGTAGTTTGTGTCTGTCTTCCGCCATGTGACGTTTCACTTCTGCTTGCTTCTGATTGGCTACTCTTCAAATGGCCCAACCTTATGATAGAAGAACCTTGACCAGAGGGCGAGCATTTCATTACAATCGCGGATCTCTATGAAAATATTTATTTACATGCGAATATTTTCATAGTATATTAATTTTTTTTTCTTCTCATTTTTATTATTTATCACGCGAAAATAAAAATATTTTATTTCCGGAAAAAAATAAATAAACGTGAATTTTGTTTATTTTCGCTTCAAATATATTTTTCTTTTTAATCATTTTAAAGTTAAAATGGAGTTTTTATTTAATATCTTTTGATCCAATTATCCGATTGAACTGAATTGTAAATCTAAACCATTCTCGAATCCACCTGAAGACACACAAAAAATTTCATTAAACTCGGTCTAGCCGTTTAGGAGGAGTTCAGTGACATACACACGCACAAAAGAAATATAAAGATATAAATAGACATAGAAAACTGCACTTTTTTGCATAGAAGAAAGTTTTGTGATGGCCACAACATACTAATTTATTCATTATATCTAACTGTGACTCATGCTCACTCTATTTCAAAATTTTTTCAAAAAATTTTGTAACTGAAAATCATTTTATTTTTATTTAAATTTTTTATTTAGTAGCAGGCTACGCCTGCTTCCCTAGTAGCTGAATTCAAATAAATTTTGAAGAGAATTGAATCACTTATTTATATTTTATATCACGTTATAAATAAAAAACTAAAAGAAAATTACCTACATTGAAATCGCTCTATACTTCGCTTCAGGTACCCACTGCCTACGCCATCTCTTTTCTACTCGCATTGTATCTGGTCCAGGGGTGCTACAACGAAACTACCGAGACTGTCTCACTCCCGGCAATTTTTGGTTGTGACGTCATGTTCCGAGAGTGTCAAAAAATGTGCTACAACGAAGCTCACGGAAGCTCTCTCTTGGTTTTCGGTCTCGGAAACTCCTGCCGAGATTTATCGAAAAAATATCACCAAGCGCAGAGCTTGTGGGAACGAGTTTTCGGCACCGAAATATATGTAATGTGTCCGCCATTTTAAAAAAATAAAAAATGATGAATTAAAAAGTAAAAAACGTGTACATATGTTATATTTTTTAGAAAGAACTTTCAAAACTATTAATTTTTTGTGTGAACACTATAATCGTATAATTATTACTTTTAAAGATATTCGATTAGAAAGTTCACGAGTGACAAGAGATGTATCCCTTTTGTCAAGTACACTATTAACAGAAACAATCGAATATTGAAGACTAAAGAATAACTTCTAAATTTAATTAGATTTTAAGTTTTCAGAGCTATGAATTGGAAGCTAAATTATGTAAATTCATCATTCATAATGAAATACGATGCTAATTTAATGACAGTATATTATAATACATTAGTTACAGTGTATTATGTCGTCAGTAGCTCGATCGTAGCATATTTGATTGCAGACCCAAAGTGCTCGGGTTCGATTCGCGAATGGTTCGTTTTTTTTTTATTTATTTATTTAATTTATTATATATAATAATAATAATAAAGGGGGGGGGAGATTTATTTTAAATATTTTTTTCTTTTCTTTTTTTTTTAATTATAAGAAGAATACTTTAAATATTGGAATTTTCCTAATATATGTATATTACTAACAAGGAAAGTATGAATACTTAATTTATTAATTACAAAATAAATAAATATGTATGTATATAATTCAATTGCAAAAAAATAATTTAAAAATAAACTGCTTGATCGTTTTATTTTACTGCTGATTGTTATCATTACTAATCAGAAATAAATAAATTATTAAAATACATACACACACACATATGTATTTCAAGTTGATGCTAAATTATTTTCTGGTAAATTAATTAAATTTAACCACCCTCCCCTAGCAAAAATAAAAATTAAAAATTCCAGTCTAAATAAATTATTTTATAAATGCTTGATTATTCTTCTGTTTTTTAATAAAAAATCATTATTAATCAAAGATTAAACTTTTAACAACCTTAAAAATTTTTCTTCTATATAAATAATTTATTATTTAATAATTTATTTTTTATTCCTTGCTGAATATTTGTGTAATTCCTGATTTAATTTAGTAATTATTTTCTATTTCATAATTAAATAAATTTAACTTTTTTTTTTCTTTTCTTTTTTTTTAGTTAAATAAAAGTATTTACAAAATAAATTAAATGTTTTAAAAGTAAACATTTAAATTTTGATGACAAATTATTTATTTTAAGCAAATATTCTACGTTTTTTATGACTTTTTATTTATTTATTTATTTATTTATTTTTAAAGGCAAACAAATATTTAAAATAATTTTTTCTTTTCTTTCTTTTCTTTTTTTTTTTCTTTTTTAAGAAGAGTACTGCAAATATGCAAATATTAAAATTTTCCTAATATATATATATATATATATTACTAACAAGGGAAGTATGAATATTTAAGTTATAATTATAAAATAAATAAATATTTATAAAAATATGGATTTTAATTGCAAAACAACAATTTAAAAATAAAGTGCTTGATAATTTTATTTTACTTCTCATTGTAATCATTACTAATGAGAAATAAATAAATTACTTTAATTAAACAAATTATTTTCCATTTTTATTCTTTGTTGACGAGTGCATAGATCTTAATTTGTTTTAATAATTAATTTCTCGTAAATGATTAATTAAATTCAACACAAACACAAAAAGAAAAAAAAGTTTCTTTTCAGGTGAAATAAAACAGTCAATATTTTAATTTTATTTTTCTTAATATATATTTTTTTAAACATAGTATGCCCTAAAAATATATCCTTTGAATATATATATAACACTTCCTGATTTTCTTTCTTTCTTTCTATTTTATTTTATTTTAATTTTTTATTTAAGTATCAGTAACAAGGAGAATATGAATAATTAATTTAGTAATTAGAAAAAATAACTATTTTTTTTTATATATATATATATAATAAAATATTTAAAAAATGAAATGCTTTCACTTCAATAATATTTCTACTTCTATAGTCGTTATTAATCAAAAAGTAAATTGCAATTTTTAACTTCAAAAATACAATTTCTTAAATTTCTTTATAATATTTTGCTAAATTATTATAAAGAAAATATTATAAACACACACACATATATATATTTCGAGTTGATGCTAAATTATTTTATGGTAAATTATGCATTAAATTTAACCACCCACCCCTACAAAAAATAAAAATTAAAAATTCCAGTCGAAATAAATTATTTTACAAATGCTTGATCATTCTTTTGCTTTTAAATAAAAAATCATTATTAATCAAAGATTAAATTCTTAACCTTAAAGATTTATCTTCTATGTAAATAAATTTATTACTAACTTACATTTTATTCCTTGGCACTGAATATCTGTGTAATCCCTGATTTAATTTAGTAATTATTTTCTATTTCATAATTCATTAAATTTAACTCAATTTCTTTTATTTTTTATTTATTTATTTTTTCAGTTAAATAAAAAATAATAATTATTTGGATTTTGATGACAAATTATTTATTTTAAGCAAATATTCTAAAAGGAAAAAAAAAAAAAAAAAGGATTAAACGAGGATCGAACGGGGGAACTTCCAGACAGCAGAAAGTTACTCTGCCACAGCGCTACTGGCTACCTGCAGAGGGTTTTCCCTCAGTCTTAAATTATATTTTACAGCTCTTAAATAGAATCTTCACAATTCTTTCATTATAAACTATGAATTTTACGTGGTTTAGCTTAGAATTTATAGCTCTAAATACTCCAAAATTGATTATTTTTCAGAAAATTATTCTTTAGCCTTTAATTTTAGACTGTTTCTTTCGCTTAAAAATGCAGTTGACAAAGCGATGTTCCTCTTGTCACTCGTGAACTTTCTAATCTAATATCTTTAAAAGTAATGATTATACGAATATAGTGTTCACACAAAAAATTAATAGTTTTGAAAGTTCTTTTCAAAAAGTATAACTTTGGTGCATATTTTTTGCTTTTTTGTTTCATCAGTTCTTATTTAAAAATGGCCGACAACGTTGGATATATTCGCTTTTGGCCACCTACTCGCTGTGATTGGTCAAAAGTATCCGGTACCGATAAAGTTTTATATCTCCGCACTGGGCTTCCGTTACCGGCTTCCAATACGTTCGTTGTAGGGCAAAGTATGAGTCTCGAAAACGTGAGTGCCGGGATCTTGGAAATTCGGTACCGGGAAGTTTCCGCCACGGAAACTTCTCGGCATGTTCGTTGTAGGGGTCCAGGTTCCCATTGCCTTCAGAGAAGTCTTTTCCTGGACAGGTGGATCTGCTATTATTTAAGAACTACAATTTTGAAGATTACTGTATCTCAACATCTATTAATTATTTTAGTTTTTTAACCATGCCCTTGCTTTTTACACTATATTATCATGTGATTCTGGCTAACATAATAAATAAAATAAAAAATAGATTTTCTTGTAAAAGGAATTACATAAATAAAATACAAATAAATGCTAATTAAGCTTAAATTTTAATCAGCTTTATCCTTTCTGTTATATACCGCCATTTATTTTCCCCGATAAATTCTGCAAATATTAATAATAAAAGATTATTATTTTATTTATTTTTATTCATTTATTTTAATTTTTTTCAAGGAAAAGGAAAGAAAGAAAAACATATTTAAAATTTGAATATTTCATTAAAAAAAATAAAAAAAAACTTTGTGTTATATAACTATGCTGTATATCAAATTAAACATTATAAATTTCTTTTTTAAATGAGGAGTCAGAAACTTCTGTATCTTTTATAGATTTTGAGAAATTTGAAAGTGTTTATGTGAGCCAAAAATGTTGATTTTACAAAATTTAAGAAATTTATAAAATTAATATTCAATGAAATGAAAAATTTCCAAAAGTATATTCTCACTTATATCATCAAGAAAAATGATTCCCGGAAGTTTCATTGTAATCTGGAATGTTCTGGTTAGGTGACTGGTTGATTTGTCATGGAATGACCTACGAGAAATGACCATCTCAGTTTCTATAGAACATTACAGCTTCAGCAAAATGTCTTTTTACATGATGTATCAATAATTGCTTTAATTAAATTTAAATGAAATTCTTTTTTGTTATTACTTTATCCCTAAACCATTAAAAAATATATCCATAAACCGGTAATGTCTGTTTCCCATCGATGCTGGATTTTCGATGCTTCACTGTGTATATTAATTTACTTTTTTAATTAATCGATAGTGTAAATTAAATTTTCATTGGTATGTTTTATACAGTCTAAAATTCATGATAAAAATTATTATGAGAGTTTTGAAACTTCTTTTTACTTCCATCACCCCACTACCGTAGGTAATGGAAGCATTATATTTGGTCCAAAAATTCGATATCGAGATTTCACCTGATTTATACGTTTTAAGGTTCCCTGAGTCCAAAAATGTTTTTCGCAGTTGGTCAGTGTGCGTATATATGCGTGTATGTATGTGTGTGTAAGTGTGGAATCTTCTGGCTATCATATCTCCGAAACTAATAAAGATAGAACTACAAAACTTCAGAATTGAGACAGATCTGGTGTACAGATGAATTATCCATATTTTGGTGAAAATAAAAAAAACAGAAAGTGGGACAACTGGAAGTGGGATCGTAAGTCCGTATCTCAAAAACAGCTCCAATGATTTTCTTCAAATTTGCTCTATAAACACTCTATTAGATGTCTTTTTGAATGATATAGTTGGTTAGTTCAGGAAAATTGATAGGCGTCCTGTATAAATAGCTCAATTTCAGGTCTCGCTTAAAAATGGTTTTATACGATTTTTTTTTTTTTAACTCGCCATATTAACTCCCTTTTAAATATCCTTTTGTATGAAATGATTGTTTTCCGGTCAATAACTGATTTTTTGTAAATGTTGGCATCTCAGAAACGGCTCTAACGATTTTCTTGAAAATTGTTATATAAATCCATTTCTTTCTCATGCATTACGTGGTTATTAGAAAAAAAATAACAGTCATCCTGCTTAGGTAGGTCATATTCATATATCGGAAATTTGTTTAAAAAAATAACTCTACCATTTTTTTTCTCTTATTTTTTACCTTGCTATATGTAAGCTTCGTTTTATATGTATATAAAGTTTCTCTTACCGGAAAAATTTTAGGTTTCTACTTCTTTAAGTCACTTTTACATCTTCTGATCACATTATCTCCCAAAAATGCATATAATACATGTAATAGTGGTAATGGAAATCGCGTGTGGTTGTTTCACATCAGTTTTTTTTCTTTTTCTTTAGAACATGTGCTTCACACACTTCATATTAATTTTACTAATTGTATGGCACCAGTAGCAGAAAGTTTTGTAGTTGTCTGCAACAGGTTTTTAAAATTTCATAATTTGTCTGCAAAATTTGCATGTAATCAGGGGTGAAAACGACTTACACTCAAAAAACCTAAAAGCTGATAGAGGCAATCAAGTTTTTTTTTTTTTTTTTTTTTTTTTTTTTTTTTGGGGGGGGGGGGGGAGCTTAACAACAGTGGGATCTTGTGCAACAATACACAAATACAATTTTACTACTGAACAATATAGTATAAACAATTATAAAATAATAAGTTAAATTCATTTGATTAAACATTTTATAGCAATGCTTAACACAACACAATATAAATAATTATAAATAATAAAAGTATTAGTTTTAGTTTTGATACAAAATTTTTTTTATAAGTGGATTTTGAAGTGGAGGAGAAGTTTTGGAGCAGTTTTAAATGAAATTAGCACTTTTCTATGTTCCCATAGAATCTCAGTAACAGGAGAAAAGTATACATGCATAATGCTGTCTATCAAGGGAGATCTAGGCTCCCTAGGTCACCGTTGTTAAGCACTGTTTTGTGTGTTCCAACCAAGGCACCTGTAGGAGGGCTCTAGAGTTCCTACCAGAGAGCGTTTAAGACGTCATACATCAGTAGCGCATTGTTGCAGGTGAAAAATGTCCATAATTTGCAGACAATTTTTTATGACTACAGGCAAAGAGTGTCCGAAAGTTGCAGACTAATTTTTTTCATTAGTGCAGTCAAAAACTGTCTGCAAGCCCTTTTTCTGTGTCCGCGACTATGTCGCCGTGTTGCGGTGTTTCTGCAACTGGGAGTATGGCTAATAATTGAATTCTAAAAATATTCTTGTACATTTTCACATTATATATTTTTTTAATTGTATATGAAGGTGTGTACCAAAATTTTTATTCTTTAACTTGCATAATATTATACATGCGTCTTTGACTTCGTTCTTTTTACTAAATGTTAAAACAAGTTTTTTTTTTTTTTTTTTTTTTAAATTGAGAAATGGCTAGATTGTTGTTGCAAAACAAATAAAAAAAAGTCTGGTGTGAAACAACCATACGACTTCCATTACTTACTTATTACATATATTATATGCATTTTTTTGGCGATAATATGATCAGAAGACATAAAATTGACCTAACAAAATAGATACTTAAAATTTTTCTGGTAAGAGAAAGCTTATACACATGGAAAAATATATAAAATAGATTTACATAGTGAATTTAAAAATAGTAAGAAGAAAAAAATCAGTATAGCCATTTTTCAAAACATTAATTTCTGACACCTAAAACTGATCTACCTGATCAGGATGACTGTCAATTTCCTTTTAATAACAACGTAATACATAAGAAAAGCTATCTAAAGTGGATATATGTAAAAATTTTCAAGAAAATCATTAGAGCTGTTTTTGAGATACCAACTTTTGCCAAAACTTGGCAAATTTAATTACTGACCAGAAAGCAATAATTACATACAAAAGGATATTTAAAAGGCAGTTAATATGGTAAGTTTGAAAAAAATCCGTGCAACCGTTTTTAAAGGAACGCACTTGCGATGCCTGAAATTGAGCTATTTATACAGGACGGCTTCAATTTTCCTGAACTAACCAACTATATCATTCGAAAGGACAACTAACAAAGTGTTTATATAGCAACTTAGAAGAAAATCGTTAGAGCCGGTTTTCAGATACAGACTTACAATACCACTTTCGGTTTCCGATGTCCCACTTCCGGTTTTCCAATTTTCACCAAAATTTGGAAAATTTATCTATACACCAGACCTGTTTCAATTCTAAAGTCTTGTAGTTCTATCTTTATTAGTTTCCGAGATATAATAGCCAGAAGATTCTCCACATACATACACACACACACATACACACACACTGACCAATTGCCAAAAACTACTTTTTTGGACTCAAGAGGCCTTAAAACATGTAAATCAGGTGAAAACTCGATATTGAATTTTTGGACCGAATACAATACTTCCATTACCTATGGTAGTCGGGTAATGGAAGTGAAAATCTGGTGTGAAACAACCACACGATTTCCATTACCCACTATTACACGTATTATATGCACTTTTTGAAGATAATGCTATTAGAAAATATAGAATTGACCTAATGAAATAGACACCTAAAAAATTTCCGGTAAGAGAAAGTTAATACACATGTAAGAACATAAAATAGAGTTTACTCAGTGATTTTTTTTTAAAACCAATTTCTGAGATCTAAAACGGATCTGTCTGATCAGGATGACTATTAATTTTCCTGTGATAACCAAGTAAAGCATGTGAAAGGATATGTATAATGGGTTTATGTAACAATTTTCAAGAAAATCGTTAGAGCCGTTTTTGAGATACTGACTTTTACCAAATCTTTGCATAATTAATTGTTGACCAGAAAAATACAATTACATGCAAAAGGATATTTAAAAGAGAGTGAATATGGCAAGTTTGAAAAAAAAATCACACAGCCGTTTTGAAAGTAACAGGCTTGCAAGACATGAAATTCAGCTATTTATACAAGACGCCTATCAATTTTCCTGAACTAACCAGCTATATCATTGGAAAGGACATCTAACAGAGTGTTTATATAACAATTTTGAAGAGAATCGTTAGAGCCGTTTTTGAGATACGGCTTACGGCTTCACTTCCGGTTTCTGATGTCCCACTTCTGTTTTTCCATTTTTCACCAAAATTTGGAAAATTCATCTGTACACCACAGATCTTACATTTCTAAAGTTTTGTAGTTCTATCTTTATTAGTTCCCAGATATAATAACTGGAAGATTACACATACACACTGACCAATTGCCAAAAACCACTCTTTTTGACTCAAGAGACCTTAAAACACATAAATCAGGTGAAATCTCGATATCTAATTTTTGGACCGAATACAATACTTCCATTACCTACGGTAGTTGGGTAATGGGAGTAAAAAGAACTGCTGTAGGTCCTAGGCCTGAAGGGGAGTGCCCTTCGTGTGGGGAGGGGGGTCTTTCTAAGGAATCCTAGCCCGTATTTATGCAAGATTCAGAGGAAACCACGGAAAACTCTAAACAGCTAGGCCAACGATCGCGACCTGGGATCGCACCTCACGTCTACCAGCTTCGAGCGCAGAACCGTTGGTGGGCACCTATAATCCAGAAAAATCCGCAATGTCTGTTTCCCGTCCATGCCGGATTATCGATGCTTCACTGTGTATATTAATTTACCTTTTTATTTAATCGATAGTGTAAATTAGATTTTCATTGGTATGTTTTATATAGTCTAATAATTATGGTAAAAGTTATGAGAGTTTAATTTTTCTTTTAACATGTGCTTCATATGTTTTATATTAATTTTACTATTTGTATGGTAAAATTGAATTCTATATAAAAATATTCTTGCATATCTTCTCATTATACAGTTGGATATCTTTATAACGCCGATCTATATAACGCAATGATCTATAAAACGCACTACTGATTGGATGTAAACATTAAAAATTTTATTTTGAGAAACTTATTTATGTGATGGAGAAAATAAATAAATAATAATGAATAAAATATTTTAAATTTATTAAAACAAGAAAACTAAATTTCATAATCCTAAAATATCAGCAAATCTGCAGAAAACATACTGGCAAACGATCCGAAAAACAATATTAAGTATAGTGTTAATGTATATGCTGCTAATTTATTTAAATAATCATTTATGTAAATTTCAAATTTTATTGAATTTTATATTTCATGCTCTGGAAAAATTTAACTTTTGAAATGGCTCTCAAATGTAAATATCATAATTTATTCCAGGCAATATTTGATGTTTAATTTGTAAATATATTCATTTATTACCAGTGTATAATATTTACGTAACTATGTTTAGAAGGTAAGTTTAATTGTCTGTGATATAATCTATATAACGCAAAATTCTATATAATGCAAAACCTCTGGTCCCAAGGTGTGCGTTATAAAGATCCTCTACTGTAATAATATATACATGCTTATTGACTTTGTTCTTTTTTCTAAATGTTTAGAAAGTTATTTGTTTTGAGAAATGGCTTGATTGTTGTTGCAAAACAAAAAAGAAAAAAAAGAGGTAAATAAATAATTTATTAAAAGAACAATCTGATTACGAAGTGAAGTTTTTACTTTTTTATGTATTATTTTAGGATCAATCATAGGAATGGCATTTGAATAGTAACAAATTTTAATTCAGTAAAACAATATTAGATTGTACGGAAATTATTGTAGTAACCAAATTGTTTTTTAGATTAATAAAAATAAAATATAGCATTCTTAAAATTTCTTTACACACACGTTAAAAAAAAAAAGTTAGTCTTTGCAATTTTTAATAATGAATACCAGTTTTATATACATATATAAATATCTATATATAAACAAATAAGTAGTAACATGATCAGTTTCATGCAGTAGATTCTTTCATTTTTTATTTAGCAGAAATAAAAACGTAATATTGAATAATTTTTTAACAAAATTAATTTTAAATAATTACTCTTAAAAGAAGCGTCTGATTTGCTGTGTAACATAGGCTGAATCTTTGGTTGAAGTCGCTTTTTCTGACTATACACTAAGCAAAAAAAAAGCCGCACTGCAGAAAAATGACATACATTTTTTTATCTGTAATAACTTTAAAATTAATGTTTGAAACAAATAAAACTGTCTTGTTTGCATAATAATACCAATGGGATGAAATGATACCTATGTACATTTTTGATTTAATAATTCATTTTATTGCACTTTACGAAGTACTTTTTAAAAATCTGCATAAAACTTTCTTTTTGAATATAATGCGATAACCATACACTTTGTATTATATTATGATTTATTATATGAAATAAAGAAATTATATTTTAATATATGAAATAAAACTATTTATTTGTTAGATCTAAGCAAACTTTTATTAAAAATATGTATTCTGCATTGGGTTAATTCCACCTTTATATGGAATTATTGCTTTAATGCACAGTGGCATAGTTTTATACAGTGTTTTAATATAAATCTCAGAAATTTCAATGTGCCAAATATCACAAATGTTTTTTCTAGTTCTGGCAGAGTTATAGGCTGCAATTTTCGAATCTCCTCCCCTCTCCCCCTGCCTTTTTACAGACGAAACATTTTCAAGCAGATCGCAATTACGACTATTTCCATGTCTGGTAAAGAAGAAATTCTACTATTTCCTTTGTGGGATTTAACTTAAAGTGAAAAAAGATATGATTACTTACAGAATTATAGGTTCTCATGGGAATGAATAGGAAATTTTGACAATTTGAAGTGAATAAACTTACCACAGACGCCGTGTAGTAAGGTTCATTATCATCTTGAAATGCTGTTTACGGAAATGTCCATGATACCTCCAAAATAGTCGGTCAGGCATCACTTTTATGAAGATTGTGATTAAACATACCAATCAAACCCAACCCTAATATATTTCAACAAATAAGAAGTGATAAAGTCCGACCCCCCCCCCCCCCCCACCGAAACTGCAGGTATCTACAAAATTCCCCTTAAAAATCAAGAAAACAAAGAATATAAATACATACAGTAGCGCAGACAGAAAATTTCGGTAGGGGGGGTCCAAAAAGAAAAACTAAAAAGCATGAAGGGCCATTTGAAACCTATTTTATATATATGCCCTGACTAACTCTAAGGCATGTGGGCAGCTGCCCTGGGCCCCATCTTCTTTAAAGGGCCCACTCTGAATCGTATGCAGGTATTCTGCAACGTAAAGACCTTTTATGCCACTGCAAGCGTGGCCTCCAGAAAAAGCTTGCCCCGGGGCTCCAGGTAATCTAAATCGGGCCCTATGTGTGAGTTTTTTATAGCTGTCATTTAAATTTTTAAAATTACAATTTTTTTTTATAGAAATCATTGATTGTGTTTTCGTACGATTTTATTAAATGAGGCGCACTATTATAAAAATCTGGTACGATGTTTATCCAGAAACTGGATATATTTGACAGCTCTTTGCATTTTTAGTCTGTGGGACTCATACAGGCAAAATTTTTTTCACTTCATTTATAATTTTTTTTTTCTGGTTCAATGGATCGGTCCCCTTTTTTAGGTTGTCGTGGGCTACCACATCTGAAAAACCTACCATACCTAACATAATTATAATAATTAAATTAAATAATAAGAGGGGGAAATACTTTTTCGAGTAATTTTAAGATTTTTGCATATCACATTTTTTCTTATTAAAGGGATGACCCTAACAGAACGATTCAAAGTCATAACCTTAAATTTCGAAATAAAATTAACATATTCAAATGCAAAACGGGGATAAAATCTCTGAAAATAGACCAAAAATATCTTTACAAATCGTTTCATGTTTTATTTTTACTTTCTTCGATATTTAATAGAAGAAAATATTAGATTCGTGAAAAATTCTGACCTCGTGTTTTCGATGGATTTACACGTTTGAGAAGTTCTGGAACACGATTTGAGCATTTTTAAAAAACGTTTGTCTGTGTGTGTGACAAAATTTTGTGTCGACTGTATCTCAGGAGTTAC
Organism: Salticus scenicus; assembly: GCA_963930645.1. Lineage (NCBI taxonomy): Eukaryota > Metazoa > Arthropoda > Arachnida > Araneae > Salticidae > Salticus > Salticus scenicus. The sequence continues at coordinate 124,223,399 of OZ005651.1, read as the reverse complement.
AGCACAGAATTAAGAAAATTTGATATATGTATGCACTTTGACATAAGTTAGTGCCTGTCAAATTTTGGGGGAAATTGTCCAACAGGTGGCGTTGTCATCCCACTTTTCTAAAATTTTAGCATGATGGTATCGGATAAAATTACGTATAAATATACGTAAAGAGAATTATTTTTTAATAATCTTTATGAAATTAAAAAAAAAAATTGTAATAAATAATGATAGTTAACTCAGGAAATAATTGTATATGTAGGAACAATGTTTTCCCCCTGGAGGGAAGTCCGAATTTTAATTTTGTGTATCTTTCAAAAAAGCTTTTCCATACAATACCTTTAAACGAATGGTTGAAACATCGACTTTCGATAATTTTAAATAAAGTTATCGATTTTTTTAATTAAAAAAAAAAAAAGAAGCTTTTTTTAAAATGTCATATGGAGAATAAAATTGACTTTCTTTGGATATTTAATGTTATACTATTATTTATTATATATTTAGGGTGTAAATCGTCTGCAATCATCATGTAAGATAATTTTAATAAATTACTTTTGCTGGTGAATTTGTATAAAAAAATATATAAGAAAGTCATGCGGTAGCCGCAACATGCTAGTTTTTTTTTTTTTTTTTTTTTTTTTTTTTTTTTCCCCATGCGGCAGTTATATAAATAAAATATGAAAAATTTACATTGTGCACATAGTTGTGTATATAATTAGGAAAAACTTAACAAGAAACTAACAAAATCTTGTATTGCTTGACCATCACAAAATTTTCTTCCATATCATTCTAATGTATCTAGTTGTGTTTCTAAAGACTTGAAGAAACTTGGTCGACAGAAAATGCCGGTTTCAAACCAGGGCTTTCTCAAATATCTAAAAGCCCTCTTCGGCTTCGCGTTTCCGAGTCTTTAGTGGCTTTCTCTAAAACTCACATGAACACGGGCTAGAATCTTTTGAAACGACCAAATGGAGGATACTTCAACACCAACACCATTTATCCCTCTTTGTTTTGGGGTTCCTTTGTTTTTTTTTTTTTTTCTTCCTTCCTTTTTATTGAATGATGTGCAAGAATTTCGTTCCCCCAGTAACGCATGATCAATTGCATATAATTTCACAAAATGTTTCATGTAGTTACACTGTGATCATTTGGAGCAGATAACATTATGAAATAATATTTTTTCTACCATATTTTTTGAAAGAACTACCACTGAATCTATCACATGGAATTTGCCGAATTTTATATCAGTGATAAGTACGTTATAATAATAATAACAATGACATTAACTGTTGGTCTAACTTTGGTGTATATAGCTTAACAAGTGTTGTTGTAACGCCACAAATTTTTGAAAACTATATCTCAGAATCTATTAGATGTAACTGAACAAAAATAACTATGCCAGTAATTTTATAAAAGTAACTGTTTTTTTTTTCCTTTCTTTTCTGGCGAAGAATATGCTAGAAAGTACTTTATTCATTATGTTAGAAAGATATAAATAAAAAATTTGTAATGACCCCCTTCATATTATAATAGTTTAATAGTCAATTCAAACCCAAACTGAAAAACTGTTAACTATAGTTGCTGTCGACTCCCTGTTTAAAAAAAGTACACTTAATACTGCTTTGTTAAACAAATCCTTGTCGATTCATGTTCTTAGTCAGTCTAAGAACATGATTCGACAAGGATTTATTTAATAAAACAGCATTAAGTGTACTTTTTTGATATCGGAATTATTGGCTAGTGCTCAGATACTTTTGCTGCCGACGGTACATGTCATTTTTCTCAAGGATAATTTTAAAATCCCATGCAACAATACAGTAAGTTTAAGTTTTCCTCACAATGAAAAGAACAATAAAATAATAATAATAATAATAATAATAACACATTAATGATATATACTTTCATCCACAAATTTTGGTTCAAATCAAAAGTTTATCCAAAACAGTAAGAGTTTCTCTTAAAATTGTTTTACTACCTATACTCCTTTCAGGATTTTGATTAAATTAAAATTGTACATAAATCTTAACGGCCCTCTTCACTTACGGTCGCCGTAAGGCCGAGCCAATGTTATTCTATGCGGAAATTTTCTTTACAAATAACTTATTAACTAATACGTATTTTTTAATTCTGTTTTCACAGTCAGAAAATTCCCAACTGTTAAATTGACGGATCTTTTTTAAAAATATATTTTTTTAATATTTTATTTTGAAATTGCAAAATGAAAAAATTTCACATATTGAAAATTCGTTTTTTTCAGCTTCAAAATAAAATATAAAAAAAAAAGAGAAAGTAATTTTTTAAAAAAGGTCCGTGAATTTAACAGCTAGGAATTTTCAGAATGTGAAAACAGAATTTAAATATACGTATTAGTTAATAAGTTATTTGTAAAGAAAAATTTCGCATAGAATAACAGTAGCTTCGGCTTCCGGCGGCGGTGAGTAAAGCGGGCCTTTTAGTAGGAAAATTCGTTAAACATTATTTTAATAATAATAAAAAAAAAAAACTTTTAGATTATGAAGCATATTTTTCTTTTTTTTTTTTTTTTTAAATCAAACCAAGAAAAACATTTAACTCTAGACTCAGTTTAAAACTTCTAAATTTGTACATGGGCTGAACTTATTGAAGATGAAAAATGCATAATACGATTGTAATTCCTTACAACTATATATTTGAAAAAATATTAAATATTTAAATAAGTGCATAAATAAACTATTTTTTAAGAAATACAAAATAAGAAAAGAACTTAAATCTTATATTTGCAAATAAATTTAACTTCTTTTAATTAATGATTAATTTATTAAAATTCGAGATTAATTTTGTTTGTGTTTTTCCACTTTCTGTTGATTTAGATCTATATATTTAACTATTGATTTACAACATTTAAAACTAGACATATCGTCCTTTTGAATGAACCCAGATCGCGCTCCTTTGTCTAGCCGTACAGTGTTTGTCGTTGTTTTCTCCGAAACTCACTTGAGTACGGACTAGAATCATTCAGAAAGACCGGAGGGCATTCCAGTCAGACCTAGATCCCTATAGAAGATAATCGGACTTAACCCTGCTCCAATACAATTTTTTTTAATATTTGTAATTTGAATTTATAATTAAAACATTTAAAACATGAACAGAAAAGTGCTTACCTTTTTTGTCTAAAAAACCAAATTAAAACCTGTAACTTGCTGAGAAACTTTTAAATTGTTTAATTGATTCTGAACTTCTCGGAGAAGTCTTCTTCCAAACTGACCCTGGTCTATAATTCCTTTTTCTTAGAAATTCTAGATGTATGCAAACAAAGAAAAAATTTCAGGAATACTTACCAACGGCGATCTGTGTGGGGTGTCATCTGGCCTGGAGAATGAATAATAGCGCACAGCACATATTTTCGCAAAGCCCACAAAACGCGAGAGGTCAAAAACAGGGATTTTAACTCCAATTTTAAGTCTGTTAACAAAGAAGATTTTTCCCATGTTTCCAGTTTCAAAATAATTTGTCACCTTCCGTGAAAAGGTAATTTAGTGCTTTGACGCTAGAATCAGATGTTTTCTGAAAACTGTTACACCAGAGCTTGCCGAAAAACATTCTTTCAAAAAGGGATAATGTAATTCGCCCCTGGGATATTTTCTGAAGAAATTTAAGTGGAAATCAAGAATATATGTATTGTGAAACTATTTTGCTAGCATACTCATATATAGGGTTAGAGTGGATTATGAGATATATATACTATGTTAATTTAATATTTTTAAAGAGAAGAGAGAATGTAATAAGACAATAAGGCTTTTATAAAAGGAAAAATATAGAGTGAGTCCTCTCAACTTTCCGAACTTTTAGTAATTAATGGCAGTATAAATAAATTAAAGTTAAGAAAAGCCGTTAACAAACAAAAATGAAAATTATAATATGATGTTTGCGTATTTTTCTCCGTATAGTATACTGTTTAATTTTACACCTCAAATAATTTCAGCCCATAGATCATAAAGATAAAGAATTTTTTGCTGTGTCGCTGTGAAAATCTATAAAGGTTTAACTTCCCAAAATCTATACAGTTCGTGCGACTGTGACCTATAATATATGTATAAATTTTCAGCTCAATCGAAGAAGGCGTTAAGGCACCATCACACTTTAAATAATTTGAGCTCATAAGCCATATACTGATAAAGAATTTTTCGTTGCGATGTCCCTGTAAAAAAACTACAAGTGCTAGATTCTACAAAATTTCTACCCGCCGCGTGACGGTGACCTATAATATGTATATAAATTTTCAATTCAGTCTAATAAGGCACTTAGACGCTATCGTACTTAAATAATTTCTGCCCATAGGCTATAATTAGAATTTTTCTTTGTCTCCGTAAAAGAAAGAAAAAAAGTGCTAAATTTACCAAAATCCTTAGGGTTCGTGCTACGGTGACCTATAACATACGTATCAATTTTCAGCTTATTTGAACTATGCGTTTAGTCCCTGTCGAGTTCACTCACATATATCGACTCACATTACAAAGCCACTGTCGCACATAAAAAATTCGGGCCCATAGGCCATAATGATAAAGAATTTTTCTTTGTGTCATTTTAGTAAAGCTGTACATGCTAGATTCCCCAAAATCTACATTGTTTGTGCGATGGTGACCCATAATTTGTGTATAATTTTTCACCTCTATTGAATAAGGCATACAGACGCTATGTTCTGTATTTTATTTCACTAAAGATTTTTTCTGAATTTTCTTATAATTATTTAAATTTATGCATCCACCTCCTTTTTCTTTTACTAATTGCGGGGCTCCGGACGGTTTACCATGTTTTGGGGGACGTCCTGCTCCCTTTCCCCCGTTCGGACTTGTCTCGTCAACACATGCAATAGCTTCCTCTGTTGCACTTAGGATTTTTTTTCAAGGAGTTAAAAATTTTATTTTATTTTATTTTTATTTATTTTTTTTAACGCCTGGTGCTTCACTCTGAAAAATCTCTGCTCACGCGTGGAATATTTTCAGAGTCTAAATTAAAAACGCTTTTGACTGTTTTTTTTTTTTTTTTTTTTTCTGAAAAATCATCTTCAAGATTTTTATACTTTCGATGGAGGTAAGCATTGGTTGCAACCAATTGCAGGTACTCTGAAGCACTCACGTTGACGTTTACGTTAAAAAAAATTTGGGCCCATAGGCCATAATGATAAGGAGTTTTTCTTTGTGTCTCTGTTAAAAAATAAAATAAAAATAAAACTATAAGGACTAGATTCATCAAAATCAATAGGGTTCTTGCTAAAGTGATTTATAACATACGTACACACTTTCAGCTTCTTGAAACAAAGCTTTTAGACGCTATCGTGTTCACTCACAGGCACACACATACATACTTATATACATACATCAACGTAGATATAGCAAAAATGAACTTAGGGAACCTCAAATCATGTAGAAACTTCAAACTTCAAATTGTTGCAGTCGGATTTTTTGGCATAATTACAATACTTTCCTCACATACGTATGTTTGGAAAGTAAAAATATGTCGATTTTTGTACAAATTTCTGGTCGAATTTTTACACGTAATGTCAGGACCTGCTTGACTTCATATAGACCTGAGGCACACATGCTTTCTTAGACCCCCGCCAGTACTTGACGATGTGAAAATAGTTGAAAAAGTGACCAAAATTTTTGAACACAGAACAAATTGTGATCAAATAATCACAAAAGAAATTAATTTTAGGGCCCCCCTGCTATTCAGGGTCCGGGGTCCGGGCCCCACCTGCCACTGCGGTAATCAGGCCCTACATAATGCTTAAATTTCTGAATAAAAAATCTTAGCTCATAGGGGGGTCCGGACCCGCTGGACCCCCCCCCCAAGAATCAAAGCTATATTATTAAAAAATTTTAAAGTATTTAAGCAGTTTATGACAAGTAAATTAATTTTATTATTATTAGTATTATCATACAAATTAGTGGCAGTGTAAAAGATTTAATGTTAAAAAAAAAAAAAAAAAAAAAAATCATATATATTACTAAATATTCAAATAAAAATTTGTATAAAAAAATAAGAAAATACAGAAAATTATTAAAATTAACATTATTTTCAAAAACGGAATTATTTTTTAGTGGCGCCATCTGTAGTCATTCATCAAAACGAAAAACAAAAAAGGAGGATTTTGGTTTTCAAAGTCCGGATTATGGATAGTTCTGAATTACAGAAGTCCGAATTAAAGGTGTTATACTGTGTATATATATTAACTTCATTACCAAAAAAGTGAGGAATCTTTATTTTTTAAAACTTTCTACAAAGTTTCAGGAGGGGCTGCAGACCCATCAGTTCCCCCTGGATATGCCACAGAATGTCTTTAACAAGTTTTGAATTGTGTGATGGTACGTTATCATGTAGCAAAATTACCTTGCTGTGTCTTGTTGCCCATTGCAGTCGCCTGACAATCAGGGCATGGTTCAGATTGACTATTTGTTGTTGGTAAAGATCACTGTTAATGATTTCACATGCATCTTCATCCAATAATGCTTGTAGTTATTCACCTTTAAACTTTTTCTGTTGATCTAGCCATTCATCCTCATTCATATAGCGATGAGAATTTTCCAGCTTTTTTTTTTTGCCATATCTGTCTTTATAAAATAATTTTTGTTGTATATATTTATAAAAAATTGCTTCAAAATACAATAATTTTCTTTACAGAAATAATGGTTGGCAAAAAACAAAAAGTGGAAAATTCTTATCCTTGCATTCCCATTAAAAATCACTTTTTTAAAGTATTTAAACCAATGTTCACACATATCTTGAGAAGGAGCATGTTAACCAGTTAACTATAAGCTTCCCAGCGTATAGGATAACTTTCAAGAAGCCCTTTTCTTGAAATTAAAATAATTAATCAACACCTCCTCCATATGTTCTTTTTTTTTTTGGCATGAACTTTGTTATATTCATAGATATATTTATGCTGAAACATGGCAAACTTTCAAATACCTTATAAAATCCTTTTTAACTACTAGCTATTAATTTCGGACACTCCGTGTCCATCTTCAGAGCGAAGTAATTTTCTCTATGCCGTTCTTTAGGAGGAAACCTCGTTGTTTACATTGCCGGGGAAATCTTGAGGTCGTTGTTTCGTTTCACTTCGTTTTTTGCAGGAGTTGTTGCCAGACTGTAGGAAGGAGGTAGTGCTCTCGGTCGTTCACAACATTGTTATTGGTTATTATTTCAAGGGCCTCCCGTTTTAGTGCATAATTATGGTTATTGTAAGGGGCTATTTTGTTGATGTTAATATTTATAGGGTTATTGCTGTGGGTGGTGGAGAAAGCTGTAGATGATTTTCCAAATTTTAGATCGGCGCGGTGTTCTTTTCCGCGTTCTGAAATTTTACGTTTTGTCATTCCGATATAACAGGCTTTATTTCCATTGGTGTGCTCAAAGTCTATTTTATAAATGCCAGAGGTAGAATTTTGTTGAATGATGTCTGTCTTTTTCATTACGGATGTGTTGGAAGATGTTTTTATTGGGATGTTTATGTTTACATTTTTGGCTTCGTTATTTATTTTAAGGCTGGCGCCGTTACAAAAGGGGATAGCTGTAGTGAAATTGGGTTTAGATTTTTGGGCACTGTTGATTTTGTTCAAGGATTTTAAGCGTTTTTTATATAACTTATTCACTAGGTTTTTAGAGTAATTGGCTTTTAAGGAAATTTTTTTAATGTAGTTGAGTTCGGTTTTGAGTAAGTTTTTGTTAGAGCATACGAGGATAGCGCGGTTAATATAAGAATGAAGGTCTGATAATTTGTATGAGAGAGGGGTATTACAATTTTTATTTATGATTTCAGTGTTAGAAGTAGGTTTTTGGTATATAGTAGTGTCAAAAGAGTTATTAGGATTTTTTATAATTTTTATGTCTAGAAAATTTAGATTGTTGTTGGTTTCTTTTTCTATGGTGAACTTAATATTGTTGTCAAGATTGTTAAGGTTGGTTAAAATGTTGTCGGGGTTTTCAGAGTAAGGGATTATGGCAAAAATGTCATCGACGTATTGTGTCCAGAGTTGTTAAATAATGTTTTGTTAATAATGTGGTTGGCAGAATTTTCGGAGGCGGCGGAGTTTTAATTCGGTGATAATTCCGGAAATGGGGGATCCCATAGGGACCCCTTGAGTTTGGCGGTAGATGTTTTGGTTGAAGCTAAAATATGATTCATTTAAAAAGGAGGTCGTTGGCACGGATTAGCGTTTCACTTGTTTTATTGTCTCCATAGGTGTCGATTAATTTGGCATTGATTATTTGGGTGATTTCGGGAATATTAATGGATGGATATAAATCTTTGACGTCAAAGCTAACTAATTTATCTGTGTAATTTAGGTTAACATTATGGAGTTTTTCGAGGAACATCTCATTTGAGTTTATTGAGAGGGTGGAGAGAGGAAGAAGTGAAAGATAGATACTTTTCATGTATTTTTCAAGGGAGTAAGTGGGACCTTTGGATTTCTTTATCTAATTCTATTTGTTTATCTAAACAATCTAAATTTTCTAGACATAAAAGTTATAAAAAATCCTAATAACTCTTTTGACACTACTATATACCAAAAACCTACTGCTAACACTGAAATCATAAATAAAAATTATAATATCCCTCTCTCATACAAATTATCAGCCCTTCGTTCTTATATTAACTGCGCTATCCTCGTATGCTCTAACAAAAACTTACTCAAAACCGAACTTAACTACATTAAAAAAATTGCCTTAAAAGCCAATTACTCTAAAAACCTATAAACAAATCTGAAGGTCCCACTTACTCCCTTGAAAAATACATGAAAAATATCTATCTTTCACTTCTTCCTCCCTCCACCCTCTCAATAAACTTAAATGAAATGTTCCTCAAAAAACTCAGTAATGTTAATCTAAATTACACAGATAAATTAGTTAGCTTTGACGTCAAATATTTATATCCATCCATTAATATTCCCGAAATCACCCAAATAATCAACGCTAAATTAATCGACACCTATGGAGACAATAAAACAAGTGAAACACTAATCCGTGCCAACAACCTCCTTTAAAATGAATCATATTTTAGCTTCAACCAAAACATCTACCGCCAAATTCAAGGGGTCCCCATGGGATCCCCCATTTCCGGAATTATCGCCGAATTAAAACTCCGCCTCCTCGAAAATTCTGCCAACCATATTATTAACAAATGCAAACTCTGGACACGATACGTCGATGACATTTTTGCCATAATCCCTAACTCTGAAAACCCTGACAACATTTTAACTGAACTTAACAATCTTGACAACAATATTAAGTTCACCATAGAAAAAGAAACCAACAACAATCTAAATTTTCTAGACATAAAAATTATAAAAAATCCTAATAACTCTTTTGACAATACTATATACCGAAAACCTACTGCTAACACTGAAATCATAAATAAAAATTGTAATACCCCTCTCTCTTACAAATTATCAGCCCTTCGTTCTTATATTAACCGCGCTATCCTCGTATGCTCTAAATAAAAACTCTCAAACCCGAACTTAACTACATTAAAAAAATTGCCTTAAAAGCCAATTACTCTAAAAACCTAGTGAATAAGTTATAAAAACGCTTAAAATCCTTGAACAAAATCAATAGTGCCCAAAAATCTAAACCCAATTTCACTACAGCTATCCCCTTTTGTAACGGCGCCAGCCTTAAAATAACACCGTGCCGATCTAAAATTTGGAAAATCATCTAAAGCTTTCTCCACCACCCACAACAATAACCCTATAAATATTAACTCAATTAACATCAACAAAATAGCCCCTTACAATAACCATAATTATGCACTAAAACGGGAGGCCCTTGAAATAATAACCAATAACAATGCTGTGAACGACCGAGAGCACTACCTTCTTCCTATAGTCTGGCAACAACTCCTGCAAAAAAAAACGAAGTGAAACGAAACAGCAACCTCAAGATTTCCCCGGCAATGTAAACAACGAGGTTTCCTCCTGAAGAACGGCGTAGAGAAAATTACTTAGCTCTGAAGATAGACACGGAGTGTCCGAAATTAATAGCTAGTAGTTAAAAAGGATTTTATAAGGTATTTGAAAGTTTGTTATAGTCAATTATCCTTTTCTTTAAAATAAGTTTAAATATATCTATGAAGTTAACACATTTGCTCCACTTGACTTCTGAGGATTTAGCACATCTTGTCACTGGAACAAAATAGCTTATACAGTTTAAGATCTTTAATCTGCACACCTCGGTTCTAGAACTTGTGCAGATTACAGATTTTTGCAAATTATAGATCAATGATGCCATTTCCTCGCCATATAAATTAGTATAAGGAATATAAAACAATAAAATTTATTTAATGAAGCTAGAATTAGAATTGTTTCATTTTACATAATGTAATGAAGGTAATACTAATAAATATATAAAGCAATAAAATTTATTTCAGAAAATTATGGAGTGGAAGGCTGATTTTTTATACCAGTTATGTGAAAAATACCAGAGTCAGGAATTGAACCTGGGCCTTCCGCTTTACGTGAAGATGCTCAAACAGGCCTCACAACAAGTTTTTACCTCAAATATATAGACTTTATGGACTAAAATTAGAAATTTATAGACTTAATAGACTAACATTAAATATATTAATAACTAAATTTAATAGACGAAATAACTGTACTAATCATACACAAATTAAGATTTTTACGTAACAAAATTTGCTATACATAAAATGCTTAGCTAATTTTTTAACATAAATTTAAAAAAAAGTGAGAGAAAATGCCCATCACACAACTATCCTCTTGCATTCTCTCTTTTTATTTATTTTAGTAGCTTTATGACCGAGTTCACATGGTCTCATTGTAAAAATCATTCAATGTAATGATACAGTGATTTATTTAAAGATAATTATATTTATTATTTGTTTGCCCAGGGCCCAGTGTGAGTTACCACTGAAAGCTAATTTTTCTGGAAATAAGGAAAGTTAAAATTGAATCATCATATGAAATCACTAACTATAATTTCCTATCAAAATCATTCAAGCAGTTTCCTAGAAGACAATATTTCTACTATACGTTATTCTAGGGTCGTGACAGCTAATTTTTATGAAAAATAAGGTAAGTGAAACCTTTTTTCATCTATAAAAAAAGTCTGAACAATTTTTTTTTTTTTTTTTTTTTTTTCAAAATCGTTCCCCGATTTCCAAGGAAAAGTTCATGCCACATTTCTTCTAGGTGGTGTGCAGGTTACCAGTGAAATGTCATCTCGAAAATTCACATCTCATATCAGTTTGAAATGTCATCTCAAAAACACACCAACTCTAAACATTTTACAAAGTCATATGAGGGGAAAAAAAAGGAAAAAAAAATGCAAAATGTTCTAAAGAGAATGTCAGATTTTTGTGCTGACAATTTAATTGTAAGCTCAAATATTCCCTAAATCTGAATTTTTATCAAAATCCTTCAAACAATTTCTAAGAAAACCACGTCTCTGTCATATTTTGCCTTATGCAAATGAAAGGTTAACAGTCAACACTACAAAGGTGAGAAAAAATTAAACAGATTTCTTCTCTCAAAAAACCCTTAAAGCTAGTTTTTATGATAACCATAAGAGCCATTTCCTAAAAACTTTATGTTGTAATTTTGCGACAGGCAGAGTGAAGGCTAACTGTAAATGTTAATTTTCCTGAAGATGAAGAAAATTCGTTTGAATTGTTACATAAAAAGCCCCCTAAACCTTAAATAATTATCAAAATCTTTCAAGCAATTTCTAAGAAAACCAAATTCCAGTCATATTTTGCTAAGGTGAAGTGAGGGTTAACACAGCAATGAATGCTAACTTTCTTCAAGACAAGGATATGCCAGATAAGTTTATCATTAAAAAAAAAAAAAAAAAAAAAAAAAACTTATTCTGTTTTTATTAAAACTGTTTGTTTCTGAGAAAACCAAGTTTCTGCCATATTTTGCAATGGACAGAAAGGAGTTAACATTGAAAGCTAATTTTTGTGAAGATGAGGTAAAGTCAGATAGATTTGGTATCTCAAAAAACACTTAAACTTAAGTTTTGTTTTTTTCTTTTAATCGTCAAATTCTTTTCCTAGTAAATCTAAATTCTGTCAAAATTTTCAGCCAGCAGCTGATGGGTTAGTAATGAGTGCGAATTTACCTAAAGATAAGGAAATGTCCAATCGATTTAGTTCTCTAAAAACACATAACCCCAAACTTTAATTAAAATTGTTATATCCATTTCCGAGTAAACCCAATTTCTGCTATTATTGCAACTCAGGGTTGTTGATTTTTTTTTTTATTTAAATCGGATTTTTTTTATTTAAATCAAGATTCATTTGATTTTAATGACTTTTTTAAACTATTCATACATTACTGTACAATATTTGTGTTTTATTACTTGTATGTGTAGTGTGTGCATATATATGCACAATATCCACACTACCAATCATTTTATTTAAATTATAAAAATAATATTTTATTCTCATAGAAAAAATCCATGTAAGCATTTATTATCAATATTTTTATTCAACATAGTATCTTCATAATAAGAAATAGTTTTATAGCAATCATAAATGCAGTAGCATGAGCCACTCAACTTGAGACTTTGACGCTACAATAATGTAGTGAAATACAGAAAATAAAATCTTATCCACTCACGGTATAGAACATATAAAATAATTTATATCATAACTGAAGCAATATATTAAGAGAAATAAATTTTCACTCATAGTTTCTAAACAAAAAAAAAAAAAAAAAAAAAAGAAGAAGAATACCTTTATCTTTTTAATATTGAGTGGGTACAATTCATTAAACAAGCAGTGATAGCTGCCTCGAACTGTATATAACTGATTATATGTAACTAAATTAAAAGGTTATGATGTTTTTAAAATTTCTTGGAGGCCGTAGGGCTCTTTAAACTAGGGATGAACCAAATATTTGGTATCTATTCGGTATTCGGCCATACTACCGAATATCAAATTATTCGGCTACTATTCAGTTAGCTGAAGATATAAATATTCATTTTTTTTTAAATATATAATCTTTTTGAAAAAATTCTGCTATTTTTAATTGTTATTAAATTAAGATTTTTCAGAGTAATTAAGAAATATATTATATTGAAATGAAAACAATTGTTTTATCTAATTTTAAATAACATTAAAGAAAATTAGTTAAATTAATCATAACAATAATACCAAACAAAAGTTGTCTTTATCAATAACAATAAAATGATGTATGTTTCTAAATTTGAGTTAAGAAAGAATATACATAATCTATATGATATTGCCATCTAGGAAACTTCAAGAGATCAAACAAAGATCAAATCCAAATCTGGCAAGAAAATGGCACAAGTCATAAAATAATTTTTTAATTTGTCATTGAAAATGCACATGAAGTGCCCCACCATGCATGAAAAGCATCACATCGCTATCCCACAATTTATCCACATGAGAGTGAAAGGCATTTGCATCAGTATATAGGTTAGCCAATACATTATTACTTTTAAATTGATTTTTCTCAAATGCTGCATTTCTGGGTTGCTTTTTTTTTTTTGGGGGGGGGGGGGGTTGCGACAAGATGTTGTTATTTAAGAAATTTTATGTGTTTATCAAGAAGCCTAACAATTAATAATTTTCTTTGACTGTGAAATCAGCATACACCACTACTTATGTATAGTAATATTTCCTATTATTTTTCTACATTTATATAAACTACTGTTTCTGAATAGTAGTGTTTTTATAGTATTTTTCATAATTAAAAAAATAAAATATTACTAAATATAAATGGTATTACTGAAAGAGTTCGCAAAAAATTAGGTGACTTACACTTGAATATAATTGTAAATCAGCCAGCCGAATATTCGGTATTTGGCTAAAACTGCTATTCGGTGCATCTCTACTTTAAACACTACAATGTAAAATATGCCATTATTTTTAAAATATCATGTAAGCTAATATTAAATGATATAAACTGATATGAGAGTTAAATAAGCAAGAAAGTATTTTCTTTTCTAAATTTCAACTGTAAGGCAGGCAAAGGTGAACTTGCATATATATATATTAATAATTAATTCTATACTAAGTAAATATTTACAATTCGTAATCCAGTCATAAGGATGTGCTTCTATAAATAATTAAAATATATAATAAAATGTATAAATAATTAAGAAAATTAAAGTATAATTTTTGTGTTTATTAATGTTGCTTAGTAGAGATGAAGCTAAAGTCAAGATATGAGAAATATTAGCTTGTTTAATGAAATATTTCATTATTATTTTACAAATTGTATTTTTAAATTTACATAAGATATATTTAAAAATCTTATTTTTTAAAGCTAAATAAACAATTTCATTTCATTAAAGCCAATAACTTTGATATTTAAAAGAAGCGATTAAAAAAAAAAAAAAAAAAAAAAAAAAATTGATTTAAATCACAACCCTGTTGCAACTGGCTGATAAAGAGTTAACAGTAACTGTGAATTTTCTTGAAGATAAGGCCAACCATTTTTTTCAACCTAAAAATCCCCTAATCCCAAACTTTCATCAAAATCATTAGGAGTCATTCCCAAGATATATACATAAAACAAGTCCAGGGATTGACTCATTTACTATAAGAGAAGGATATACATTAGCAATATATTCATTACAAGTTACCAAAATAATACCAATAACAATTTAATTGATAATACTGACGGAAATGAAATCATAATGAATGAAGTGAAATCATATATAGAGGAGAGATATGAAAATGACACCTGAAAATTTTATATGCGTATTTCCTTTAATTTTATATATGCGTATCTGATGGAAAAATATTTTTTAAAATGGAAGTTCTTATAAATATAGACTTTATAAACTAATTTTTTAAAATATAGACTTTTATAGACTCAATGTTAAATATATAGACTTTTATAGACTTCATAGACTAGTTGTGAGCCCTGCTCAAATCATCGAGTTACCCTGTCTGATTTACTAGCTAGGCATTTCTCACATAACATTCGTTGGTGAAGTCACCGAGTCTACAAACACAGCTGTATCAAGTGACATTATTAATCATGGCACAACTCCAATAGACCATGAAATTTTCAATTTAATTAAGAAATTTGCGGAAGGCCTGGGTTCAATTCCCGGCTCTGGTATTTTTCACACAGTTAGTATAAAAAATCAACCTTCCACTCCATAATTTTCTGAAATGAACTTTCAGGCTTGATGAACAAATTTCTGAATTAAACTGAAAATTTCATGGTCAATTGGAGTTGTGCCATGATTAATAATGTCACTTGATACAGCTGTGTTTGCAGACTCAGTGACTTTGCCAACGAATGTTATGTGAGAAATGCCTAGCTGGTAATCAGCCAGGGTAGCTCGATGTTTTGAGCATCCACACGTAAAGCGGAAGGCCCGGGTTTGATTCCCGGCTATGGTATTTTTCACATAGTTGGTATAAAAAATCTGCCTTCCACTCTATAATTTTCTGAAATGAATTTGCAGCCTTGATGAATAAATTTCTAAATTAAATTGAAAATTTCATGGTCTATTGGAGTTGTGCCATGATTAATAATATCACTTGATACAGCTGTGTTTGCAGACTTGGTAACTTTGCCAATGAATGTTATGTTAGAAATGCCTAGTTGGTAATCAGCCAGGGTAGCTCGATGGTTTGAGCATCCACACATAAAGCGGAAGGCCCAGGTTCGATTCTTGGCTCTGGTATTTTTCCCATAGTTGGCATAAAAAATCAGCCTTCCACTCCATAATTTTCTGAAATGAACTTTCAGGCTTGATGAATAAATTTCTAAATTCAATAAAATTTATTTAATGAAGCAGAAGCAATGTATAATTTAAACCCTTAAATGAAATAAACAGCCCTTTCATAAAAAAAAAAAAAAAAAAAAAAAAAAAAAAAACTGTATTCCTACTTCTGGACTGTGATTAACAGTATGCAGCCAGATACTTGCAATGTGATTAGTTTGATGCAGTTTTTAATGACTGCATTGTAGATCTTATCTTCAAAACAAATGCTGGTATAAATTGTTCCTTAAATAGTTTTGTGTATTTTTGAAATACCACACTAAAAAGAACATTTACACTAATGGTCCTTAAACATTTGTGAAAATACACAATCCCACCAACGCATATGTCATTTTTTTCAACCAATGAGCAATGCTGTTACTGGCAGGAATTAGAAAACTGTACTTAAATGAGTTTTATTTGATCACTAATTGAATATTATTCAGATGATGTTCAGATTTGCTAAAAAAATATAAGGCAATAAAAGTATAATTACTTTTTTTTTCCTTTGAAAATTAGTTATGTATATCTAAATTAAATTTTACATTATTAAATTTTACATCTATTAAAATGAATCTGCATTATTAACCGGTATACCTAGTACTGCCATGCCAGTCTTTGATGTAAATATTTACCCCCCCCCCCCCCCAAAAAAAATAAAATAAAAAATAAAATAAAATAAAATAAATCTAACTTTGACAGGATATAATTTAGTACAACAGGACTAATTTATGCATTAAAAAAAAAAAAAAAAAAATTAGAAAAGCTTCAACAACTATTCAGAAGATATGTCGACATATATTAAAAAGATATAGTCATCTATTCAGAAACCATTATCAATACATATTCAGAAGAAGTAGCCAATAAATATTCAGAAGCCATACATATTCTAAAGGTCTCGCCATCAAATATTCAGAAACTATTTTCTATACATATTTTGAAGTCATAGCCAACAAATATTCAGAAACCATCCTCAATATGTAATGCAACAATATCATCAACAAATATTCAGAAGCCATCATCAATATATATTCATTAGATACATACCTGCCAACTTTGGAAATGACAATTAGTAGCACACCAATTTAAAAAATAGATTGGATGGTTGATTGGTTCATTTTTATCATGCAACACACGAATCCTAAACAAATAAATGTATATTACCATATTTTCTTGCATATAATCTGTGAGGTGCTATTTTCAGCCCTGATGAAAAATTTTCCACAGATAATATGCACTGCTGGATGCCGGACATCTGACTTTATTTGCCACCGAAAGCTGGCCCCATTATGTTTAATGTTTTTTACCCCCCCCCAAACTCAGATTAAATATTTTTAAAAGATATTTTTATCTAAATAATTTGCATTAATGTTCATATATAATGAAAGACTGTTTAAGAAACAACCACGATTTATGAAAACAGGTGTAAAATAATTTTATTCAAAATGCAGAATTACTGTTTTTACAATATATTCAACCAGTTATTAAAATTCAGCAAAAATGCTAAACATTAAATAAATATGTTTGTCGTGTGTTTAATTATTTGTATAATTAAAAAAAATATATAAATTATAATGATTACAAAAACAGCATTGGGATAATTATTTTAAAACTGTTCAAATATAAATTTTAAACACAATCAAAGGTTTCTGCAGGCGCTTGATCATCGATTTTTAGGGGAGGGAGATGTTAAAAAAAAAAAAAAAAAAAAAAGAGTGAGAAATATTTAACAATTCTACTTCTTTATAGGTTCTAGCATTTAATAAAGTAAGTTTAAAAAAGAACATTGACATTTATGTTGCGGATAGAAAAAAATTAGGAATCTCAAGGCTTTAGCGAGGCGTTTGTTTGCCGATCATTAGGGGGTGGGGTGGGGTGCAGCATGAGGGGGGGACACAAAAAATTACAGGAATGAGAAATACTTAATAATTCTATCTCTTTATACATTCTAGAATCTAATAAAGCAAGTTTAAAATGAAAATTGACATTCATGGCATGGATGGAGAAAGATTGAAAAATTACAAGGCAAAACGTAGTCAGAAATGTTGCAGTTTTGGTGCTAGATAAAAATTCGTAATTTTCAGCCGATTTCCATAGCATCGTAGTTTATGGCCCTAATTCGTAGCAGTTGGCAGGTCTGTAAATATAGCCAATGTTCAAAAGTCATCATCAATGTATCTTCAGAAAATATCTCCAAGAATATCCATAAACCATTATCAATACATATTCAGAAAATATTGACAATAAATATTCAGAAACCATGTAATTTCAGAAATGTTGATGGTCTTAGATACCAAGATTGGAAATTCATTCCTACATGTAAGCAAGGATGAAACTCTAGCTCAACATCTTAAGATAGTTTAAGAAATTAAATGTTAAAACTGAATGTTGGAAGGCATCTTGACAAAAATGAAAGTGGAATGGTAACAACTCAAAATCGCTGTCTGAAAGAAATAGTCCTGTCATACTAAAAAAAAGAGTTATATCAACAGAATTGTATTTATTCAATATTAAATTTTTTAGAAAGGGAGCGAGGGAAACAACATTCAAGAATGTTATCAGTGAGGTCAATTTTAAACAGCTATATCTTGCATTAAAAATTTTATTACTGTGGAATCTTTAGGGTTAAATTAATCAAACCTCTTACACACAATGCTAGGTACATTAACTATAAATTAATACCTAAATGAAATTAATTTGAAAATTAAGTTCTTGAATATCAGTGAATTAAGTAAATGTATTGAAATATTTTGATTATTAATTTCTTTTATCATTAAATGAGTCTCATAATGTATTTAGCTAATTAATTTTAATGGATAAGAAAAGATAAATTTATATTTATGAACGAAAGTAAATAATTTTTTGTAATGAAGTGATTAAATTAAATACAATATAATTAAATAAACAAGAGATCACTTGTATAAGAGAAAGAAAAGAAAAAGAATATCCAACTACCAAAAATTATTACTCAAACAATATACATGAAAAATTTATTTGCAACCATAATTTATTTACATCTTTTATAACAAGAATAAATGTTTCCCTAGGTTTGCTAAATTTAGTATAAGAAGATAATCATAATCAAAGACTATGTTTTAGATAACCAACTGACATGAGTAAAAAATGGCACTTTTTAAGAATATTTGGTTAACAAAATATACATTAAATCTATTTTGAATTAACGATGAATTATTATTTTATGAATGAATAAATAGTTTGACATATCATAGACAAAATACATGAAATGAACATCTTTTCCAAAATATTGCAAATTTTTTTTTGAAGAACAAAAAATTTAACTGAATGGAATGATAATAATGTGCTGAAATGCACATAAATAGATATGCAAAATAATATATAAAAGTTATTTTAGAATCATAAAAATCACTGCTGACATAATTTGAATAAAATTTTTCAGCAAAATGTGTCTTCATGGTTATGAAATTTCTTCTTCACCTTGATGAAATAAACTTTTTATTTCCTCTAAAAGGCTAACTATTAAAGCAGAATTAGATCCTTTTGCTTCAACTGCAATGTTATTTTGATTCTGTAAAAAGAAAAAGTGATTAATGAATAAAGTATCATAAGAAGTAATAAACTGATGGGTGGATTAAAAAAAAAAAAAAAAAATTACGATGGGTACGGTGTAACCAAAATAATTATATGCTAAGTTCTTTAAAAGGATTTTATTTAAGGTAATTTATTTAAGTAATAAAACTTAATCCTTTTTTAATAAAGTTTAATTAAAATAAAGCATTAATATTATGCTATACACCTTCTCCCCCACAGATGACTTAAGATATTTCAATGATTTTTTATAAAATTGTAGATGAGTTATCCAATCTGACAAAGGAGCTAAAAAGAAAAAGAGTTTTCCTGAGTGATCTATAAAATGTTGATAAAATATATTTGAACAAAAATGCTAATGAAAGTTAATTATTAATGAGTACTAATGTTGCAGGAAAATCATAGACAAATGAAAAAGAATGCAATCTCTTACCAACTTCAATAGCTTGATGTAATTACTATAATAATCTCCTTTGTCAGTTATAATTGCTGTCAGATTTGTGCCACTAAAGTAAAATTAAGACCACAGCCATCTTTGATTATAAAATTTTGGGGCCAATTTTTTTTTTTTTTTTTTCGAAAATCTTGATGAAAGTTACATCAATTGAAACATCGCTTAAAAATATAAACGTTTTCTGCAGGGGAGATGTTCCATATTTTAGCTATTTCAGAGGGTTTTTGAAACTGAACCGTCTGAAGCAGAAGGCCATCTTGAAAATTCTGGGGCCAAAACTTTTAAAAAAAATCTTAGCAAAAATTACATTCATGGAAAGATCATTTACAAATAGAAACATTATCTGCGGGCAAGATGTTCTGAATTCTCACTGTTTTAGAGATTTTTAAAATTGAAGAATCAAAAGTGGGCACTGCCATCTTTAATTTGTGCTTTGGAAGTAAACAAATTTAATGATTCATTGAAAAATCTGAAGTGAATGTTTGTTGAAAACATTCTATATTTTAATTAAAATGAAAGATTTTAGCAAAAAATACAAAGATCTGTAAAAAATAGAAAGAAAATTAAAAATACTCTATATTTCTGATTTTTTTTTTTTTTTTTTTTTTAACTTTTGTGCATGTATAGTAGATATATGAGAACTAACACACAAGAACCTTAAGACTCAAAAGTATCCTCTATATTCATTAATAAATACCCATTCAGTCAATCACTGAACCTCAATTCACTATTTTGATTTTCTTCTGTTCGATGTTCGAATTCCAGCAAGGCAGGGATGTTTGTGATGTTCTTATATGTATTCAAAGTATTGTGCATTGTAATTGTGAATTGATGTACTATCATTCACAATTACAATGATGATTTGAAATGAAAGTCATTGTAATTATAGGTCTCAAAACTATCAAATACCAAAATTCGAATTGCACAGTTGTAATAATAGAACAAATAGCATAAAAAGTAATTTTTAGAATTAGTTCTGCATTAAAAAAAATATTAGTTTTTCTCTCCCTCCCCCCCTTAAAAAAAAAAAAAAAAAATACATGATAGTGATATATATAACTAAAAAAGAGTACCCATTATTATTTTTTAGTTCTGTTTTAAGAAATCGGATATTTCATACATTAAAAAAATATTTTCTTGTTATTTCTGTGGAACTTGCTTTTGGAATCTATTCCATGTTTTTTTTTTTTTTTTCATTCTTAAATTCATTTTTTTAAATAATAGAACAGTTAGAACCAACATTAAATTTTAGAATCAGTTCTGCATTTAAAAATCTGATAATTTGTATCTTTAAAAAGGGCTATTTGAACATTTTTTTGTTTTATTGTACCATTTATGTATTTTGATACCCTCCCCCCCCCCCACACACACATTAAAAAAGAAAGAAATTGTAACTTTCTTCCCCCCCCCCCTCCTCTTTTTTAAATGATGTATATTTTGAAATGTTTATATTAAATTGATCACTTTTACTGCATGCTCATAATTTATATTTCTGTCACAGCACAAAAGAATGTGCATACATTATGATTCATTGTAAAAATACACAAACTTGGAAAGAATACTCAAACAACCTATTATACTTTTCACTTTTCTTTATTTACTGAATTAGTCCCTGATTCAAATTTGTTTAAACCTCTGGTAAGTACTTGATTGGAGTTGCTAAAATGTTTACTTCTATTTTCTCTAAAGTTGCTAGTAACTTCCCCACCTCCTTCCTTCGAGATGTCCTTTCATTTGTATTAGTTGGTTATTTTAGGGAAATTTATAGGCCTCCTGTATAAGTATGTAAATTTTATGTTTTGCAAATGGATTTCTTAAACAACAGTTCTATGGATTTTCTTCAAGTTCGCCATATTAACTCCTTTTAGATGTTCTTTCAAATGTAATTGTTGGTTTACAGTGAATAGATGAATTTGCCAAGCTTTGTTGTAATTTGGAGTTGGGACCAGGAGTTATCTAAAAAATGCTCTGATGATTGTCTTCAAATTAAACCCTTTTTCAGAAGACTTTTTGAATATATTATTTTGTTACTACAGAAAAATTGTTAGGCGTCTGATTAGTTAGGTAAATTTTATGTTTTCTAACCATCATATTATACCCAAAAAGAGTTTATAATATGTTTACTAGTGGGTAATGAAAGTCATGTAGTTGTTACTGCACCAGATTTTTTTTTTTTTTTTGCTTATCACTATATTGTTTTTCTTTCCTTTTGAATTTTTAGAATCAGATACACACCAGATTTTTTTTTTTTTTTTTTTTTTTTTATACCGACAACAAAATATTTTTTTATTATTGGGAACAAATATTTAGAAAAAAAAAATTATTACACTTTTGTGTTTATCACTATACTGATTTTCTTTTCTATTAAATTTTCAGAATTTTTTGGCTACTTACTATAGCAATACTTCAATGCTGCCAAAGGCAGCAATGCCCTAAGATCTATTGATTGCTTAGATGGGAGCAGCCTTGCTAGTACTAAATATATATATGTTCACAAATCAGTGCAAATGTTCACAATTATTTTTTATCTGCTGATTTTTACAGAAGAATAGCATATTCAGACTTTTTTTTTTTTAAAGGAATAAAATACTTTTTCTTTACTCCTGGCGCTTCATGCTGGTGAAGTCTTGAATCAGTCTCAATTATAAATTTCCTTTTGGCTAACATGTTTTATTTGAAACTTATTCTCTCCCCCCCTCCAACTTTTAATAGTGATAAGCAGTGGTTGGGTCCACCTTGCAGATACTGAAGTATATGGATTAACTTGATTTCATTACTTCAAACTAATTCAAATTATGTAATAAGATACCCTAAGTCAAAAAATAAAACATCAAATGAAAAAAAATACTAAAGCTGATAAATAACTTTATATGTAATTGCATCCATATTGCTTACAAAAGGATACTTTATTTTCTATTGAGCATTGTTTCATGAAGTAGTTTTATGGTTTGTTCCATAATTATGTTTCTCAAATTTTATAAATATTTCCTGCCACTAGTTAATTTGTAATTTTTACTTGGTATTTTAATTTTTTTTTTTTAATCCACCATTATAAAACAATGAACTAACCATTAATTTGACTAGAAGACACACATGATCATCTTGGATGGAGCGGCTGTAAAGAGAGGCACTGGTACCAAGCTGTTCTACAACTAAAATGTAAATTAGAAAAAAATTAATATTAAACTTACAAAAATACACAGGCATGAGATAAAGAATTTCATATGATTAAGTTTTGACATTGCACAATTTTTAAAGCAATGGACTAAAAATAAAAATTGAAGGAACAATTTGAGGATTTAGCAGGGAAAATTAAGACATGTATACAAAATCATAAAAGAGTCAAACATCTTAAAAACTACATTTTCAGATTTAATAATTTTTTTCATTTAATAGCATATCTGAGGATGGATACCTCTAAGCTTGTTTTTAATTCTTAAAACAGAATATACAAACATCAGTAAATAATTACATAGATTTTGAAATATGTTAATAACTACGATATTAAGTTACTTAAATTAGTCATCTCCATTTTTATGCTTGAATAGTGTATTCCTATGTAATAACAAAAATACCATTACAAAATTTTTCTAATCATTAAAAATATTGTCAAGATATATTGACTGTTAAAACCTAGTTTCTTTCTCAAATAAGACAAAAATTGATTTTGCAGTAGTAACAAACAGCATGACAGTACAAGACATATTTGTAGTCTACATTTTTTAAACTGAACTAGGAGTGAACCCTGAATGTTCCGTTCCCTATCCACTGTACAGCTCTATCCCCTGATCACAGTTTCCCCTTTAACTGATTAGGGGTATTAAGGGTGACACAAGACAAAAGCAGAACAATAATATACATATCACCATATTTGATATCAAACTGTAATATACAATATTTAATCTTTTATCATCTGTTTAAATAAATATCTCAAAAATCTTGCTTAATATTGGACAACTTAGTACTAATTTACCCCCCATTTAGTATATACTAGTAATGTGGTACATCATTTTTTGATCCCACATAAAAGGAAAAAAAAAAAGAAAGGAAAAAAAAGAACACCATAATAAGTGAAACTGAATAATTTCTACTGCTACATAACCAACATAACCCCAACATGCATATAACCAAACAGATTAAGATCTAACCTCTTTGCATGTACCAGCTTACATTCTGCGGTTTAGTTCAACAAATATTTAAAATTATTTCATACAAGAAAATTATTCTATATAATTTTAAATGTATATTCATGAAAGTTTATAATGGAATAATAATTATTATTGTATACATTAATATAAAATTTATAAACTAATATCTTCACTTTAATATTTTTAAACGAGAAGCATAAAAACTTATTAAAAATGTAAAAACCTTACATACTTTCTCGCAGAACGCCTTAGTTAACTTGTGGGAGGGGTTCCCCCCCCCCCCCCATCAGAGGCAAAACTGTGGCTGCTTGCTCTTTTCTGCTGGCGACTTCAATATTTTCATTGGTCTTGGTGAGCACGGTGGTGATTTTATTAAATTTGATGTTGGCCACATGTTCTTTAATTCTATTTTTGATTTTCCTTTTCGTCATACCAATATAGTAGCCATTGTTGTTGTTTTCTTTAGTAAAGAGGATTTCATAAATGCCAGATGTTTCAGTAGGATCAATTTTATCTTTTTCATTTCTAATAATTTGATAAATATTTTTATTGGGTCTAATGGGAATTTTAATATTTATTTTTCTGGCAGTATTTTTAATTTTATGGGAAATTCTGCAGTCATAAGAAATGGCAGGAGTGCAGTCAGGTTTGGGTTTTTTAAAGCTTAGAACAAAGTTAAGTTTTTTAATCCTTTTTTTATACAATTTATCAACAATATTTTTCGCGAAACCGGCTTTAGCAGTAATTTTCTTAATATGGTTAAGTTCTTTGTTAAGTAATTTTTTATTTGAGCATACTATTATAGCGCGATTAATGTAGGATTGGATAGTATTCCTTTTGTATTGGTACGGAGTTTTACTTTTGTTATTGATAATTTCGATACTGCAGTTTGGTTTCCTGTAAACAGTGGTTTCAAGAGTATTATTTTCAGTTTTGATAACAGCAACATCTAAATAATTTAAAATTCCGTTGTTTTCTATTTCGTGGGTGAACTGAATATTTTGGTCAAGACTATTTAATTTACTTAAAATGGCCGAAATTTCATAATTATTATTAATTACAGTGAAAACGTCGTCCCCGTACCTAAACCAGCAGCAAATTTCATTTTTGAAGGTTTTATAGATATGTTCTTCAAGTATTAATTTTATTTCTGCAACTATACCCGAGATGGGAGATCCCATTGGGACCCCTTTTTGCTGTTTATAAATGTGATTATTAAATTTGTAGTAGTTTTCCCTAAGAATTAGGTTGCTAGCAGCAACTAATGTGTTGGCAATTTCAGCATTTTCATACACCTTTTTTATTTTTGAGTTTACTATTTCGGTGATTTCTTCAATATCGATGGATGGATATAAATTGACAACATCAAAACTAGCTAAAGTATGATTTTTATTAATTTTAATTTTGCGCAGTTGCTTTATAAATTCTTTGGTCGATTGTACTTGTTTGGGAGGTGGGGAGAATAGAAGAATAAATTTTAGTCATATATTTCTCTAAATCATAGCTTGGACCTTCACATTTACTCACTATTGGGCCCATTTTAGGGGGATCTTTGTGATCTTTCAATCTTCTGAAAATCCTAGGGGTGTTTGGAGCATGATTACTAATAAAAGGGGGGGGGGGTTTATTATCGGGTCATTTACCATTTTTTACAAGTTTCTTAATTTTATCATATAGCCAATTATTGGGGTCATGTTTTACCTCTTCAGAACCAATTTCTTTAATTGTGTGCTCCATCATATTAATATAATCGGATTTATTCATTAAGACCAACTTACGTGTTTTATCTGTTAACAGGCAGGTTATTTTATCATCATTTTTCCGAGTTTTTAGTCCTTTAATATCTTCACAATTGATATTATTATCTTTCATTTTTCTAAATAATTCCTCTTGAGCAATATTCCTAATTTTATCCTTAAGGGTATTGGGGATTTTACTTAATGCTGTTTCAATTCATGCTATACAATCTTTTAAGTCAAACTACAATAACCCTATTTATGCTACAAATCACGAAACAATTGAAGTCTTATTGAATCCGTTTTCTTGTAATAGCAAGGACCCAGCACAAGACATCAAGTGTAACTGGACAAGTTTCTGTAACAGACGAAAACAAAGTCGCCGGCAGAAAGGAGCAAGCAGTCACAGTTTTGCCTCTAACGAAGAGGAAGGGGGGGACCCCTCCAGCAAGTTAACTAAGGCGTTCTGCAAGAAAGTATGTAAGGTTTTTACATTTTTAATAACTAATATCTTTTCAAAAAATTTTCATTTACTAAATTGTTGAACTAAAAAAAAAAATTAAAGTCTAATTTTGGAGGGAATTTCTTGAACTTAATATAATCATATAACTTGGCTCAGTAATGACACAAAATCAGAAAAAACTGAAGACATTAGGTTATTTTTTTTAATTAAGTTTTACAAACAATTCCAAGTTTAGTTACATACAAAAAAAAAAAAAAAAAAAAAAATTCAATTTTAAATGCACCTTAGAGAGAGAAAAATTGAGGTTTTAAAACATAGAATATATATATGGATGTACAGGACCGTTCAAAAAACTATTTAAAAATGAATGATTAAAAAAGAAAGAAAGAAAGAAAAAAAAAAGACTACTTTATATACATATATAGCAGACTTCCAGAAATCCACATTCCTAAAATCTGCAAACCTTCAAAAAACACACATCAGAAACAAGGTAAACAATAAACTTTACTATAAAGTTTTGCAGAAAAGCAGTTATTTTAACGGTGATTTTTTAGAAACTGAATCAAATGAGATACGGAAAGGTAATTTTAATTTAAATTGAGATCTTGAATATAAGTACCTAAATTTTTAACACATTTTTATTTGTGTTTGAACAAAAAATAACAAATTATTCAAAAACTCCAAGGAAAAAAAAATGTTTATACTTTGATCTGTATTTTGCAATTGTGTATTATAAATTTACAAATTTTATTACAAGTTTATATTGTATCAGATGTTTATATACTTAAACTTTGTATTTTAATTTGTGTGGCAAATTTTAATTTGTTAATTGAAAAAAATAAAAATAGATAAATATATATATATATATAATGTAAAATAAAGGAACGGAAGGTTGTTTCTTGGTGTAAATGTCTTAGAAATGATGAGGAGTCTTTCAGGTTAACTAATAATCCTTTATTAATTAAAAAGATACCATCTTGGGCAGGAGTATAGGCAACCTGAGCGGAGATTAACTCTTAGTCCTGGGAATCATTACGTGTTGGCAGCGCAGGACGATTGGTGGGAACCTATCTATGTGGGACATAGATAGCCTCAGAGGACCATAAATTTTGTTAGGAAGTATTAAATGATGAAAAGCATCCTGGTTTGTTTGTGTTTCCCTTTTTGATCACTAGATCTCGATTCTTTTGGAAGTTATGTATGAATAACAAAATGTAAAACTAAAAATGGAATAAAAGAACATATTTCAGACATAAAGTTTGGCAAAGTAACCATCGCTCTTAGCAAAACTTACTCAACTGAAAATATTAAAGTAGATTTTGGCAAAGTTTGCAAATTAGCTAATTACAACAACCAAGCATACGTAATTCACAGAGAAATAATTGAAATTTTAAACTATTTATCATTGTGTAATGGCAAGAATGGTTGACCATCGTGAATGCAGTCAATGAATTATTTAAATTTTCCTTTTTTTAACGCAAAAATACTTTATTACATTTTTTTTATATATTTATTGTATATATATATATACTAAGTCAAATTCACATAAATATATTTTCTCTTCTGTTATGAAAAAGATATTTTTGATTTCAAAATTTCATATTTAGTCAAAGTATTTAAATAAAATTTTAAATAAGGAAGTATTTTGTAATTTTAGATATTCCATTTTATCATAATAATGATGAAAATTTTTTAAAGCAAAAAAATTTAAATAATTCATAAACATCGATTTTATAGTAGCTCAATGATTTGCAATTCCTATTCATGTATCCTTCCGCACCAGGAATGTCAAAAAACAGCAAATAGAGTTTTGGCGTCATCTTTTGTTTTCAATTTAAAACATGCACTTTCGCAAATATATATATATTTCTTTTTAAAATACAGCTAGAGTTTATTCATATATTTACTTTAAAGACTTTAAAAAATGATACATATTTTAAATATTAACATAATTAAACTATTTTTTTTTATTATTATTTAAAGCAATATTGGCTACAGGATGAAAGAGGGGATAAATACACTGTACATTAGGAAAAAAAAAAAAACATGAAAATAGAATTAAAATTCATGAAAAATGTGTTCAATAGTAATTATTGAAAAACACGTCAAAATAAATAAATAACATCTACTTTCAAACCCAAAATAATTTATTTTAAAAATATAATTATCTCTTTCTTTCTTTTTTTTTTTTTTTTAAATTAATTAATTAATTTCTGCATAAAAAATTCTATTTCATAAATATATTTACATTTACAATAAACAAAAAATCCTCCTTGAATTTTAAATAACTATTTCTACTAGTTTCTAAACAATTAAAGTTTTTTTTTTTTTTTAAGAAAGAAAATATCTATCTATCTATCTATATGTATGTACGTTTATGGTTTTAATCATGAAGGTAATAAATTCATGGTTTTAATATAAGCTACTAGATGGTATAAATTCATGGTTTTAATATAAGCTACTAGATGGCACCATCTAGTAGCTTATATTAAAACTATATACATTAATATATTTAATTTATTTTTCTTAAAAAAAAAAAAAAAAAAAAAAAAAAACTTAATTGCTTAGAAACATGTAGAAATAATTATTTAAAATTAAAGGAGGGCTTTTTGTTTATTGTATTTGTAAATATATTTATGAAATATAATTTTTCATGCAGAAATAAAAAAAAAAAAAAAAAAAAAAAAAAAAAAAAAAAGAAGAGAGAGAGAGATAATTATATTTTTTAAATAAATTATTATGGGTTTTGAAGTAAAGATGTTATTTATTTATTTTGACGTGTTTTCCAATAATTGCTATTTGACACATTTTTCATGAATTTTAATTCTATTTTGACTTTTTTTTTTATATATATATATATATATATATATATATATATACAGTGTATTTATCCCCTCTTTCATCCCATAGCCATTATTGCTTCAAATAATAATAAAGAAATGAGTTTGATTATGTTAATATTTAAAATATGTATCATTTTAAAGTCTGAAAAGTAAATATATGAATAAACTCTAACTGTATTTTTAAAAGAGATTTTTAAATTTTAAAAAGAAATATATATATATATATATATATAACTTGTATTTTTCAAAAAACTTAAGCTTAACTTGTATTAACTTTAGCTTAACTTGTATTTTCCATAAAATTTTTCTCCAAATGATTTTATCTTATATTTAAAACTAGCAGGCTTTGCCTGCTTCGCTGGTCATTATATTGAAATGAATCCCCAAAACAGCATATCATTAATAATAATAAAATATCTTTAAAAAAAACAAAAATCATTGAAATCCGTCAAAATCTAAGTTTAAGTTCCTGCTACTTTCTGTAGTGGTATTCCCGCTCATCGCAGTCAAGTCTGGAGCCCCAATGTCTTCGGCAGTCCCTTACCTTCTTTTTACTCCCCCTCCCTCGCGGTTAAAGTTGAAAGTTTTACAAAATCTCATCAATGTGCATATTTCGCACACTTAATTAACACCCACACACCAAAATTCGCCATTCTTAGGTAATTTAGACGGATTTAAGCTTCAAAATGTGGTTTTTGCCCCGCCCGCACTAAGGGGAAGAGGGGGGGGGGGGGTGAATTTCCAAAATTACTTTATATTGCATGTTGCATACACATACTTAACCGACACCTCTAAAAATTGAGATCCTGAAATTTTTTACAGCTGAGCTGAGCTGTGCTTTAATTTTTTTTTTTTTTTTTTTTTATCTCCCCCCCCCCCTCTCAGAGGAGGGAAGAAGTAGGGAATTTCACAAAATCTCTTCATACTATGAGTTAGATACATATAATCGTCCCTTACATAAAAAATTTCCAACCTAAGATAATTTAGTGCAGCGTTACGCATGAATACATGTTTTTGCCCCCCCCCCCATTCTTCAAAGGGCAGTAGGGTGGAATTTCGCAAAATCCCTTTGTAGTGTGTGTTCAGTTCGGTTTCCTCGTGTGTTGAGTACCATTCTTCAAAAACCTTTTCCCTTCCCTCCCCCCTTAAAAATCCAAAATTTCAAAAACGCAGAAAATAATTTTTTGTACTCAAGTCTGGCCTTTCCATCTGCAATTTCTTCACCGTTAAGTAATTTGGAGCTGAGTTATGCCTTCTGCCCCCCCCCCAAGGGGAACAGTGGGGTATTTTGCAAAATTCCGTCTTAGTGGGGGTTCAGGCTCCGAAAACCAACCTGGTCACTAAAATTTGAGACCCTCTTTCCCACAGAATCGTCATGGCAGTGTTGAGTCAGTGAATTAGTCCAGTCAAAATAGGAAAAATAGAAGAAAAAAATCGTGTAGTTTTGAAATTTTGCATACTCATAGCCGAGTGGGTCCTGAACAACATACTAAAAGTCCCCGCCCGTGGGAGGTGAGCGGGGGGCAGGGGGGGCAATTAAGGGGGGCAATTATCAGTTTTTATTAAATATCTTAAAAACTATCACATTTAGAGAAAAAATGTCAATTACAAAATTAATCTACGTAAAATTTCCTACAAAAATGTATATTACATTTTGTTTGTACGATCATTAGTTTAGAAGATATAGGGAGATGAAATAACACATTTCCTTGAAAAATTCTTTTTTGCAATAGTAAAATCAACTAAAGTGTGCAATTAAAAGGGTTCTTGTCAAATATTTTCTAATGTAAAAAACAAATATATACATACGGAATATGCAAGGATAATACAGCATGTGTTGTAAGTTTCAAATAATTTTAAGGCTAGTAGGCGCAAGTGGCGGTTTGAGTAAAAATCTGGATAAGTCCAGTCAAAATAGGAAAAATAGAAAAAAAAAAATCGTGTAGTTTTGAAGTTTTGCACACTCATAGCCGAGAGGGTCCTGAACAACATACTAAAAGTCCCCGCCCGTGGGGGGTGAGCGGGGGGCAGGGGGGCATTTAAGGGGGGCAATTTTCAGTTTTTATTACATATCTTAAAAACTATCGCATTTAGAGAAAAAAATGTCAATTACAAAATTAATATACGCAAAATTTCCTACAAAAATGTATATTACATTTTGTTTTTACGATCATTAGTTTAAAAGATATAGGGAGATGAAATAACACATTTTCTTGAAAAATTCTTTTTTGCAATAGTAAAATCAACTAAAGTGTGCAATTAAAAGGGTTCTTGTCAAATATTTTCTAATGTAAAAAACAAATATATACATAGGGAATATGCAAGGATAATACAGCATGTTTTGTAAGTTTTAAATAATTTTAAGGCTAGCAGGTGCAAGTGGCGATTTGAGTAAAAATCTAGATAACGAAGACCCAAAACCGATCAACATTAAAAAAAAAAAAATCGTGTAGCTTAGAAATTGAGCACAGTTATAAAGTTAAGTGCTCTGAATAACATACTAAAAGTCCCTAACCATGGGGGGGAGCATTTAAAGGGGGCACATTTCAGTTTTTATTAAGTACATTTAGAGAAAAAAAAATCTCAATTGCAAAATTAATCTACGTGAAATTTCCTAAAAAAATTGTATATTCTGTTTTGTTTGTATGATCAATAGTTTAGAAGATATAGGGGAACGAAATGACACATTTTCTTGAAAAATTCTTTTTTTTTTTTTTTTTTTTTTTTTTGCAATAGTAAAATCAACTAAATTGTGGAATTAAAAGGGTTCTGATAAAATATTTTCTAATGTACAAAGCAAATATATGCATAGGGAATATGTAAGGATAATACAGCATGTTTTGTACGTTTTAAATAATTTTAAGGTTAGTAGGCGCAAGTGGTGTTTTGGTAAAAATCCAGATAACGAAGACCCAAAACTGATCAACATTAAAAAAAATCTTATATCTTTGAGACTTTTTTTTCTCTAAATGCGATAGTTTTTAAGATACTTAATAAAAACTGAAATGTGCCCCCTTTAAATGCCCCCCCCATGGTTAGGGACTTTTAGTATGTTATTCAGGGCACTTAACTTTATAACTGTGCTCAATTTCTAAGCTGCACGATTTTTTTTTTTTAATGTTGATCGGTTTTGGGTCTTCGTTATCTAGATTTTTACTCAAACCGCCACTTGCGCCTACTAGCCTTAAAATTATTTAAAACTTACAAAACATGCTGTATTATCCTTGTATATTCCCTATGTATATATTTGTTTTTTTACATTAGAAAATATTTGACAAGAACCCTTTTAATTGCACACTTTAGTTGATTTTACTATTGCAAAAAAAGAATTTTTCAAGAAAATGTGTTATTTCATCTCCCTATATCTTCTAAACTAATGATCGTACAAACAAAATGTAATATACATTTTTGCGTAGATTAATTTTGTAATTGACATTTTTTCTCTAAATGCGATAGTTTTTAAGATATGTAATAAAAACTGAAAATTGCCCCCCTTAAATGCCTCCCTGCCCCCCCGCTCACCCCCACGGGCAGGGACTTTTAGTATGTTGTTCAGGACCCTCTCGGCTATGAGTGTGCAAAACTTCAAAACTACACGATTTTTTTTTTCTATTTTTCCTATTTTGACTGGACTTATCCAGATTTTTACTCAAACCGCCACTTGCGCCTACTAGCCTTAAAATTATTTAAAACTTACAACACATGCTGTATTATCCTTGCATATTCCCTATGTATATATTTGTTTTTTACATTAGAAAATATTTGACAAGAACCCTTTTAATTGCACACTTTAGTTGATTTTACTATTGCAAACTAGTATGTTGTGGCCACCACATGACTTTCTTCTATCTTTTCCTCTACAAATTCACTCAGCAACAATAATAATAATTAAAAAAAAAAAAAAAAAAAAAAAAAAAAAAGTGGGACTTTGACAAAATTTTGGGTAAAATATGAAAATTATTCTAAGTTTGTCAAAACACGGAAACCGTGGGACTTTGACAAAATTAGGGGGGAAAAGCAAAAATTAGTTTAAGTTTGTCAGAACACGGAAACCGTGGGAGTTTGATAGAATTAAGGGGAGAGGAAAAAAAAAAGTGGGACTTCAACAAATTTTCACATTTTACCCAAAATTTTGTCAAAGTCCCACATTTTTTTTTTTTTTTTTTTTTCCCTCTTCCCTTAATTCTATCAAACTCCCACGGTTTCCGTGTTTTGACAAATTTAGAATAATTTTCACATTTTACCCAAAATTTTGTTAAAGTTTGTCAAAACACTGAAACCGTGGAACTTTGACAAAATTAGGGGAAAAATGCAAAAATTAGTTTAAGTTTGTCAGAACACGGAAACCGTGGGAGTTTGATAAAATTAAGGGGAGAGAAAAAAAAAAAAGATTTTTTTTCTAAGTTTTTTTTTCGTAAAAAGTAAAAAAAATCGATAACTTTGTTTTAAATTATCACAGATTTATAGTTCAACCATTCGTTTTAAAGGTACTGACGAGACCTTTCGAAAGATACCCATCTTGAAAATTTTTGCCTTTATCACCCTGTTGAAAATTTAGAAAAAGCGGGATGGCAACGCAACCTGTAAGACGATTTTTACCAAAAGTTGATAGGCACTAATTTATGTCTAGGTGCAACTACATACCAATTTGTATGAAATTCTGTGCAGTAGTTCCAGAGATACAGTTGCCACAAAATTTTGTCACACACACACACACAGACAGACAGACAGACAGACAGACAGACAGACAGACAGACAGACATTTTCTAAAAATGGTAAAATCGTGTTCTACATCTCTCAAAACGTGTAAATCCATCAAAAACCCGAAATCGAAAATTTTTACGAATCCAATACTTTCTTCTATTGAAGATAGAAGAAAGTAAAAAGAATTTTTCAAGAAAATGTGTTATTTCATCTCCCTATATCTTCTAAACTAATGATCGTACAAACAAAATGTAATATACATTTTTGTAGGAAATTTTACGTAAATTAATTTTGTAATTGACATTTTTTCTCTAAATGCGATAGTTTTTAAGATATTTAATAAAAACTGAAAATTGCCCCCCTTAAATGCCCCCCCTGACCCCCGCTCACCCCCCACGGGCGGGGACTTTTAGTATGTTGTTCAGGACCCTCTCGGCTATGAGTATGTAAAATTTCAAAACTACACGATTTTTTTCCTCTATTCGTCAAATTTTGGCCTTCGTTGCCTGGACTAAATCAGTGAGTTTACTCTTTTATATGTACAGATTTGTTTATATTTTTTATGGACTACTTGGCTTTTAAGGTTGCTGTCACAAAAATAGAGTCATTGGCGAAAAATGTCCTATCTACTTCAGTATTAAAATCAAAAATATACCCAGGATTATCAACAAATAAAGCTCTTTAATACAGATCTGAATTAGCTTTCATTTTCTTATTTAATTTTGATAATGTTGCCATGTGCCTAAGCAAATTTAATATTTAATATTTTTTTTATTATTATTCGCGTGAAATATTCTTTGGCAACAATTAAAAATTAAAATAAATTATTTTAAAGTTTTATTATAGAAGAAATATCTATATTATATAGAAGTTTAATTAAAAATTTACATTTTTCCGGTATAAATAGTAGCCTATGTCTTATTCCAGACTATTATCTATCTCTGTACAAAATTTCATCCAGATCCGTTTAGCCGTTGTGGCGTGATTGAGTAACATACATACATCCAAACTTTCGCATTTATAATATTAGTATAGATTAGTTATGTGCATGTGTTAGATTGGGTTATTTTGCTGTCAAATTGATAAAATTTTAATTTTAAATTTCAAAACTCTGTCGTTCTTGGCGCTTATTGCATTTGGTGATCAAAAACGTAATACGAAAATATACATGCCAGATGTATATTTTCGTAATATGCATTGTACGAAATATTGATTCATAATTATTCATTACTCTCTTAATATAAGTTGTTAAAATAACCATAATTTTTGAAAGGAATTAAATTATGTTCGCCAAATAATTTGGCGATATTTTTTTTTTTTCTGCCAAGGATGACCGATATCAAATCTATTCCACTGCAACAAATTAGTATCTTATATCAGATACTTTATTTAGACATTTGAAAACAAATTTTACTTTAAATTATGATAGAATACTTACAATTTTCCTTTTAATTAGTATATTAGTTGGATATTTATTGTGCAAATATCATCTTTTGAAATGAGATGTTTGTGTTTTCAATCGAATATGGAAGTTTGCGATTTTTTTTTCTAGAGTTTTGAAATTAAAAATTCAAATGTTGTCAATTTTACAACAAAAATAACTTAATCTAACGCATGGACATGATAACTAATACACACCTATACCTAAATATGGGGATTAAAATCGGGAAATAATTTTCCTCGATTTTTAATATTTTTTTATAAAAAAAACCAATGGACGTTTAAGATAGGAAATATTTTTCTTGCATCCACGGACGGCCAGTGACGTCATCACTTCGCTTGCGTATTAGCACTTTATCAATGTGTAAAAGAAATTTTAAATTAAAAATAACGTCAATTTTTGTGAGATGCATATTTTTTTTTTAATAATTTTTTATTGTTCACGTTTAGATAAATATATTTATTTTCCTGTTGAAAAAAAAATAATAATAAATTGATTTTTTTTTTTTTTTGTGGCAACAATTAAATTATGGATAAAATTTATATGGTTAATTTTTTGCTACTATTAGCTTATTCTTTTCATATTTTTATTAATTAAAAGAAAACTAAACAAAAATTTGAAATTCTGACTTCGGTGTGCACTATGATCCTTAGGGAGGCACCTTTGTGTTAAATCTCGTGACTGTCCGAACTACCGTTTTTGAGAACAGTGAAATATACACATATACAAATATTGCTCACTTAATTGTATAAGATGCACTTTTTCTTTTCTTTTTTTATTCTGTCAAAAAAAAAAAAAAATATTTGCAACAGTTAAATTATGGATAAAATTTAAATGGTTAATTTATCAGAAATTAGAAGGTTATTTTTTTCACATTTTAATTAATTAAAAGAAAACTAATAAAAAATTTGAAAATCCGGCTTCAAGGTGCATCAGGAGAGGTCATTACGAACCTCCATGCAAATTTGTGTAGCTCAGCCATCAGCCGTTTTCCTCAAAAGCTCTGGAAATACATGCACAATGACACACACACATACACACACAAACATCTTATTTTATTATATGTATAGATTATAGAAATGTAGAGCTTAATTTATATTTTGTCTATTTTTTTTCCTAAATATTTTTACGAAATAATTTTTACCTGCGCTTTTGATGAAAATTTAAATTATGAATATTGGAGCAGTATCTATACTTAGCCTCAAAAGGGAAAAGAAAATAAACAAATTTCCATTTTTAACATTAATTTTTTTTTTTTTTTTTTTTTTTTATTTATTGTTTAATTTGCATTTGTAATTCTCTATAAAGAAACTTGCAAAACGTAAATTATGTAATTCTAACTTAAATTTGAAATTTCCCACTTATTATTATTATTGTTATTTTAAGAGTTTGAGAATACCACTCAATATTTTTTTCTAGTGCGAAGCTTCTCCATTTTGTTTCCAAGTGGCAGGCTACTTGAAAATTTGTTAGCATGATAACGTTTGAAATACTGAATTAATACAAACTAAATTTGTAGTGTAGATTTATCTCAGAAATGTATTTGTTATGTTCATTTGCCAACTTAATCTACCCTCTTTTTTCCCTGTGCCAGCCCACTGAAAATTTCAAATTTACATTAGAAAGGTTCTATGAACCGATTTCCTTAAAACTCCATATATACATAGCCTTCATTAATAAATTGTAGCTGCCATTTAAAAAAAAAAAAAAAAAAAAATGGTGGCTACTTCATAATAAAAGATCAGTTTGACCTTCCTAGGAGCCAGGACTTGTTTTAATTTTTTGATCAATAACCCCTAAAAAGTATCAGTACAAAAAACCTTTAACAGGTTAAAAGTTTGTGACGCCGCTACTTTATGGCTATAAGAATTTGAAATATGAGTCTTAAAAATAACGATATCAAATTTTAAGTGACACTTTGCAATTAGTTAAAATATACATAGATTTTCTTATTTGATCATTTACTTTTTACTTTTATTTATATTTATAATGCAAACATAATATTTTTAACTTCAAGATCAGACAGATATATAAAATACACTCACTGATGCTTTTTCATTCACATTTCAAATTCAAAATAACAGCTTTAAAAGGAATGATATAAAAATTCCAGTGGCGCCTCAGTGTTATTTTAAAAGATTTGTTTTTAGATTCCATTAAAATTACTTTTGTTTTGTCTAATAAAGTATATTTACACATTGAAACAGTGCTTTTAATTTTCAAATATACTGTCAAATAATTATACTTTCACTGAGTTTGCATTATAAATTAAAATTATTTATTTCAATAAATTGATTTATCTTTTGCGTCATGCTATCCAAAACTGCAAGTAAAATTTGTGTAAATGTTTTCTTTACGTCACACTACCTCTTTGTACAAATTTTCACTTAGTTGGATACTATGATTTGGTTTTTAGTCCTTTAGTACCACAATAAATCTTCAGTAACCAAACCTGCTGATTTATGGCAATATTGGCTATATTGTCATAAATTTAAAAAAATCCTGCTTTTAATAGTGTTATATTACCCAAATATTTTATATTTCCATTTATGGCTACTGAAAAATGGCTATTTCACTGCTTTTTGAAAAATGTTTATGATTAATTGCAGCTACATATAATTGATTTTTTTTTTTTTTTTTGCCAATGATTTTTAAAATAGATTAATATTTTGCAATTAACTAATAAAAACTAGCATTATTTTCAAAGCTTATTCACAAATTAATTTGATTAAAACAACAAAATTCCTGCTTTCTTTTTATGTCTGAATGCTGAAATATACAATTTTCTCTTCATCCATTCATTAAACTCATGCTTACAAACATTGCATATGAAACATTAGTGATAAAAATAAAATGTTTGGAAATAATAGGATTTTTGGAAGTCTTAAACAAATTACATAGAATGTGAGAAAATCTGAATGGTTGGCAACTGTAAGTACGTATCAATTCAGTCTTAATTCCTTACTTATTATTATTATTATTAATTAATTAATTTATTATTTTTTTTTTCATGTATATTTAGCTTCTGATACTGTTCTAGAGCAATGAAATGTTTATAGTTTTTAAAATACAATATTTTCAACTTTTAAATATTAAAAATTTTATAAACAAATTTTCACAGAAATAAAGTTAATTTTAACTTACCAGAAAAATGACAGTGAAAGCAAATTTTTGCAAGAATATGTAAGAAATCTAAATCTGCTATATCAATGATAATGGAATCCCCTGCAGACAGGTCATTACTGCTAAGTAAGTCAGTAAAAGTATCCCTACAAAGATATTTTTTATCAAAAATAAAAGACAAAAATATTTTTAATTTGAAGCAATTAAATTACTTACTGCTTTTTTAAGACAAATAATATGCATTCAAGAAAAAGAGAAGTGGAGAACCAATTAATTAGATGCTAGAAAATTTTAATTTAACTAAATTATAACAAACTGGTAGGTAAAAGAGAGCAAAATTCGAATAATAATGTAATCAAATCACTAAAATTATCCAAAATCAAACACACTAGGCTTTTCAAATTTTTTTTTTTTTTTTTTTCATAAAAATAAATTTGCTAACTGCAACATATTGTGTTTTTTAAGGTGAAAGGCAAATAGATTATATATATTATATTAAAATAAATAAATAAATAAAAAGTAACAAAATACTGCAAAATTGTAATGTAACACTATTACAGAGTACGTATGAAGATATTAAGAATCACAATTTATTTTTTCTAATGTTTATTTCTAAAAATTGTACATTTCATTTTCAGTTATTTCTTTCATAGATTTTCATGAGCATCTTTTAGTTCAATAATATAATTAATTTCATACATTTGTAATTATGGCTAACAGCAATGCCACAACTCTCCCCCTCCCCCCCCCCTCTTCTCTCTTTTTAATCTGGCATAAGTTTGGTTTTTACTATTACTTAAAATCCAAGTTAATATTTAATTTTACTTTATTTATTGCATCAATAAATACAGTATAGAACATACTGTTGTGGTAAACCTTGGGTTCAATGCAAACTTATAAAGCAGGCCCTAATTGTCTATAAAAGATCAATAAAACTGAGCTTAAGAGCTCTCAGCGTTTAAGAGCCCGCTAAAATTTTTACTTTAAAAATATTTTTTTTTTTTTTTTTTTTAAATACAATCAAACTTTCTAAAACAGTTTCAAAATAAATATTATATAACAGGGTCTTTAAAGGTTTCAGCATTTTTGTGACTTTTAATATAAAATAAATCTTATCTGTCTATCCTTTAAATATTGAAAGTTTTATAAAAAGGTCCATTTTTAAAATGAATAATATTTGAAAAGACTGAAATTTGTTCTAAACTGATCCGCAGATTCAGGGGGTTTTCCAGAATAAATTAAAAGATACTTTATGTTGCTTTCCTGAAGTGAATGCTCAACAAAATAGCACTTTAAAAAAGTGAACTCTTATCAAATTGTTCCCATCATTCATATCATACTTTTATTGGGGAGAGGGGGGCCATTTTTGCTGAAACAAACTTAACAATCCTTGTGTTAAAAGAGGCCTATCAACCATATTGTGTTTACAGTCCAGAATTTCATAAACAGGGTTTAACTTATGAGAATTTACTAGATTTTGATTCCTGCAAAACATTTCTAATTAAAAGGAAGAAAATGGGCAATAAATTACCCACAATTTGTTTTGTTGTACAGAATAATCAGATTAGACTGGTGATCATGAGTATATATATATACATATATATACATATATACATATATATACACACACACACACATATATATAGTAGCAAGATCTTTCTTTTCCCCTAACCTTGCTTCCCGCGGCTGCTGAATCCTAGCTAGCTGATCATGTGACGGAGTATCAGAACATGAGAGGAAATGCGCACTGATGATGTGAGTGACGCTGCTTCCTTAACATGCCACTGCTAAGAGCGCTGAGAGGATAGAGATTCAGTTTTCGACGGAAAGTTTGACGAAGCTGCACACGAGATGGGTACAAGGCTAGTTTATAAACTTCAGTTATCATGTTTGACGTATTTATTGAAGTACTAGGTGATTTATTTATGTGACGAATTATGATTAATTTGACAAACTGTTAAACTTACTTTGGATAATTAATTTTAATTCTCATCAGCATTCCTGTAAATATTGTAATATATTTTAACTTTCTTTATTAAATTTCAAGTAATTAGTAAATAATAGAATTAGTATTGTTCTTAAACGCCCACAACCCACTGGAAACCACATCTCAGAAGTGGGATTGAACGTTAATTTTTAGTTAACATAAATTATTTTGATCGCTCGTAAATGTTTGGATCAAGAATAAATCGTAAGTTTTAATTTGACTTAAACTTCGGATTGAACGCAAATTTTAATATAAAGGTAAAGATAAAGGATAAATCGTTTATTTTAATTTAACTTAAATTTCGGATTGAACGCACTACAAACAGTAATTAAAATAAACTCTTTATGAACTGAACTATTTATTTATTTATTTAAAAAAAAACTGTTCTTAAAATATGAACTGAACTTTTAAATGAATAAACTGTTTTTTAAAACACAGACTGCACTTGTAATAGACTATTTTCGAACTGTTGGAATTTCTTCATATGCTAATTCATACTGGATGAATGTTTTTTAAAGTGTGTAGTAATGCTTTATAATCAACAGAAATGCACGCACCAATGAAATTTGCTTAAACTTCAAGGTTCTCAAGGATTAAAAAACGACGAATCGACCAAATGAAGATTTAAATAAAAATTTAAGAACAACAGCTGTTTCTGCTCTACAAAGGTACGTACATTTTATTTTGTCATTATAATGGTTTCGTTAGGGGATATACCCAAAATTGGTGCTGCACTGAGGACTGAGAGCTATAGTAAAATTAAAATTCTGCATCGCTTTTTATTTAATGATGTAGGTGACAGAAAAAAACCGATGCAGAATAAGAAAATTTATAGGATTTAATTTTGCCGTAGATGATGAAAATTATATAAAAAAGCAAAAATTCATCGAAGAAAATTTTTCGTTGAATGAATTAATTATTATAAGTAATCTATTAAGTTTCATTTACCGGCACGAAAGAAGAAATTCGTGACAGGTTATTATTAAAATTAAATGATATCGAATTACTAAAAGAAGAAAACTCCGAAAATGAATCAGAAGACTATGATTCAGAAAACAAAAGTAGTGATAAAAACGTCGAGAAAACTGACTCCTCTGTGCAATGCCATATGAATGATAATAAGTGCTATGAAAATAATTGTGATTATGATGATGGCAAAATTAAAAAAAATGGAAATTGTAATAATGGATCACTTGGTGCAACTGTTTCTTTCAATGATTTTGAAAATTCCATGTCTAAATTTAGCAGTGAACCGCATGAAAAAAATAAATTTAAATTTGATAGAATTGAAAAAGTAGAATACAGTGCAAAATTGAAACTGACCAAACATAATGTATATGAAAAATTTAGTCCTAGAAATGAAGTTAATAAAATATGCTATAATTGTGGTGATAAAAACCATGTGTCTAGGGACCGCCCCCACAAAGCTAAAGGTTTTAAGTGTTTCTCATGCAAGCAATTCAGGCATAAAAGTTCGGAGTGCCCAGGTTCAAAACCAGTGGTTGAGACATTGTGTATTGGTGTAAATCAAAATATGAGTAAAATTATACAAGTAAATGATATAAATTTCGTAGGTATAATCGATACAGGAAGTGAAGTAACATTGTTGCGTAAAAATGCTTTTGAAAAATTGTATGTTAATAGATTAAATACTATGAGTACTACTTTAAAGGGGATCGGGGAAAAGTTCAATAAAGCTGTTAGGCTCATTTAAAGTGAATATTAAAATTGATGAATTGCAGTGTGAAACTGACATTTATGTTGTAGAAAATGACGCAATACCCTATGATATAATAATCGGTATGAATGTATTAATGCTGGGTGAAACAACAATTAATGAAAAAGGTATCTTAGTAAAAAATAAGTCTAATTCTCTCGAGGTAAATTTAGTAACAGTACTTCCAGTAAATACATCAAAGTGAAATTAAATCGAATGCTGTTATTGATACCCCCATTAACTTTGAGAACAAAATTTTGAAAAATCCCCAGAAATAAATAAATGTTGAACAGTATTAAAAAATGTGAAAATGTAACCCCTCAACCATTTATGCTGTCAAAAAAATCATTAGAATCCTCCGAAAAAGCCGTAAGTGAAAATGACGATGACGAAAGTGATGACGATAAGATGCTTTTGAAGGACAAAAATAGTATAAATGATGACAGTGAGGAAGAAGAGGAGCCTCGACGACAGAAACAAAGTCAGACGAGCATTTTCCAGACAGATGATGATAGTGATGGAGAGGAGGAGCCGCGCTGAAAGGGACGAAGTCAGACGAATGTTTCCCGAATGAAGTCGCCAAATCCAGAAAACACTTATTTGAAGAAAGATGAAAAACAAGTCCTACTTGAAAAAATTTCACAGTTAGCCAAAGAGTTGCAAAAATTAAAAGGAAAAGTTGACGAAAATTCCAAACTCCTTAAAAGAAAGAAATCAAGAAAAAAGCCATCAACAATAGATCCCATTGAGTGTAAAAGACAGAATTTGCCAAAAGAAGAGACTGCCAGTGTAAATTTGAGAAAGTTGTTCATCCCATCACTTCCATTCACGACCACAATTAGCGAGATAGCCTTATTATTTCCCAAAGCTGTACAAATAAAATTAGAAGTTTTCTCTACATATAAGACTGCCATTATAGACTTTTCGACTGAACTTTATGCAACAGAAGCCTTAAAAGGCATTAATACTGAAAATGATCGATTAGAGGGTCTCGAGTTCGAGTCCCAAAATAACTCTGAGTTCCAAAAAAAGATTTGAGTACACATATCAATAAACAATTTTCTAGAGTTAAAAAGAAAAATAAAACAAAATGCAAGTTGAGTAGACAACCACCAAAAACTGTTACCATAGGCAACCAAGTTGCCGTAAAGCCAAAATTGACTTTTTCCTGTGACTATGCAACAATAAAAATTAAAAATGATAATATTGATGAAAAAGTTAGAAATGGACGCCATGAAGGCTCCTATTGCACATTTACTCAAGCTAAGATCCTCAAATGTGGGATAACTTAGCTTAAAAGCAAAAAAAAAAATTGAAGATTTGTAAAAAATTTATAAATAAGTATGTTATTTTGTGTTGCTTTTTGTTTGTTTTTGTATTTTTCAGTGTGACCGCCTGGAGGACCAGCCGGATGCAGGACGGCCGATCTTATAGTAGCAAGATCTTTCTTTTCCCCTAAACTTGCTTCCCGCGGCTGCTGAATCCTAGCTAGCTGATCATGTGACGGAGTATCAGAACATGAGAGGAAATGCATACTGATGGCGTGAGTGACGCTACTTCCTTAACATGCCACTGCTAAGAGCGCTGAGAGGATAGAGATTCAGTTTTCTACAGAAAGTTTGACGAAGCTGCACACGAGATGGGTGCAAGGCTAGTTTATAAACTTCAGTTATCATATTCGACATATTTATTGAAGGTGATTTATTTATGTGACAAATTATGATTAATTTGACGAACTGTTAAACTCACTTTGGATAATCAATTTTAATGCTCATCAGCATTCCTGTAAATATTGTAATATATTTTAACTTTCTTAATTAAATTTCAAGTAATTAGTAAATAATAGAATTAGTACTGTTCTTAAAGTTCTTAAATGCCCACAACCCACTGGAAACCACATATATATAAATAGTGGTGTTTACATGCAGTTATGGTGAAATAAAAATTAAAACACAATTTATTACTAGATATTTATTTTGAAGAAAGAAGATCAGTAAAGAGGCTAACAAAATCATACATATAGATTTAAGACAGATTACAGATTCATTTAGCATTGATACAACATTAACACGTTGAGTGCCACGTCAGCCATCAGTGGCTGACACTGAACTTTCCATTTAGGCCACATCAACCACTGGTCGCTGACAGTGTAAAATATGATATAAAGCCGTGTCAACCACCACTGGCTGACAAGCGGGTTGGCAGCTATGATATAGATACAAGAGTAAAAAGCTTTACATTTAAAATATTTAAAGTGAGCCTACTTTTCTCACTTACATACCTGCCAACATTGTAAACAACTCTTCAGGAGAAATATTTGTAAATTTCAGGAGTTTTGAGACGCATATCAGGAGTAAAATGTAAAATAAAAAAAGTAACGAAAAAAATGTACTAAATTACGTTTAAAATTGAATTATTTATAAATTCCAATTACACAATCATAACTAACAGTTAATATTACACAATAAAGTAATTTTCAACTATAATTAATTAAAATAAAAAATTAAATGTAAACATTAAATGTAAAAAAAAAAAAAAAATAATAATAATAATAATAATTTTCAACGATTAAAAAATGCTCTAGGATTAGACAATAACAGAAAATTAATTTTGTAAAGCATTATATGTAGCTTTCTTTGCTTTTGTTAAATCTTGTTCTGAAAAAACTACGTCGTAACAATTTACAGAAGTACTTTTGCATTTTTCTACTAAAATTGCTTCTAAAGTTGATATGTTCATGCTGGATCTATATTCTGTTAGATTTTTCTTTACAATAGAAAATACTCTCTCACAACCAGCATTGCTATGTGGTAGGAGAAGTATAGTCTTCATAACTGAAGGTAAGTGATTGTATTTTTTTGATCCATTGTGATCTGTTAAATTTTCGATTAGTACCCATGCTCTGTCGCACCGTGTCGATGTTA
Source organism: Salticus scenicus (assembly GCA_963930645.1). Taxonomy (NCBI): domain Eukaryota; kingdom Metazoa; phylum Arthropoda; class Arachnida; order Araneae; family Salticidae; genus Salticus; species Salticus scenicus. Next base: position 124,178,557 of record OZ005651.1, on the reverse strand, counting down.
AAATTTCATCATTTAATGGATCAACTTGATAATAAGAAAATTCTTTTTCTATGTCATCTCTATCCCCTTCAGGAACTGCAAATAGGTTTAGAAAGTACTCAAGTGAAGAGAATTTCATTCTATCTCTAAGCAAAATATCGGCTATTTCTGCGTGTTTATAGACATCATCAGTGAGTGGAAATTTTCTAATTATATACGAACTGGCTTCTGAATAGAAATTTCTGACAGAAGCATAGAATTTTGAAAGAATTTCAGTTGATAGGTTTTCATTTTTTATAAGTTGTCTAGTTTTACCCCCAATAACCGGTTCACTGTCTTCTTTCTGATTTTTAACTTTTGTCAAATTAATCTCATAAATTGAGCTGCAACGGAGAATAGCTGTGGGTTTTATGAACCTTGATAAAATATCTAGCCCCCCCCTTAAATCCGCCACTGCATCTCCCTTTGATATTTATGTATCATGGGTGCTTCTTGCTGCATCATCACATTTGCAGCCTCAAATATTGGAATAACAGACTGCAAAAAATATATATAATTTGGTTAATGGACATTTAAATGAATCTTTTATTCGTAGAAATGTTGAGGAAGAACCTTTTTCTTCTTCGCAGAAGAACTTCTGTAAAACCTCCCATTGATTAAGAAATCTGTCAATGGCTTTTCCCATAGTTAGCCATCGTGTAGCACCATATTTCAAAATTTTTCGGTAATCAACTTCGCAATCTTCTGCACATACCTTAAGAAGTTGTATACGTTTAGTACTTTTTTTCAAATAATAATATACATCAACCAAAAAGCTTTCAACATTGAAATCTGTTATTTTCTTTGTTGCGTGCTGAGCAGCAAGATGAATTAAATGACATGCACAGCCATGTATAACAACATTAACATTTTCTTTTTTAATAAATGCTCCAACACCCTTATGTTCACCTAACATCACTGATGCATTGTCTGCGCAGAAAGCTACACAATTAGTCCATGGAACACTATTTTTCTGTAATGTATCATTCAGAAGTTTAAAAATGTTCTCACCAGTTCCATCATTCTCAAGTTTGCTTAAAGAAAGAAGTGCAGAAGAAATTTCAGAAGAGGATTCATCAAAAAATGTTATAACAATAGGAAATAATTTATCATCCACCACAGAATTACTTCCATCTGTGGCCAGAGTAAACTTTTTTTCCCTGATAAGAGAAAACAACTGCTCCTGGGTTGATTTAGCAAAAGATTTTACAATTTCAGTCGTTTTGGTACGGCCAGAACGATATTTTTTTGCTATACTTGAATCTGGAAACATTCGTTGAAATAGGAGACTAGCATGGTCAGCAGAAGCCATAGGTAAGTTATGCTCTACTAAAAATTTAGCAAAAAGTGCTTCTGCTTTTGTAACCTTTAAGTTATCTTTTGGAACTAGCATTTTATTGATATTTTGATTTGATTCTCTAATTGCGGCGTTTTCCCGATGACGTGGTCCTTCAACATGGTGCAAACAATCCGTACGGCCACCATGAGCTACAGAGAAATCACATTTACATACCTGACAGAAAATGTGATGGGCCGATTTCGTTGATCTTGTTAAAACAGGCCACTCTTGAGAATATTCCTTTCGATAAACTTGCACATGTTTTTTTTTACTCGACATCACTGTAAGTGTAATATTTACTTCAGATCGAAACAGAAACTAATATAATAATACATCGCCAGCAAAAACGGAAGCACAAAACAAAAAAATATTTCGTTGCCGGCGAAAACGAAAGTATGAACAACACAAACAATAAACAATAACAATAAGAAAGCACCAAAAAGCGATACACTACGCAGTCAGTTGTCACACAGAAATAGCCAACGCTGATTGGATTCTTCCCAATAGTCTCGCAAACAGAGCGGAAACCACGCCTACGAAAAAACGCCGATTGGTTTCTTCTTTCTAGCCTCGTAAACAGAGCAAATGCCACGCCCTTCAGAAACCGCTGATTGGTTTCTTTCTTCTAGTCTCGTACGCAGGGTAAGGGCTACGCCTACAGCTGAGTCTAAATCACTGGTTTTGAGACTAGATAAGGCGATTCTGAAAAATATCCGGAGTAAAACGGCACTTTTGCGGAACACGCGGAGTTAAGCGATATTTCAGGAGAAACTCCGGAAGAAACGGAGTACTTGGCAGCTATGCACTTATGGTCCCATTCGGTCAAGTACCCGACCATGTTCAGAAGGGACTGATCGTGTCCTGCTTTTCCGTCTTCTAGCTTCTTTCACCATGCTGTGCCACCTGTCGTCAATCCGTTTATTCGTCTGGTGATCGTTGGCCATGATTTCGATTAATTTATAGTTGTTATATTTTGCTAGCAAATATACAACTATAAACATACTGCAATTTGCAAAATAATCAAAATCACAGACAACAAGAAAACTTGCAATGATCGCCAGCCGAACACATATTGACGACAGGTGGCGCAGCATGTTGAAAGAAGCTAGAAGATGGACACGATCAGTCTCTCCTGAAGATGGTCTGGCACTCGACCGAATGGGACCATGAGTGAAATAAAGTAGGCTCATTTTAAATATTTTAAATCTAGAGAATTTTATTTACTACCTTTCATGCATTGCACCAATCATATAAGATGATGCTGGTATATTCAACTTAAAATCCAATTTCTCGTGAGTTGAAGATGATTCCACCTGTAAAAAAAAAATAAATAAATAAATAAAATAAAATAAAAAATGTAAAGATAGCTTTATAAAAAGACCTCCCCCCCTTTTTTTAAAACAAAATCTGTAATTTTCAGTTGTCAGAATGCTAGTTCGCAAATTATACAATGTTAACACAGGGTTGGTTTTGAATTTAATTAAATATATACATATTTTTTAATTTAATTTTCCAGCAAGTTTAATGATTTTTGGATAGTGAACTCATAATCACTTTTTAAATCCAATTTTTAATTTTATTGAAATCGGTTTAAAAAAAAAAAAAAAAAAAAAAAAAAACTAAAAATTTTTATATACTTTAATAATAATAAAAAGGCTTATCATCTGACTGAGTTGGAAGAATAACAACTTGCAAATTTTAAAATATCAATACAAAATAACCTTTAAAAAAAAATAATTTTCAACCAATTTTAGAGATTTTTGAACAATCAACTCATAATCTCTACAGCCAATTTTTAACTTTTGTTGAAACTGGTTTAAAACTCACAAAAAAAAAAAAAAAAAAAAAAAAAATCTCCAATCTAAAAAAACACATGATTTATTATCTAACACTGTTTGGAAGTTTGAAGATTGCCAGTTCACAAATTTTAAAATATCAACTGAAAATAGCCTGAAAAAAATATTTTAAATAATTAAAAAAAGAAAACTAACAAATTTGCATCAAACATAACTTAAAGAAACATCCCAGATAAATTAGTATTTTTACTTAAAAAAAAAAAAAAAAAAAAAAAGACATTGAAATTAGTCTATTTATTTTGGAGCTAGTGTCTTTATATATCCTCTTAACAAATACAGTCGAACCACGTTAACGTGAATCTCATGGGGGATAAAAAATTTGTTCATGTTATCACTAGTTCATGATATCAGTAACTAATCTTCATATAACTAAACTAATCTTCACTTTGACAAGGACTGTGAAAACAGTTCATGTTAAAAGTAATTCACGTTAACGAGGTTCGACTGTATTTAAAGAAGTATTTTGAAATAATTACATAATATTTTCACTTCCCCCTCCCCTCTTTTATCAAGAAATTCTAGAGAAGTTATAAAAAGATAACTATAGGATTCAAAGCAATTAATATATTACCCAACTGAACTAAAAAATTGATTAGATATTCAATTAAGAATGTGAAAAAATTGGGGGGAAATCCCACTTGTGGTATATCTTTGAGTGGGATTTTTCAAAGTATTGCAAGATTCTCGCAATCCCACCTTCTAATGCAAACCCTGATGATTTTTTTTTTTTTTTTTTTAAACTGCTATTTCAACATTTGGAGAGCAACATAGTATTAAATACTGTTGAGAGTTTTTCAGGCAAAAATCATGTATAATTAAAGCCATAAAACCTCAACAACTAGAAAAAAAGAAAAAAAAAAACCAGTCCTTAATTTCTCTAAAAATATACATGTATACTTAAAAATAGTGTAGTTAGAATTCATCTCTGTGAGAAGAAAAGGTCACATGGCTCAAACTTCAGATAAAATAACTGTGCTCCACTGAAAATATTTTGTTGTATGCTTACATAAAAAGAAAAAATAATAATCATATATTGATAACTTGTGTGCAAAAAGTTTTTATTTAGTTAAACTACTACAGCTATTTTTTTTTTTTTTTTTCCTAAAAGGAAACAGGTATAGTGGGCATTCATTAAATCCCAATCAAAACTGAAAAATTCACATGACATAAGTAATAACTTCCTTTATTTAGGTAAAGCATGGCTAAATCTATATTTAGTTGTCTGGACACAGATAAAAAACACATTAACATCCCAATATTCTAAGTCTTTGTGAATTTTAAAGCCATGTAGCTTAAATTAATGGAATAACTATTAAGAGGTATTCTCCTTACATTTTTACACTTGATGTATATTTTTATTATTGAATATAACATAGACTTAATTTTATTTAAAAAATTGTACCTGTACAGCTTATGAAACCATATAGTTATAACTTAAAAAAAAAAAAAAAATCAATTATTTATAACAGTCATCATGATTCGCTAAAAAAGTATAAGGCAATAAAAGTATAATTTGTTTTTCTTTTAAAATTAATTACGTGTATCTAAATTAAATTTTGCAATTTTTTTTTCTTTTTTTCATTTTAGTATGTGAATTAACATCATATTTTCTCATATACATCTAAAATGTCGGATTTTTGTTACTGTAAAATCTTTTGTTTACATTTGCAAAGTAAGTGCGAATTATAGACAATTGTGAATTATGGGTATGCGGATTATAGATCCTCAACTATGTATATATATATACATGTTGACCTGGGATTGTAAATAAAAATATTTCTTATTAGTTTTTTAAGTTTTTAAAGATACTACTTTTGCATGTGTCATATTGTTTGGTAGTTTTCTATTACAGTTGAAGATCGATAATCCGTGTATCCATAATCCGCCATTGTCTATAATCCGCGCTCACTTTGCAAATGTAAAAAAAAAAAAAAAAAAAAAAAAAATTGCAGTTACGAAAATCCGATATTTCAGATGTATCTGGGAAAATATGTTAATTCACATACTTAAACAAATAAATAAACAAAAAATAATGTAATAATAATGCAAAAAATGAAAGAAAAAATATAATTAATTTTAAAAGAATAATTAAAAACATATATATATATATATACATATATACAATTTTTAGAAATTTTTATTCAGGAATTCATCAACCGTGAATATTTATTAAATCAAATTTCCGGCTCTGGTATTTTTCACATAGTTGGTAATAAAATATATCAACCTCTACACTCCAATTTGATTTAATAAATATATATATACTTTTACTGCCTTATATATTTTTTAGCAAAATTGGAACATTATGAATTGGAATATATATGATCCCAGGTAGCACAGTATGGTATTTTCAACGTTGAACAAACGGCAATGCATTCCGTTGAATGATCGTTTTTCCGTAACGTTAATAATCTGAAAATATGTCTCGTTGATTTCCTCATCTTTCAACGGTTGTTTTAATACATTTTACAACGTAAAAAAAACTGTTGTAAAAGGGTTGTACGAAATCGCAATACTGTCGTTTTTTTTATAACTTAAAAAAAACAGTTGTAAAATGGTTGTTCAGAATCGCAGTCGTGATTTTTATATCAGTTTTCAACGGTTTTTCTTATGTCTTATAAACGTTGAAATCCAAGAAAAATTGCTAGCTCTATATATCCATTGAATTTTCGTTTCTAAAATATTGCTAATAATTTAAAAAAGAAAAAATTCATATGTTAAAAAAGTTTTGGAACATTCTTTTAAAGAAAGGAAAAAGAAACACTCACTTCATTCCTTGAAAAATCTTGTTTAAATAAATATACAGCATCCACAATTAGACGAGAACTCATTTATTTTTAATATTATGCTAGCTGGTAAACAAACCCAAAACCAAAGGATATTATAACTTTGAGCTTTTAAGGAAATTACCAGCTAGCAAGTTTTTTGGAAACTACGTAAAATGTCATTTACCTTTCACTACACTTTCGATGAAAAAGTTTTAAGTTGCGTTTAATTAATAATTGTTTTACAGAAAACTTTCGTACCATTTTAAAAGGAAAGCGATAACTTCATCTTCATTCACATCACATTCACTTTCAAAATGGCACGCGTCGTATCGTAAGACGTTTTTAAGGTTTGCTACAATATACTTGGCGATTTCGCGTGTAGAACGGGAGAAAGCATACAATATAAACTCCTTCGTTAGTTACGGTTTCCGAAAGCCAAAGAACATCTACTATACTTGTTAGTATAATTTGCTGAAAGCTTTATCATGTTACAAGTTCTTTCGCAGCACACCTTCTTCTAAAACTCTAAAGAAAATTAAAACACGCACATCCTGCCAATTCACAATCGTGTATCGATATCAAGTTGAAGAGATTCAACGTCATTTGACGGAAATAATGACTTATAAAAAGTACCTATTAATTCGTTGAAAAAACATATTTTTTATTAGAATCAAAAAGGAAAACAAAAACTAATAAAACACCTATTTTAAAACGTCGAAAAAATAACAGAAAAAGTACAACCATAAAACAACGTTTGTTATAGGTTTTCTTTAATACTGAATAAATATTCGAAATTGTTCAGTGAGAATATTGCGAAATAAAAACTATTTTTCAATGGACATAAAATAACGTAACCAATTTTTCACTGTTCAGACTTATTTGCAACGCTATAACAACGTTATGTGCTACCTGGGATGTATTTAATAATCTGATACATCAATCTGGTATATCTAATATCTGAATAATATCGTCTGCATAATATTCAGTGCTAAAAATGTATAGTTAGGTATCAAATATTTACAGATGCCATCAGTGAAAATAATCAAATAAAAACACACACAAGTGTAGCTTTCTAAATCCTGACACGGCATTGCTCATTGGTTGAAAAGAATGACATCATAAGTATTGGTGGGGTTGCATATTCGTAGATGTTTAAGGACCATCAGTATTATTGTAATTATTCTTTTAGAGTGGTATTTAAAAAATGCACAAATTATTTAAGAAAAACTTTATACCATCATTTGTTTTGAGGAAAAGATCTAAAATACAGTCGTTTAAAACTGTATCAAACTAATTACATCGCAAGTATCTCGCTAATCATAATCCAGAAGCAGGAGTGTAATTAAACATTTCCCCACACGGTTTTGTTTTTATACAAACCCTGGTTTATATGTTTAGCGTTATTCTGTTTCTTTATTTTACAAAAGCAAAATGGATCAGACAAATTCAGAAAACATGTAAGTTTAAACATTATGCAGAAAGTTGAGATCTTAAAAGAGCTAGATGAGGGTTCATCTGTATGTTTTGTAGCCGATAAGTTTGGGATTGGTTGCAGAACTGTGTATGACATAAAAAGTAGCAAAGCAAAAACACTCCAGTTTTATGCAAGTAGTGATAGCAATAAAGGAATTGCTAGCCAAAAAAGAATGAGAGAAGAAAAATCGGTCGAATTAGATTCTATTCTTTATGAATGGTTCAAACAGCGGCACAGAGAAAACGTACCTATAACTGGACCCATTTTATGCCAGAAAGCAAGAGATCTCCATAAAGAACTGAACATTGAAGAACCTTGCAATTTCACTACAGGCTGGCTAACAAAGTTAAAAAATTACCACAGAATATGTTATATAAAAGTTTGTGGAGACAAAGTATCTGCTGACAAAATTGCAATGCAGCAGAAGAATTTATTGGTGAATTGGAAAGCATCGTCCATAATGAGAATCTTACTCTTGATCAAATTTTTAATATGGACGAAACTGGTGTATTCTGGTGTAATTTGCCCAGGCACACTTTTGTTAGTGAACAAGAAGCTGAACCATCTGGCCTAAAAGATGACAAAAGAAGAATTACTGTCCTTGTTTGTACAAATGCTTCAGGTAGTCACAAGTGTAAGTTACTTGTTGTGGGGAAAAGTGCCTGTCCCCACGCTTTAAAATCTATAAAAGTACTTCTAGTTTACAAAAGCAATAAAAGAGCATGGGTCACACAGGAACTTTTATCTGATTGGTTCGAAAACGATTCTGTACCAGAAGCCCATGCTCACTGCATTAAAGAAGAACTGCTTGATAACTGCAAAATTGCATTGGTAATGGACAACTGCACAGCACATCCTAAATTGGTTGCTCCAAATATTATAACCATGTTTTTGCCACCAAATACCACGTCTGTGATCCAACCAATGGACCAAGGGATAATAAGCAATTTAAAATGTCATCATAAAAGTGCATTTACTAAAAAGCTGTTGAATTTCCCATCATCTGCTAATGTGATTGCAGACTTTAAAAGAGCATTCACAATCAAAGACTGCCTTTACATGTTAAAAGAAGTTTGGGATAATGTAACAGAAATCACTCTTGTGCATGCATGGCGAAATTTGTGGCCGGAATCATTACTGATAGAAACATAATCGGATAACAGAGTTTTCTGAATTTGGCATGTCTCTAAACCAAATTAAAGCAGCTGAACTTTTGAAATATGCAAAAGATTTCAGATCAGCACTATTGAATGAAGAGGCTATCACAGAATTCCTAAGTACTGAGGATACCTGTAATGCCTATGGCAGATTATGAAATAATTTCTTTAGTTTTAAATTCCAAATTAAATGACCAGTCAGAAACAGAGTTGGATGATGAGTATACTGAGAAAAAGATAACAATGGAAGAAGGAATTAATTTAGGTGATCAATATTTGAAATTATAACAGGAGACTTGGCATTGGAATATTAAAACCCGAATAAACTACTACGTCAGACATGCTAAACAAATATTTTTCTTTGGTGTTTCTGACATAGTAGTTTATTCAGGTTTTAATATTTGAAATTCTTAGAGACCCAGAAATATGAGACTGAACAGGAGATATTGACAATTTATAGATTACAACAAAAACTGTCAAAAGCGAAAACTAAAGTACTCAAACAACTATTGATATTATGCTTTTTTAAAAAAAAGGTTGTTCAGCCTTAATTTTTTTTCCTTTTTAAATGAATTACTCATCTAAGGTTTTAAGCTGTATATATTACTTCAACTTCAATAAAAAAAATTTAAATGTTTTATGTGTTTACCACCTTCATGACATTACATATACCAATAATTATAATTCTAGCTTCATTAAATAAAGTTCATTGTTTTATGTGCAGTATACTAATTCATATACAGAGAAAAATGCATCAGTGATCTATAATCCGCACAAGCTCTGGGACCAAGGTGTGCGGATTAAAGATCTTCAACTGTATTCTTAAGCAATACTTAACAACTCTGAAGGTTTAGTTCTTGGCCACAGTGTATATTATCACTGTAACATTTAAAAGCTGATATATATATTTTTTAAATATGAGATTTTAAATTACGAAAAAAAAAAAAAAAAAGTTTAAAAATATATTACCCTGATACATTTATAGCATCAAGCACCATTTGCCTTACAGATTGGATGCTTTCCCATATGTGGGTTAAAAAAAAGCAATTTGGCAGGTAGTAGTTAGTATAAAGTCAGCAAAAAAAAAAAAAAAAAATTTAATGCAATGTAACATAAAAAACTGATTTAGGCATAAGCTTTGAGGCACTATGGGCCAAAACACACACACACACATATATATGTGAAATATAATTAAAAGCCCCAGTGGCGCCAACTTATATGGGCCCGTGGGGCACGAGCCCACCCAATAATTTGCTCTTCCAGGCCACCCAATTTTCATTATTCTGATTTATTATTTATTTATATTTTTGAAACTTATAAAAAGCATTTTCTTTGAAAAATGTTAGGAAAACAAGCCTCAGCCAGACTCAGTTAAATGTATATCAAATTAAAACTTCATGTTTTACAAATGAATTCTGATCAGTGTAAATTCTTATATTTATTAGGTTTCAAAAGAAGAAATTTTTGGTGATAGCAACAGAGAACAGATGTTTCCTGGAAAATGTACTACACACCCTCCTTCACCCTGCAGTGGAACTTGACCAGACAGAGGTTTATACTTAATTCCATCATAATTTTAAATAGTATTGAATTAATGTATCCTTATCCGCCTTCATCTCTCTCCAAAGGAAAATAAATCTGGAGTGACTTTACTCGACTTTCCGAACATAATTAACGATTGTGTAGATAAAGTAAAGTAAGAGGAGTCAAATAAACAAAAGAGAAGATTATAATAAAGTGTTTTAGTATTTTTTTCTATATAGCATATTGTTTATTTTAACATTGTTGTACTTTTAAAAAAATTGAGCCCATAGATTATGATAAAGAATATTTCGTTCTGTCCCTGTAAAAATCTATAAATTCTAGATTCAATGAAATATATACATTTCATACGACAGTGACCTATAACATGCATATAAACTTTCAGCTGAATCGGATAAAAAACTATCTTCTAAGATGCCATCGCACTTAAAAAAATTTAAGCCCATAAGCCTAATGAAAGAGAAATTTTCATTGTAAACCTGTAAAAAACTACAAGTGCTATATTCTCTAAAATTCATACAGTTTGTGTGACGGAATCTAACATGTAGGGTAAATTTCCTGTTCATTTGAATATGGTGTTTAGACACTATTGAATTTTAAATAATTTAAACCCATAGGCCATTATGATAAAGAATTTTTCCTTGTGTTCTTGTACAAATTTATAAGTAGTAGAGAGTCCCCAAAATTTATACAGTTTGTTTGATGGCAACCTATAACACCTATATAAATTTTAAACTGAATTGGATAAGGTATTTAAATGATATCACACTATAATTTCAGTCCTTAGACCATAATGATAAAGAATTTTTTGTTGTGTGCCTAAAAAAATCTATAAGTGTTATATACAGTTCGTATGAAAGTGACCTATAACATTTCTATAATTTTTAGTTTATTTGAATAAGGTGTTTAGACATTACTGCATTTTAAATAATTTTAGTCCATAGACTATAATGATAAAGAATTTTTTGTTGTGTCTCTGTAAAAATACTACAAGTGCTAGATTCACCAAAATAAATAGGGTTCATGCTACGGTGATCTACAAATCTACAACATATATACCAACTTCCAGCTCATTGGAACAAAGCATTTAGACGTTATCGTGTTCACTCACACAGATACACGCACATACAAATTCATACATCATCATAAAAATAGCAAAAATGAACTCAGGAAACCTCAAAACATATAGCTACACTAAAATCTCAAATTCAAATTTTTGTCATGATTACAATATTTTCCTTGCATAGCATGTTCGGAAAGTAAAAATCTCTATAGCATTGTTCCTTTTACCCAAAAATATTTGAGCCCACCAAATCTTTTTCGAAAGCTGGCGCCACTGAAAAGCCTCCTTAAAATTGAAGCTTCATTTTTCAAACTTAAATGATTCTAACTCCCACTAATCCACTGATAGTGTCCTAATTAATTCTTTATTTATTTCCTACATATTTCACAAATTCCAAATTCATTAACTTGTTCTCAATTCTTGAACTTATTTCATTTTGCAATGAAACAAACTTATTTATTATATTGCAAAATTCTATCATAATTTTAATCTAGAATCTTCTATTCCCACCGCCCGTGGACGTACGACTTCCTCTATGCCAATCGAGACGGTTTTGATCACATGACCACTCGCACTTGGAAGGAAAAAGAGAATTTTCAAGTTAGTTGTTAGTCTGAAGTTGGTTTTTCAAGATGGAAGTTTTAAGGAAAGGGCTCACCTTCGCATGACAGATGTAAACCCTGAAATCATTAAAGAAACATTTAAGCCAATGACTGAATTTTAATTACTTCCATGTGTGGCTGTCCATTTTAATATGACATATATACAGTCAGTGGTCAAATTATCAGTTTTTTTTTTTTGGCATTTTTTCTATTTTCTAAAAGAATAATGGATGAAATAGCCTCGAACTTTAGATATGTAAAGAGCATTTATAGATTCACATTTTCAAGCACTGATTTAGTCACAGGTGAATTTAAGGGACCAATTACAAATTGAACAAAAGCATAAACACTTTGGATTACCCTGTATCATAAAAAGCTATAAATGACTAGTAATAACACATGATTTTATTTACTATGCACAGTATTTGTATGGTTTTGTGTAGGAATTGCACAAATACTTAGACAGGTGTAATTTTTAATTACTCTTAAAACATAAATTGAACATGTGCTGAGGTACGAGTATTTGTAGTAAATAATTTTTTACTCTGCATGCACTTAAGATAGCAAGTTTTTATTGGATATGTTGAAAGCTATTGGGAAAAGTTATTGAAAGATACATTATTAAGAAACTTATTTAAAAAAAAAGTAAACAGTTTGAATCAAAAACAAAAATCCTCTGAAAACACTGAGAATTGTCACAGATAAAATAATTTTTTCTAGGAACTTAACAAAAACTTATGAGAAGATTACTTACCACCATAATATAGGTAAGAGTTCCTTTTAGCGTCTGAGATAAAGTAATATCTTTAACTGATAAAATAATCTGTATTTCATTATTAGTTGATGGCAGAAGCTGAAATGGTATTTTAACAAAGGAGTAATCTTCACTATCTCCTTCCTAAAAGAACAAGTCGTTTAGAGCAAATTAATCTTAACATATATTAAATTTAAATATATAATTGCATGAATATTTCTTGCAATTTTAACATTGGATTTTTAAAAAATAAAGGAAAGGTGTTAAATAACCCCTTCCCATGCAATAAACAAATAAATAAAAGATTTTTATGTCAAATAAAAAGTTAAAAGCAGTTTTAAGTTACCTGTACACAAAAAAGGTAAAAAAAAAAAAAAAAAAAAAGCAAATAGTTTTGTTTGTAAAATTATCTTAATTTTTAGTTAGTTTTAAAAATCTTAAAACTTACCTGCTTAGACATTCTTATATAAGACGTTTCAATGATACTAAGTTCTAATTCCTTTAATAAAAAGTTACTCTGATTATGGAAGATAAGAGATAGTAAAACTTGACAACTGCTGTTAGGCAAAATTCTAATTTCATATGTCTGAAAAAGATAAGAAAAAAGAGAAATATATATATATATACATACACACACATGAACATACACACATACATGCACACACCATTAAAATTGCTACTCCAGGAAGGAATGCAAATTACAGAATGATATTTATTACTAAATTTTCCGGCAAATTTGAAGGTAGATATCAGGAGTAATTAGCAAATAAAGCAGCGACATCTGGCATCAACAACATCACTTGAATCGAACAGGGATTGGATGACATGCAGCGATACAGCACTTCATGCAATTTCAACTTTACACCACAGTATATTAACCATACTTATTGGAGGAATAGGGGAGAATCAGTCTTTTGGCAACAGTAAAACAGACATTTTCAATTAGTGCAAGATCAGGAAAGCATGCTGGCAAGAGTAACAGTCAAACACATTCTATATCAAGGAAGGTCCAGAGATGGACAACATGTGGTTATGCATTGTCCTGCACAAATGTTGTATTACAGAGGCCTTGAAATACAGGGCAGAGTCACCAAATATGAATGTGGCCATCTAGATCAGGGAGGCTAGCACTTACGGTTTTTTAAATTTCCTGACTTTTACCATTTATTTCCCATATATATTTGACAACATGAGTGGAAAATTTAGTTATATAAAATAGTATTATAAATTTAATGATTAATATAGCTTGTTTTCACAAAATTTGCCCAAATTCCCTGACTTTAAAAGAAATTCCCTGACTTTTCCAAATTTTCTAAATTTCCTGATTCTTCAAATTTCCCTGACTGCCAGCCACCTTGTATATGCTATAAACAAAATTGTGATTTGTCTGAAAAGATGATGTAATGTCATTCTTGCATTCAGGTTGATTGTTGATCACACATTGAAGGCACTCCTGTCTGTATTGCAGCTTCTAAGGTAGCAAAAGTCATGGTTGTCGCATATTTGCTCACTACCTGGGGGTGATGGTATGAGATGAATCTATATTTTATTGAACAATTCTAATATAGTTCTATTTATAAATATTAATAACTTGAGAAACAAATAAACTACCTTACAGCAATATCCTTTTATATTTGTGCAGATATATAATAACGAAATCATTAATAGGAAATGTAAAACACCCTTACCATATAAATTACACTGCTCTGCAAAAAAAAAAAAAAAAAAAAAAATAAAATAAATTCGATATCTGATACTATTCTTGCTTATTTTTATGTAAGATGACCTCCTGAATCCGAATATGACTCCCATTTTGCCCAGTCACCCACCATTTTCTAGATATACTACCCCTCCCTCAATTTCTTTCCTTGTTTGATAATTTTATGACCATGAATTTGGTTTGAAGAATTAAAAATAATTAATTTAACACCTAAAAACAAAAAACAAAGTTTAAAAAATAACATTAATAACGGATTAAAAAAATAAAAGGTATATAATGCATCATTTCAGTGGCAAATCCATGGGTGAAAGTAAAAAATTTTCACTGGACTGAAGTATATATATATATATATATATATATATATATATATATATATATTTTTTTTTTTTTTTGTAATATTGGGTAAAATACTATAAACTACATAATGTATGTTAATATTCAAAACATACATTTCCAAAGGTTACATTAATAAGTATAAGTATGAAAACTTAGCAAAATTATTTATTAATATAATTGAATTAACATTAATAGGGGCTGATTCAGAAAAAAAATTGGGACCTTTATTTGCCCCTAACAAAGATTAATTCCATAAAATTGGTCTATCTGTATTATAACACAAAAAAAAAAGACTGGATTCAGTCAATAGACTGAAAACTTTCACCCATGGGCAAATCCCTCCAAAATTTTTCCCTTGTTGCAAATATCCATGTTTTAGAATTTTTCAACTCTGTAGCCCCTCAGATGATATTTAAAGGTTAAAATAATCCTCCCCTCCTAAAAATCAAATTTATAGCCATAAAAACACCGAAAAATGATAAAAATATGGGGCCATTCCTAAAAAACGGTTGGTGATAGGGCAAAATGGGCATCATATTCGGATTCAGGAGGTCATTTTACATAAGAATATGCTGAAATGGCGTCAGGGGCAATTTTCATGCTGAACAGTGTCATCTGCTGCAAGATCCTATATAAATCACGCCATTCTAGTCTGTTCCAATAAAACCCTCCTTAATAAAAAAATTAAATTCCTCAAAAAAAAAAAAAAAAATGCTCAGAAAGCGAACTACAGTAAATCACTTATTCAAAAACTTTACAAGAAATGCTTAAAAAATATTAACTCCATGAGTAATGCCCAGAAAAAATAAACCCATTTTCACACCCTCTATTCCATACTGTAAGGGGGCCACTAACAAAATAAAAAATGAAGCCACAAAACACAATATAAATATCCCAATAAAACCTAACAAAAACATATTCTAAAGCTTAAGAAATGAAAAGGATCCCATTAATTTTAAAAACACTGCTGGTGTCTACAGAATAAATTTTACTTTTTAAATAGCACTAATGCATGTTACATAGGTATGACTAAATGCCAAATTAACCCTTTCATTCCCAATTTTTTCCCTCCATAAAACAATAGATCTTATATTTAGTCATAAATTTATTTCAAAGGTAATATATATAAATATTTTTTTTAAAAATAGGATAATAGCAGAGTACAAATTAATATAGCTAACAAAGCAACTGAGATGTGTTTATTTATGTTTAATATAACCACTGATGCAATTAAAATTCATAACTTTTCAATAAATAAAAATATTAACATTTTGGAAGAAATACATATTGTAGTGAATTCAAATACAAGTTATAAACATTAAAAAATAAAATAAAAAATATTTCAAACAGTTAATTAACCCTTTATTATCCCAAATTACCTTATTTTTGGTAAAATAGTTTGAAACTTTATTACATTTCTTTGCTGCATGAGAAACATCTCATATTAAATTTAGCTTAAACTATAGCTGAACTATAGGGACTTTGAAGTTCCAATGAAATCCTGTAGTAAATTTAGGCTATATTGAGGAATTTTTTTGATGGGACTTTAAGTCCCAATGGGATACAAAGGGTTAAAGAAGCCAAACATCTCTTCAACCTAAAATATAATAAATAACCCATTGTTTTATCTAGAATACACATTACTAACCCTATAAAACTTAATACTCTTAACATCCAAAAAATAGCCCCTTACAATTCACATCAATATGCCCTAAAACAGGAAGCTATCGAGATACTAACCACTAACTCTGCAGTTAATGAATGTGAGCACAGCGTAATTCTATCTGAGTGGCAACATCGTAATGGAAATGAAGGGAAGAGAAGAACAAGAGAGAGAGAAGGATGAAAGTAAACAGAGATCACAAAGTGCAGTGAGGAAGGATGCAACCGCGTGCTGAAATATATCTGCACAAATATAAAAAGATATTGCTGTATGGTAGTTTATTTGTTTCTCAAGTTATCAATATAATCATTTTCTTTGTTATAAATATTATATGGAAATATAAGCTTTCATATAAAACCTACTTCAGTGGTGTTGTCAAAGGTGGCAAGTCCCCTTAAGGAATTCGTAATGTAATATTAAAGCAGGATAAAGCACAACATGTTGTCTGGACCTTTCTTAATAAAAATGTGTTCAACTGTTGCTCCAGCCAGTATGTTCTCATGATCTTGCACCAACTGAAAACATCTGGTCAATTGTTGAAGAGCGACTGGCGCACCACCACTCTTCAGTAACTATGGTTGTGGCACTGTGTTGAAATTGCATGGAATGCTCCACACATCCATTTCATCCAATTGCTGTTCAGTTCAATGCCGAGTCAGACAAGAGTTATTGTTGCTGCCACAGCTCGCTGCTTTATGTACTGATTTCTCAGGATATATGCTCCAAAGATTTTGAAAATTTAATCAATTGCTTTTTCCACTATAATGCATGAATCTAATAAATATTCTGTTATTTACATTCCTTCCTGGTTTAGCAATTTTGATGACCAGTAATGTATATAAGTATATGTATATAAACACACACACATCTCTTTACATGCACAGACTCTCATAATGATTTTAAAGCTAATATGAAGTCAACAATTGCTCTTACAAATTGTAAAAATGTTTGTCAAAACCAAGGACATAACTAGGATTTTATTTTAGGAAGGGGTCCAGAATCAGGATTTTATTAAAGCATACAGGGTGCTAAACACCCTTCAAGGACCACTTACTATTATAATTAAAGTTGAGTATCTTTTAGTCCCTTCCATAATTTCTTATCAGTTACATTAAAGCTATCATTAATATACATATTTACGCAAATTGAAGTTTTTTTTTTTTTCTTCTAGAATTTCAGTTTAAACCCAATTTTTAAAAAATATAATTGATTTAAAATTCAACTTCTCAGATACTTTAAAACTGAATGTTTTTTCTTAAATAAACCCAAAAGAATGTTCACTAAATGTATTCTTTACTCTTTTCATAGTAGAAAAAATTTTCACTGCACTCACAGTAGATACAAGTACACTGTCTATTAATGTCATTCAATTGCAAAAAAAGAAGAATGCGCCTGTGTATCAAAAAATAGGCAGATTCAATGGAAATTTAGTTCATCTTTGACATTTGCTATTTCTTTTCTCTCCCCCCCCCCCCCCTTGTTTATAAAACATGCAAAATACCACTTGGAACATCTGCAAATCTCAGTAATTTGGTTTAAAACAGTATTAAATATTCCACATGAGGTCACATCGCTAATTCTGAAAACTTATTTAAAAAAGTGTTAAAAAACTAGTTATTTAAAAAACTTATTAAAAAACTAGTTATTTAAAAAACTTATTAAAAAATATTTAAAAAAAGTTTTTTTTTTTTTTTTTCTTTTTTTTTTTCTCCTTTTAGAAATTTTGGGATGAAAAAGGAGTGAAAGCAGGGGTTGAAATCAGAATCAACAAGTTGGGTGCCAAATAGCAACTAACATTGTTTTCTTATTTCTAATTATGTTGTACTAAGGTGCCATTTTAAAATTGTTATTTACACACAGAAACATAAGCGTACATGTTGTACATAAACTGCAATTATTTAAAATTCTCATTCTTTATTTAGTTAGTATTTTGCATTTTAAAAATGTGCTAGTGCAAATATTTCAACAAGAAAGTTAGGAATTTGATTCTACTATTTCATTGCTTCGATTCTACTACGTATTGCCTTTATTTCATTGCACATTATAACTGCACACTGAAGGGGAAAAAGAATGTTAGGCATCAAAGTGACGACTAGGTATAAAATTGTGGTCATCAAAACAAAATATTTAGTTGCAAAATACAACTAATGACTGCTAATTTCGAGCCCTGAGTGAGAGTATGTGAAGTGAATAAGACACGTATTATATAGTTATATGTCCTTTTAAAACTTAGTAGTGGTGCCAAAAAAACCTCTGATGGGTTTGGGTAACACTATCTCCAATAAATTAAAATGGGCTCTGAAAATTTGGAGAGGTAAAGAAAAAGTTGCTTGAAAATGAGAAATATATATATATATATATATATATATATATATATATATATATAATCAATTTTTCCAAACATATTTTCAAATGTGTTCAGTGAGGGAGGCCATTCAATGGGGATCATTTTGCCAACCCCTCCCCCCCCACTGCATAAATCATAATAAGTTCATACCTTTTTTTTCTTTGGTAAAGTTATGCATGCTATGAAACAGTTTTCAATTTCAGATGAGCATATTTATTAAATAATTATCGAATTTTATTCAAGAGGGGTCCAGACCCCATGGACCTTCCTCTTGGATATGCCGTTGATGAAAATACCTATGTAACACATAAACTTGAATTTTTAGCATCTCATTTTTCAATTAAACAGTGTGTTATCTTAAGCCATGGACAATCCAACTCAAGGCAAGCAACTCCTCTACTTGAAGATCAGTCACACACCAAATTAATTAGTAATTTAACAAGTTGTAAATTAAGCTTTAAAGGTTTTTTTTCTCTGTACTAGCATGCTAATAAACTTAGCTATTTTAATATGTTGTTAACTGCATATTATAAAACTTATAATAGCTCGTCCCCATATAATTATATGAAGCAATGACTCATCCATGTCAGTATGAATTTACTAAAAAATTATAATTAATTAAATTATAGTTAATCCAGTATTACTTGGTAAGTATAGCGTTGTTAGAATTTTTATATAATATTATGAATAATATAAAATGCCTTTTATGGATAAAGTCTGTAAAGTCTGTTATACTATTTAAAACTTAAAGATTTATAAAATTATTGATCAATATGTGGTAAAATTTTTAAAGTTGGATGTAAATTATAGCTCTTTTATGTGTTACGATTAACTGTACTTAATTTAAAGAACACTTATAGTTGAAGATGAAACTAGAATGAATTTTTAAGCTGAAAGCACTACGTGAACTTTAAACATATAGCAGAAAAAATAAAATAACATAAATAAATACACACACACAAATAACAGTAGACTTCTAGAAATCCTCAAAGCTTGAGACAAAAAGGTTTGTGAACTATAGTTCCCCCCCCCCCCTCATTTCTCAACAAGAGTTTAAAGGCTTACCTTAATATGATACATAAAAATAATAGGGAATAAATATAAAAAAATTTTCAAAACATTTAAAACATTTTAAAATAGAAAAACAATGTTATAAAAATATGCATATAATAAAGTTCTGCATAATACTTTCTTGAATTAACCAATTAAAATTTACCCCATAAAGCAAAACATAAATTGCTAATATAATGCAATATAAACTCGTATTTGAATAACAATTTCGGATCAGAACACCTTTATTTTATTCCCCCCTCCCTGAATCATTATAAGTTTCATGTATTGGTTACAATACGAGGATCTTACGAATGCAGATTGCTGGAAGTCTACTCTATTTAGTAAAAGCAACAACTTACAACTTTAATATTTTTATCTTCTGTCAAACGCTTACAACTGGAAACCAACTAAAATAAAAAATAAATACAATAAATGACATTAGAAGTAGTAAGAACATTCAGTAACTTCTATGGAAATTTTAAGATATTAAATTTAGTATAAGTCCTAAAATACTTACACTGCAGATAATAATACAAATATAATAATAACAATAATAAAAAGAGAGAATTGTGAAAATTATTGGTAAAAAAAAAAAAAAAAAAAGAATTTTTGCAGTTGCTGGTAAATGGAGATAATTTTTACAAGTGGTTTATAGAATGACACCCTAAAAAAAATTCTGAATATTAAGAAAAATTACATTCAAAGTTCTAAACCATCAAAATCAAGTAATTTACATATATGTTAACAATAAATATCATGATGAACTTAACAAAAGAAGCAATTTTCAAACCACATGATAAGTATGGACAACATTAGATAATTACACTAAACATACACTAGAACAACTTTAGAATAAATTGCTACAGGCGGCTCTAGTGGAAGAGAGGGGGGGGGGGGGAGGATCAAAGTTTCACTGGAGAAAATTTAGTTAAGTTGAATTTTTTGGATTATGAGATCTCACATTTATTTCATCATTTCACATTTTTTAGGAGAGAGTTTTCTTTATTAGAAAGAAGGCAAGAAAGTCCATGGTTACTTTAATGCAGCTGTGGAAATTCAAAGGAGATTCATAGAAGGTACTAGGTACATTTCCTACAAGATAAATAATATTTTATCTAAAGTACCAGTCAATCCCAGTTGAGAAACATTGAAACTGTTTTCAATTATCCTATCTTTATTGAATGTTCTCATATTGGCACTCACTTTGATCCCCCTCATAAAATGCAGGGATTTACGAAATAAAACACAAGATAATAAAAGAGGATATCATACTGATATGATAAAATGTAAAATCAAAAAATACATTAAAGACCATAAAGCAGATATTAGGTTTAACAGAACTACTACCACCTTACTAAATTAAAGAGAATAATATAGAAATTAATTTCCAAAACATTAAAAAAGTTATTTAATTTTGAAAATTACACATATGCAGTTAACAAAGAATCAATTGAAATACTAAACTACCGGAACAATTGCAACAATAATGAACCATTAATGGGAATTGATCAGAGATAGAACTGCCTACTCGAGTCCACAGAGAATGAAGAAAAAAAAAACAAGTTTCAATTACTGATGATATCAAGGATGTGTTGCTGAGGGTACCGGGGACACACAGCATAGGCTGTATTGAATAGCAGAGGCTTGGTTAAGCACAGTTCTTAACCCCACAAAACCTTGGCTTCAACAAAACTGTTGACGCTTGAAATGAGGTCTTGGTCCAGATTCCAACAAAACACTTACGGCTCATACCTGCGTTTTTACTACAAAGTTGCGGATGAAAATGAATTTTCCTAATCAAAGTAAAATATTTCTTTCTCGCAGATGCAATTGTCATGCGACTCAAATCTGCTACCCAGTAGAAAGCTATCGTAATACTTTTGTAAGAGCAATGGCAGCCACTGCAACGTGCGAAGTGCTTGGTAAATTATGTACTCTGTGAGATTTTCATAAGTAGTATTGATTGAAAATAATTAATACTACTTTTAACCCTTTCAGGGGCGGTGGCTGGAGGGTCTATCCACCTACTTTAGAAATTTTTCTCTAGGTGTGCAGTGGCTACTTTTTCTATCCACTTTTATGAAAAGTTAATGTGTACTTCTAAAATTGAAATAGAGACGGCAGCACTACAGTAACTTTAAGCAGGATGTGCCTATGACTTTTTTAAATGGACAAGTTGCGGGAAAAAATTTTGAAGTTTCTTTTATATATTTTTATGAAAAATAATTTTTTATTCAAAAGTATTTGGTAGTGTAAATATACTGTAATGCACCTTTTAAATACAACAGATTTACATATTATCTTAGATCATTAATTTTAGTTTGTTTTTTAGGAGCATCTTTTAGGTGGATAGACCCTCTAGCCACCGCGCACATAGGGGAGATACCATAAGACAGGTTCTGCTGGGGAAGAGAATCTAAATTTCTTTTCCTTTGAGATAAAGAAAGAGGGTCTTTTGGGGTTAGTGAACTGTGATAAATATAAACAGTAAGGGATTGCAGAATGTAAATACAGATGTAAACAAGCGTGGGAGGTTCTTACAAAAAAGCTATTCAGTATTTCTGTTTACAGTATAGAAAGAGGCTGCTTTTTTCTATTGCTCTTATATCGTGATTTTTAAAAATAAATTTTTATTTCCACAGCTTTTAAATTTAGTTAATTTCTCTAAATAATCTTAAATTAAATGCATATATCTTAATTTTTATCACAATAATGCCTAGAAAAGGCTTATCTTTGAATGAAGCTATTGCTCTGTTTGAAGAGCTACCCTCAGATGATGATTCTGCAGTATCTGGATCAGGAACAAACAAATTTTAAAGAACATTAATATTTTTAAAGTTTTCATATTTCTGTGTATGCAATTTGTGAATTGATTATTTCATTACAATATGAAGGTAAGAAATTGTGTCTTTTAGTTTATGTACTGAATCAATTTCAAAATTTATTGCACTTACAATATAATTGAATAACTATAATTTTTATTCCTTAAATAGTGAATAATTTTTTCTTATTACTAATGCACAGAGGTTTCTAAACAAATTTTAAACAGCCCATATATGTGTGTATATATATATATAATAAATCATTAAAAAAGGATAAAGAAGCATTATAATTTAAGTAATAATTAATTATTGTTACATTGTATTATTATAATTACATTTTCAAGGCATAGTTTCAATTTTTATTCCTTAAATATATAAATATTTATTTCCATACGAAATTAAGGTACATGACGTATGTGCGCAGTGGCTAGAACGTCTAGCCACCACCCACAAAAAAATCCCCACATGCTGAATTTTTTTCTTCATCAAATATGACTTGTAGGGGATGTTTACTTTATGATGTATATATATTTAAAAGGAAATTCAATCATTTTTACTTAGTGCCCCTGAAAGGGTTAAAACATTCGATATTTTTTCAGGTTAAAAGAAAGAAAGAGAAAAGGATACATACAAAACGAGAAATACTCATTTTTGCTTGAAAATATAAGTGTATGGTCATGAAATGGTAGTTAAAATACAAGTATGTGAAATATTTTCAGTAATTTTTTTATCTTATATTTTATTATTACAGAGTTTGCATAATGCACTTTCAAAGTAAGACAAATTTTAAAGTAATACATTAATGCATTTCACAGTAATGACACTTATTACAAATTAAAGAAACAGCTGTTTGCTTCAAATCTACATCTATTATTTAAACTTATCTTTTTATTATTTAAAATTAAGTAAAAGGTAAAGTTTAAAATACATTAAAAATATTTAAAACCTTTAAAATTACCATTACACAAGCGCTTTCAGCTGCTCATTCCGCAGCCTTCCTCAGGTGTGCTTTGCTGAACATGATCGTCGGGAGTTCCCGCTATCTTCTCTCTACTTCTCCTCTCAAGCATAGGGCGCCACCCGGCGTCAATTTCCATTGGGTCATTGTTGCATGAGTCGTGGTTCACAAGAATTTCGACGTTTTCTCTTTTTGCTGCATAGTGATAATTATTATAATGAGCTATTTTGCTGAAGTTTTTAAAATCTATTTTAATATTTTCTTTTTGGTTTACTTTTTGTTAAAGCTGTTGTTATTTTACCGTATTTTATATCATTTTCGTGTTCTTTTATCCGTGTTTTTATTTTCCGTTTGGTAATGCCTATGTAGCATCCAGTTGTTTTATTTTCGTTGATGTAATTAATTTTATAAATTCCTGCAGTTTCTGAAAAGTGGATTTCGTCTTTGTCATTTCTGATTCTCTGGAATATATTACTACTGGGTTTTATCGGTATATTTATGTCTAATTTCACGGCTTCGTTTTTTATTTTATTACTTACACCTTTATTATATGGAATTGGGGGGATGTATTTTTGTTTGGGTTTTTGTGCGTTATTAATATTGTCAAGTTTTTTTAATCTATTTCTATACAATTTATTTGTGTGCTTTTTATAACCTGCATTTTGACATATTTCTGTTAATTTCCTGAAGTTCCTGTTTTAGTAAGGTTTCGTTGGAGCATATATTTATTGAGCAATTTATATAATATTGTATGGCTGCAATTTTATATCTGTAAGGAGTTTTGCATTTAGCGTTTATAATTTCATTACTATTGTTTTGTTTTCGATATATCGTAGTTTCAAAGTTTAATTCTGGGGTTTTTATTACAGTAACATCCAAAAAATTTAATATGTTTTTATTTTCGAAAATTTAATATCTGGATCTATTTCGTTTAGTTTTTCAAGTGTATGCTTTTGGGGGGAAGTGTTTTTTATTATTGCAACTATGTCATCTACATATCTATACCAACATTTTATTTCTTTAAAATTTTTTATAATATGTTCATTTCCCATCTGTCTTAATTTAAATTCTGCAATTACTCCTGAGATCGATGATCCAATAAACAAAGTCATAAACGAAAAAATAAAAGAAAGATATAAAAATAAAGAAATATGCCAAACCTTAATTTCAGCCACCAACTTAATATTAAATGAGAACTATTTCAGATTTAATAACAAATTCTATCAACAAAATAAAGGTGCCCCGATGGGATCGTCAATCTCAGGAGTAATTGCAGAATTTAAATTAAGACAGATGGAAAATGAACATATTATAAAAAATTTTACAGAAATAAAATGTTGGTATAGATACGTAGATGACATATTTGCAATAATAAAAAACACTTCCCCCCCCAAAAATACACTTGAAAAACTAAACAAAATAGATCCAGATATTAAATTCGCTCTTGAAATTGAAAATAAAAACATATTAAATTTTTTGGATGTTACTGTAATAAAAACCCCAGAATTAAACTTTGAAACTACGATATATCGAAAAAAAAAAAAAAAAATAGTAATGAAATTATAAACGCTAAATGCAAAATTCCTTACAGATATAAAATTGCAGCCATACAATATTACATAAATCGCGCAATAAATATATGCTCCAACGAAACCTTACTAAAACAGGAACTTCAGAAAATTACCGAAATGTGTCAAAATGCAGGTTAAAAAAAGCACACAATAAATAAAATGTATAGAAATAGATTAAATAAACTTGACAATATTAATAACACACAAAAACCCAAACAAAAATGCATCCCCCCAATTCCATATAATAAAGGTGTAAGTAATAAAATAAAAAATGAAGCCGCGAAATTAGACATAAATATACCAATAAAACCCAATAGTAACATATTCAGAAATGACAAAGACAAAATCCACTTTTCAGAAACTGCAGGAATTTATAAAATTAATTACATCAACGAAAATAAAACAACTGGATGCTACATAGGCATGACCAAACGGAAAATGAAAACATGGATAAAAGAACACGAAAATTATATAAAATATGGTAAAATAACAACAGCTTTAACAAAAATAAACCAAAAAGAAAATATTAAAATAGATTTTAAAAACTTCAGCAAAAGAGCTCATTATAATAACTATCACCACGCAACAAAAAGAGAAAACGTCGAAATTCTTGCGAACCACGACTCATGCAACAATGACCCAAGGGAAATTGACGCCGGGTGGCGTCCTATGCTTCAGAGGAGAAGTAGAGAGAAGATAGCGGAAACGCCCGATGATCATGTTCAGCAAAGCACACCTGAGGAAGGCTGCGGAATGAGCAGCTGAAAGCGCTTGTGTAATGGTAATTTTAAAGGTTTTAAATATTTTTAATCTTTTTATTATTAATTTAGTTTTGTTTCCTCGATAGTTCACTGAATATATAGTCATCCTCACGTAGATGAATATTTGAAGCATAAGTTAAGCTAAGAAATTTAATCAGATCTATTTTTATTTTTCTTGAAACTGAGTTATCAACTTTTTATGTCTTTTTCATTTTCTTCTTTGTGCATGAACAATTTTACTTTATACTAAGAACTGATTTAAATTAATGCATTATTATTATTATTTATTATTTTATTCTGAGATAGCAAGCAAAATGTGAAAAAAAAAGTTTTTGCATTTATATGTATATATTTTTTAAATACCTGCATTTTCGAAAAATTATAATGA
The DNA here is from genome assembly GCA_963930645.1 of Salticus scenicus. NCBI lineage: Eukaryota > Metazoa > Arthropoda > Arachnida > Araneae > Salticidae > Salticus > Salticus scenicus. The sequence continues at coordinate 124,152,365 of OZ005651.1, read as the reverse complement.
ACTTTATAAAATAACAAAATCATTAATATACTTCTATAAATTAATCACAATCTGTATTAATGAATTTTTTTTTATGCCTTGGTACCAGTTAAAAATAATGTAGAAAAAAAATTAATAAAAATAAATCTTTCTCTTATTGATTTTTATTAATAATATCAGAACCCATAAATTTTTGGAGTAATAATGAAACTGTAAATATAATAAAGCATAATAAATACCAAAAACATTTTACAACACAGCTTTGATAATATTTTACTATAATAAAAATCTATCCCCCCCCCCCCTCCAAGATTAATGCTCTGCAAAAAATATTCATTTAATTTTTAAAAAGAAAAAAAAAAAAAAATAATAATAATAATGAACATTAATGTTTCTTATTATAAATAAGAATTAATAAAATTAAAAGTAAACAAATTCTAGAAATACTATTTTGCTGCTTATAAATTTGTTTATTTTCTTTTTTTACAATTTTTTTTTTTTCTTCTTTGTAGAACATAATAAAAGGACATACTCACAATTTGAAAGGATAAAAATTATAAATGATTTTACAATGTGGTGAATATGATTTATATTGAAAATAAATTTCTGTACTAAATCTGCAAATTTCGTTTTAGTTAAAAACTAAATATTAGATATTTATGTAATTCAGAAATTTGGGGGGGGGGGGGGGGGTCTATTTTTAATTTACAAAAATAAAATAACAGCTTTCCTCTGAAAATATAGTAAGTTTATAGTGTTAACTTGTGTTAGAAATATACCATATCATCATATTAAGCCATTAAATTATAGAAATCATACATACAAATGGTTATGCTTTTCATATCCCCCCCCCCCCCCACTTTTTATGTAAAGTAATGAAATGAAAAATTATAGAATTCATACACACAGATGGTTATTTAATGATTATGCTTTTTCTACTTTTCTCCCCTTTTTATATAAAGAAAATAAATAAAACCTATTGTTATGATTATTATTTAATTATTCTTCCTATTATACTATTTTCGGGAATTAGTTAAGGCTTTCATACTTATCTGATGTTAAACTATGATGATGTTAACACTAATGAATTAAACCAAAATAAGTTATGATAAAAACAAATAGAAGCTTAATCCATATGATTAGTCTCTTTAAAACTGTATATGGATTCTCATTGGTAAAAGCAAACGATATCTGAATCAGTGTTGCCAGATTTGGGGACTTTTTTATTCAACCCCCGCCGCTAAATTTTAATTGTAACAGTTGCCTAAGCACTTCGAAAGATAAACGTCTATTATGTATAGCAAATATCACTTCTCAAAATTATTGGTGTGAGTTGAATAAAAAAGTCCCCAAATCTGGCAACACTGATCTGAATGAAATTCGAATATTTTCTTTGAATCTTCACTTTCTAACTTTTCTGACATCGGCAGTTGCGGAAATCAATTTCGTTTGGCTTGAATGGTGGTAGTCAGTGCTTTCCCCTGTCTCCGCAATCCCTCCTACTTCGCAAGCTAGTTTTCGTAACACTGTCGCGTTTGACCAGGATCGATACCCTTATTTATAGTCTAGTACAGTGGTAGTCAACTTGGTCCCTACTGCTCACTAGTGGGTGTTTTAGCTTTTAAGGTGGATGATAGAGATTTTGTCTGATACTTACCAAAGAACTTTCTTCTTTTAAATTTGATCGACTTTGTAAAAACACAGAAATGGATATATGATTTATAATTACACGCTTTAACTTGCTATAACTTTGCTATATAAAGTAAAGTTACTTCCCTACTTAATAAATCACCATTATTATAAAACTGGTGGGCAGCGGGTATAAAAAGGTTAACTACCCCCCCCCCCCCCCGGTCTAGCATATTTCAAGAATTTTCAAGGTATTTCATAAAATATTTGATTTAGAGCTTAGATAATAGATAGATCAATAATAAGGATTTTCTCGTCAAAGGTCACCAAAAAAGTTGCCAAGGGGCGATAAACTTGCCAATTTGGTTATCAAGACATTTCTGTCATGATGAAGCAATTTAATGGGTTTTTAAAAGGGGGAAAAAAAACTATTTTAATAACAAATCAAAGAAGAAATGCAGAAAATTAACTTTTTATACCTGACTAAGTCTCTTTAAATGAAATTACATAAATATTGTGACTTATTTACAAATTGTAACATTATTAACATAGAAAAACATTATGCTGAAACAAAATACAAAAAGACATCATACAACAGTTAAAGATTAATTTCAAATTGATTCTATGCAAGAAAAAAGGTTTAAAAAACTTTAAAAAGAAAAAAAAATTTTTTTTTTTTCTTTTTGTGTGTGTATGAGAGTACAAAATGTAAATAACGGGAAAAAAGAGTAACTTAATTATAAAGATATATATACTAAATATAATGTATACACATGATGATTTTCAGTAAGAAGAATGTTTTTGCTACACATAATTAAAAAATATAACACAACTAAAAACTTAAATACTAAATTTAATTTTATGTAAATTATGTTGTTGACAGCTGTATTTTGCTGGAAATTTTTAGAGATGCAAAAAAATTAGCGTATCATCTGCTGAACAAAAATTTTTGTACAACAATTGGTTAATTAATACAGGTTTCATAGTCTTTTACGTTTATACTTTCATTAAATAATGATTTTCTATATCATGCCTTACAAATTTAAGAAGCAAAAAGCAAGTTTTTTAAATAGCTAGAAAAACTGACTTATAACTAAAGTTAGTTCATTTGTCTCCCATAATCATAAAGAAAAACTAATACGTGGAAAATTCAGGGCAAAAAGTTATGAGATTCTTAAAAATTAGGTTTCTTAATTTTTATTCTTTGTACGGTAAAAAACTTGTATATATATATATAAAAGAAAAATTAAATGAGTTTAAACAAAAAATATTAGTTTTAATTGCAAAAACAATAAAATATATGCTTATATATAACTTTTAAATAAATGCTCCTGATTTTTACAATTATTTTCTTGATAGAAAGGTTTCAATTTCTGTTGATGCCATGGAAAATTTTATTATATGATGTAAAACTGTATGGTGATGATATATATATATATATATATATTTTATTATTTAGTTTATGTTTTTAATCATAATAAAAAAAAATTATAAATATATAAAATCGGTTATGCCATCAATGCAAACCACTTTAAATATTTGTCGAGTAGGATTACTTACATCCAATGATGGAGTCATTGGAGTTTGTGCTATGCTAAATCCTGGTTCTTTAGATGGAGTAACAATACCCGGAGCTTCTTCATATTCAGCTTTATCCTTAGCAGGTTCATCTATGCTCATAATTGTTTCTCTCTCCCGGTTTCTTTCTTTTTTCTTCTTCTCCTTTTTTATTCTCCTTGATTTATGGCTTTCAGTTTCCTTGTTTTTCTTATTTTTCTATAAAGTTTACAACATATAATTTAAAAATATAAGGCAATAATAAATAAAGTAAGAATATGCATAAAGAAATATATTTATATATACTCAAATCAGTTTATTCAAAAAGAAATTTTAAAGAGTATAATTTTTTTACTTTTTTGTTTATATATATATATATAAACATATATTAAAAAAAAAAAAAAAAGACTTCTGAAAAATTTTTCTTTGTTTTTGCAATATGAAAAATTTAAATTACACTTTTCTTTTCCTTTTCCTTTTTTTTTTTTTTTTTTTTTTTTTTTTTAATTCCTCCTATATTATTCTATAGAAGCAATTCATACCATGTCAAACCTGAAAGTATAAAATCCTAACATTAAAAAATTACCAACTATTTGATAAAACATTTTTAAGCTCTGAACCTTTTCTTTCACTGTTTGTCAAATTAGATAGGTGTCTTATAATTATGTCCATCACTGTAGTAGAACTTCTTTAAAAGTTCATCTCTTTTGAAGGGCCACTTTCCATTAAGGCCAGTTCATCCCAGTTCCAAATTTTGCCTCTAAGGCTTCCTTCAGAGACTAGCTACTATGCAGCGCGTCAAAACTCATAAATTATCTACTGTCCGAAAGCGACTCTTGACATTTTGCACACATTTACAATGAAGGACATTACTTTTTATTGCTCTTTTACAAAAGAGACCCAATTTCGATCGCAGTAGGAGGTTTGTCAGCAGAGGGAAACTCTCTCCTGCCTCGCGTCAATTCGATTCCCCACATCAAAGGAATATCAAAAGAAACCGAACTTGAAGCCAGTCTCTGAAAGGTCCTTAAGATTTAATATTAATTTACCATCACCTCTATTAAAGGCCCATGCTTGATTTTGTACCTCTCTTAACCCCTTAACTGCCCCGGGCGTATATGTACGTTTTTCCGAAATACGATCCATTGTATTTTACTGCTACCATTGAAACTACTGACACTTTTTGGCAATGCAATAAAATCACCTTGAAAGTGATCTTGACATTGTGTTCGAAAAATTTACTCATTTCCAAGTTGAGAAAAAAAGGTGGCACTGAGAAGAGATTCTCGTAAATTTTCCTCGACAGGTAAAGGGTTAATGGTCTTTTTTTATGAGAGTAGATAATTTTATTTTTTATTAGGCTTGAACTGATCACTGCCCACTATATAACTGAGGTTAATCTCAATGTGTGCAATAATAATCTAAGTGTAGATGAAACAAGAAAATGGTAAAATTTCGTATTTCTGAATGTGCATACTGAGAGAGATTAGGTTTAGACTCGCAAGAGAAAATTTTGTTTTATAACATTACTTAGCTAATATATTTAAATATGCAATGGCTTTTAAAAAGGTAATGTTTATTTTAAACGGCAAAATAAAAGTATTAAATCAAACTAAGATAAAAAGAAAATTGAAAGCTAAAATTAGCTAATTCATATTTATCAGGAAAATTCATTGATTAATAGAAACTCCCTCCACTTGAAATGAAGCTAAACTGAACAGTTTCTTCCAGTACGTTAAAATAAATATTAGGGCTGTGCTGATTAATCGATTAGGTTAATCGATCAATGCCTAATCCAGATCAATATTTTTAATTGATTTAATCAGCTCGATTAATTTGATTAAAAATTTTCAAAATCCACTTAAAATTTTCAAATTACGAATTAAAATGAAGTTTGGCCTATAAAATATTTTTGTATGCATATTTTGGCTAACAAACATTCTAAGAAACTTCTATCAAATAATGAAAAAGAAAAAAAAAAAAAAAGACTATGATTCTACTATTCCTTTGATTTGGGAGATGTCAACAGAGTTTCGCAATACCTTCAAGCGTTTATTGTCTGCTCGGAATGGCTGATAACTATTGAAGTAGAAACAGAAAAAAACATTCTGTTTTCTAGTCCAAGGTGACGAAGAAGAGCTAAAGTATAAAAACAATGAAGAATTTGAGATTTTTGTAAAAATGATATGGAATTTTGAAAATTCATTTAAAAATGCTGATAAATGAAGTGGACAAAGCCTGCTAGTATAAAATTAAAATATGTGTAAATTCATCTAATTTTTCTTTCAAAATTAATTAAAAATTAATTTATTAAAATAAAAATTAAATAATCAAAAATATTTAAATAAAATTAACACGCATAAAGTCAGTAACTACTACTCTGAAAATTGATTTAAATTTCAGTTATGTAACGAATATATTTTATTAAACAAAAATACTTGAAAAAAAAATTTTTTTTTTTTTCAAGTAGTGAAAAATATAAAAGTAGTAATAAATATAAGTTATTTCTCAGCTGTATTTGCGAATAAAAAATTTATTTAGGCATATATTAGGAGTATATTCTTTTGTTATTTATTTGCATGTTTATTATTATATGCGTCATACCATGTACATCTCCTTGACTTAAACGAAATTAAAGAATATCAGAAAAAAGAAAACATGGGTATTAATGGTAAGAAAATGATTGAAATTCTGTACTGATAAGTATAAAGGATTTAAGTCCAAAAATGTCGATTTTGAGTTAAGTACATAGTCAGACTCAGAAAAAAATTCTCTATCGATTGGTATAAAGGATTTAATTCTATGTCAATTAGTCTTTGAGAAAATCCATTGGTAAAAATAGGACCAATTTAGAAATTTACCATTCATGTATGGTATAAAATATTTAATTCAATTTTTCCCGTTATTAAATGAAGGTTGACAACCACTGAATGGTATAAAGGGTATAAATCAACGAAATACCTTTTTCCTAATCGATTCTTCTGATTTGTTTTTAGCTTGTTAAACTTTATTTTATGTCTCCTGAAAAATCAAGAATATGGACTTAAATCCTTTATACTTATCAGTACAGAATTGATGATGTAATTTTAACTAAAAAGAAAGGTTTGTATAAGATAATAGTCCCTATGCCATTAAGATTACCCCTACTAGAGAAAACCCATAATCAGTTTGGACATTTAGAATTTATAAAATGATAAATTTAATTACACTGCAATATTATTGGCCTCATATTAATAAAGATGTTGAAAATTTTGTAAAACATAGTCATACCTGTCAATTAAATAAAAAATATAAACAAAAAAGATTTCACTTGTTACAACAAGTATCGCCAACAGATAAACCTTTTGAATGTTTGTCTTTAGACAGTGTTGGTGGGTTTAACTACTATAATTTTACAAAAAAGTATTTGCATTTGGTCGTGTTATGTGTGGGGATTTCCATCAAAAAACGCTAGCACTGAAGCTTATACAAACTTTTTAAAACAAATATTTCAAATTCAAATACCTAAAAAATTGTTGACGGATAGAAATGCAGTATTCACTTCATCATGTTTCAAGAAATGTCTTCAAAATTAAGATGTAAAACATTTATTAACAAGTAGCCATCATCCCAAGACCAACGGGAAAGTTGATATGTTGTCATATGGCTTAAATGTACAGTTAATTCTTCTTCAAACAAAATTCCCTGGACTAAATTACTTGATGAAGTTTTAAATTAATATAACTTAACATCTCATTCTGTAATTCAGTTTCCACCTAGCTATTTATTCTTAGGAGAATTACCATATGATCCATTATTAGTAAATAATAATTACTATCCTTCATTTCATGAAGCCAGAAAAATAGCAAAAGAAAAAACAATACAATATCATAATGAAAACAACTATAGTCCGATATGATGATCGATTTCTCCCTGTTAAATTTAAGGTTGGTGATGAAGTGATTTACCAGGAATTCCAATATCCAAATACATGTAAATTAAGTTCACCTTATTCAGTACCTTATAAAATTTCAAGACAAGTATCTGAAGTTAATTTTGAAATTGACAAAAACTGGTCCCCATTTTAAGAGAAATTCAGAAATTGTCCATTCATCTAAGTAAAGGTACTATAATAATCCTCAAAATTTCAAATTAAGTCATGAATAATTTGGTTAGGTATTAACTCCCAGCCCCATGTTTTTTTTTTTTCTTTCCTATCTCCCCATATGCGTTGGATGAGGATCCTAACTGAGTTGGAGAAATCGGAGGGATGTCGGGAGATATAGCTTCCTTTCTTTGGCTCAGTGGCACTAGCATACCCATAACTTTTTTTTTTTTTTTTTTTTTTACAAATATACCTTTTAGGTTTATTAATTTTTTTTTTTTTTTTTCCAAATCTCATGTAAACAAATTCGTGAAATGAGGATCCTCCACTCCTAAACCCCCTTCCTATAAACATTCTGTTATCTCGTGGTCTCCTGACCTTCACCATTGTGATGTGTTCGGAGAACACAGGGAAAACTGATTTGTTTTTGCCCTCTGCAGAAGCTAGCCAGTTTCCACCTTTGTCCCAATTACTTTTTTGGAAAGGCTTAACCTTCTCAGAGTTTCAAGGGTTACTGTACCCACAATATAAATTTTTTCTGGCTTGCCAAACTTCAATTTTATATCAATGTAGTATTTTAAAACTAATTCTTAGTAATAGAAAGTAATTAAGTTGGTTTTGTGTGTAAATAGGTTGTAAAAAATTGTAGTAGTATTAATATTATTAGTGTTTGTATCTTTAGTAAGTATTTTTCTATAATTGTTTATAGATATGTTATGATATAATTGTTTAAAAATTTTATTTTGCATTTTATTAAAAGCTCTTTGAAATTATTATACAAGGAAAATGTATATACATTGAAAAGTTAGTATTCAAATCTTACATGTGTTTTGAAGTATTGAAAATTATTTGCATTTTCTTTTCTCCCCCCCCCCCCCCCCCCCGTACAAATATTGGTGAAAAATTCAATTTAAGTGTGTTTTTCAAAGATTCATTGCAGCATTATACTTGTTTTTATGATTCAGAATATCTTCAATATAGTTCCTTTGGAGTAGTTATACAAGAAACAAGAGACTTTTCACGAAAAATATAGACTTCTTATTTAGAGACAGTTCGACAAAAATTACATCCAATTATTGTTTAGTCATTTTCAAAATGTTGTTGGGCTTTGTATGGCCAGCAAGAACTTTTAACAAACTTTCTTCTACACAAACTAGCTTGAAAAAAAAAAATTGTTTCTTTATGTTGATAAATACTTTTTTAATAGTGCAACAGTATGTTACATCTTTTCTAATGTTTTTGTATTATTGCTACTATCACTATTGAATGTATCAGGCTAAGCACATTGGACATTCAAACCCACAAAAAGAACAAATAAATTAATAAAATAGAATAAATCAGCAAATAATAGAAATGCCATCACTCCTCCTTGTAAAAGATACAACAGACCAAGTTTTTCCAGGCATATCTTCTACCTCTGAATGAGTTCCCACAGACTTGCAGGCAAGCCTGGGGGAACACCGCCTTGGAGGGGGAGGATATGAAAGGATAAAAAGAGGTAAGATTATTATTTTAAATTAATATTGAGTGATAACTTAGAAAATCCCATTAAAAATTCTTAACTTGAAATTAATTCTAAAGATTCCCCTGTAAAATTAGTTTTATGACAATGCACGTTCATAATGCAAAAGTCAGAAAATTGGACAGCTTTTAGAATAAAAAGTGAGTAGTATACTATTCTCCTTTTCTTGTGGTTAAGTAAAGCATATTAATTAATCCTGGGGATCTGGGGCGAAGCTAAACTGTCAATTATGAAGTTAATATCCTATGATTAGGCAGAGGAGGAGTGAAGGTTCATGGCAAAAATGGGTAGTATTTAAGAGAGAGTGCATGGAGATTGAGGCCTCTCTTTGTGTGTTGTCTTGCCAAATTAACTTATGTCAAATAACAGCCCCAGATGAGGGGGAAATTTGCAGCTCTGCAATGTAATCGGCAAAGTGCGGTAGCCTTCATACTCGGCTTATGAGGATGTATGTTTGCTTAGACCTGACTTAAAATAACCTGTAAGATGTCCAAGATTGTGAAATAAAAGACTGCCTAGAACCACTGGACTCGTTACTGAGCCTCTCTTCATTATGGATAATATGTGTCACTGAGTAATATTCGTGACATATATATATATATATAGGAAAACTATTGCTAAAAACCTTTTAAAATTCAAAGAAACTTACAGTAAAGATTATTAGAAAGCTAAATAGACAAATGACGGAAATTTGAAACTACACTCTGGTGATTTTTCTATGAAACTAGTGAGTGTGTGTTAGGACAGTCTCGGAGGACAAAAAATTGTCTGTCTAAAATTTCTTCTCTTATAAAGAAATAGATTCATTACTTGAATAATGAAGTATTCACCAAGTGGCAGAATTTTGTCCCTGTCTTTATCTTTTGCTGTCAGTCTTTCTTTGTCTTTATAAAATAAAATATACCTAGATATATAAAGAACACTTGCTGAGGAGAAAAATGAAGAGCATTTCAAAGCTGATAACACAGATAATCCTTATGGTGATTAATTTGACTGCTTTGGTCACTATACACAGAACATTAATTTATATGCTGGTAATAGAATATTGGAAAATAATAATTATGATATATTTAAAAAAAAAAAACTTAATCATGAAACCTCAATATGCTGAAATAACTGGTTTAAGATTAGTTGCTTCTTGAAGTAGCTTTGCAGTCATTACATTGATAAACAGAGAATTTTAAAATTCTGTATATGTGAAATACAGCATGCACAATAAAGTATTGATGAAATTAATATTTTACATTTTTAATCCTCTCAACGTGTATCCTCAAATGACATTTTTACTTAAAATATAATTTTACTGTCTAAAAAAATAATCTTATTGACTACTTTAGCTTGATGATTTTAAGATACAATTTTACATCTCACACGATTTGGAGAGATTTCTTACTTTACACACAAATCAGTCTCAAACCGTTTCAATGGTGTCTATTTGAGTTACAAAAATCCGGTTCAAACGCTTAGAGGGTTAATATAAAAACTTTTTAAACTACTTATTATAATTTTTGCAATCTATATATGAATTGACTTTAAATTACCTGGAACATAACTTCTAGCCTTGTACAAAATCTAACAAGGATAAACTCATGATATACATGATTCTGACAGATGTGTGTGTGCGTGTGTTTTAATTATTATTATTATTCCAATTGCATAATGTATAGCAAAATGTACAGTAAAATATATATAAAATAAGCAAGAAAGACATACTTCTTTCTGGCTATCTCTTTCTTTTCTTGATCTATGTTTTTTAGTTTTCTTAGCTTCCCAGTTATTCAAAGAATTTGGTACAGAAGGAGATGGAGTTCTAATATTATTAAAAGGTCTAAAAATAGATATTTGTATTATAAATATAAGCTCAAAATAACATGGGACTCATAATTTTTTAAAAGAAAATTAGTTTTGTAAATAAATTACAGCACAAATACTTATTTTAAAACATACATACATGTTTTTTTTTAATTTCAACACAAGCCAAAATGTATAAAAGTAATATTTAATATATATATATATACTGTTGAACCTTGTGAATACTGTTAACGTGAATTACTTTTAACATGAACTATTTCCACAATCTCCATCAAAATAAAGTTTACTTTAGTTATATGAAGATTAGTTACTGATAACTTGAACTACTAATAACATGAACAAACTTTTTATTCCCCTAGAGATTCATGTTACGCGGTTCGACTGTGTGTGTGTGTGTATATATATATACATATATACATATATATATATATATATCTCAGAACTTCCTCAAAGCAAAAGATATTACAAAGTAAAAAAAAAGGTTTTAAATGACTCAAAGATTTTTCTTTTTTGGACAGTTTTTTCTATATCAATGTATATTCCTTACATATATTTTCTTCTCCTTATGTCAACTTTTCAGGCATAACAAATATTATAATAAAAATAAAACTAAACTACATTTTTCTTAGATTTAAAATATAATATTGTAATATTTGATATGTTGAGCAAATAGATATTTCTACTATTTTAAAGTTATGAAAAACCTCAACAATTTTGTAATATTAAAATTTTTAGATTAAATCTACGATAAATAAAAGAAAGGAAAAAGAGAATAAGCTCTATATTTAGCCTAAAGTTGTAATTATTGTATCACTGTTTTTTTCTTTAATAGGAAACAATTTGTTTCACATGAACAATTTTAAATACAAATACAGTATGAAAACGTTTATCCGGAATCCAGTTATCTGGAGTTATATTTTCAGACAATTAACTTCTGATAATTATATTAAGAAAAAAATAAAATATAAATGAACCTAAGATTTTTTTCTTAGGTATTATTTTAAAAAATAATAAATGGTCTAGCATTGTAATTTAAAACTATTAAAAGTAGACAAAATATTTAATAATAATAAAAAAAAAAAAGTCCATTTAATTTTGTTATATTTTAATAGTAGTATTTACTTATTTATTTGGTTAAGAGTATAAGTTGAAAGATCATTTTTTCATATTCTAAATGTTAAACTATTTCTATACTATAACAAATACAGATAAATGTTAAATTATTTCTATATTATAACAAATATTGATAGTATTTCTTTTTCTTTTTTTCATTATGTGGTTTTTGAATGTAAATATAATGCATAACTATCTGTCGTAACATATTTTTGTTACTATAGTTCGATATTCTAACGTAAATTGCACAGATAGCTTTTTCAGGGGTGTTTGCATTCCGGATTTTTCATTTTATTTCCCTCCAGTAATTTTTTAATAGTGATATCATTAGCAGTATACTTGTAATTTTTAGCAATTAAATATAGCCAAGAATACAATTCTTAATTACTGGTGGGAAATAAAATAAAAATTCCGGAATGCAAACACTCCTGCTTTTTGCTTTCGAAAATGTCAATAAGATGGCACCACTACACAATATCATATAATGACAATTTAAGTTCCCTTGAAATGGTTGGGTAAAATGGATTCTGGATAATTGGTCCTGTACTAAATTTATTTTATTTATTTATTTAGGAGAGGGGGGAGGAAAGGTGATAAATAAAATGACATTATCTTTAAAAATGTATGAATATTTTGCATTTTCATGGATATAAAAAACAAATTTTCATTTAAAAAAAAGTATAAAGTCAGGCCTTAATTTTCTAATTCTTATTAGATAATATTTAGTGTTTTAAAATCATTGGCCAATCTTGGTTAAAAGCATTTGGACTTGGGCAGATTTTGATTTTTATGTGTGGTTAACATGTTTCAAAGATATATCTTAAAACTTTTTAAATTTTTTTTCAGTTTCATAAAATATTTAATTTTATTAATTAAAAATGTTAATTAATTTTAGATTTAAAAATCAGAATCATATGCATTCTAAAATTAATGAAGGCTGCTTTGGTAAGCAACCAGTTATCCAGAATAATTTTGTCTGTACCATTCCGGATAATTGGTTCCCTACTGTACTTGATTAATAAATACTACTTTCATTCCTTATTTGCTAACATTGTGTGTCAGCTGAATACGTCAAAATTTAGATGACACAAAAATTTGTCTCCTACTATACAAATATGATTATTCTAAATCTTAACACCATTCTCTTTGCATCAATAAACATTACACAGAGATTATCAGTTTTTACTAATAGTTACAAAAGTATATTTTATTTTGATTAATTGAATAAATAATAATACTGTAAAACTCCGATGGTACCCCCCCCCCCTCCATCCAATTATAACGTCCTATGGATTTTGACATAATTTACCTTTTCAGAAAATTACATTTATACCCCCCCCCCCTCCCCCAATCTCTGCCTGAACAATCAGCTTTGTTGGCTAAGTTTACCATTCTTTCATTTTACATGTTAGTGTTGCAGATAATCTTAAAAAAAAAAAAAAAAAAAAAAAAAAAAAAGGTCTTATATGTTTCTTTTATTTGCATGTAAACATATCCAAGTGATAATTTTACTCGCCTTTTTACAGAAAAATAACTAAAAATCCAAAAATTCCACTTATTTAAATTCTTTTAACTTCAAAACGTTAACCACTATCGTTATGACCATTGCTTTTGCAGTCTATCCCATTCAACGCTGATTTTGCGATCCAACTCTTTTCTAATTATTAAATTGATGTTTTGGAAAAAGATCATAAAACTTCCGATTATGACTCCCCCACCCACCTGAATTAATCATACTTTTGGAAACTTCTCATTATAACCTCTCTTCCCAATTTTAACAGAATTTTCCATTAAAAAAAAGGGGTGTTACTATCTGAATTTTACAGTATGTAAATAAAAGGAATTTACAAGTATTTTCAGCAATTGCAGATAGTAATAAATATGTATAAATAATTGTGTAACACTATATTAATAAAGATTAAAGTACTCATGCAAATATGAACTAAAAGAAAAAAATATGTTTCATTAAATACTTAAACTTACTCTTCTAAATCAATATTTAAAGCTCTGTGCGGGTCATCTAGATTTCTGTCATCATCTTCACCACTTGTTCTCGCACCTTCAGGCATTTCACCTTCAACGATATTAACAATATGTAGTGGTGGAACATCTTCCTCACTTTCTGTATGTGGTTTCAATTTTTTACTTTTCTTTTTTCGTTTTACTCTTCTATGTTTTTTACTTGATCTTCCGCTATCTATACTCATGTACTTTTCTGATGAAATAAGGCCTATAAATACATTTTAAAAGAAAAGAGCATTTAGAAGCAAATTAAAGGCATTTGCTGCTATACAGGGTGATTCAGAATACATGTGCAAAATTTTAAAGAAAGAGGCATTCAAGACCAACATTCTTAGTTATTAGTTTTTATATAATTATTCGTTAAGCCATAAATTTCAAAGGCCTCGAAATCTTTTAAAAATATTTTGAATATTTAAAATTTTTCCTCTCTTGCAAAAGTGAGATATCTATCCTTTTCTAAAGCTTTCTTAGTATTAAAACTTTAATTTTTTTACAGTATGTATTTTTCAGAATAAATTTTTATTTTATGCTTTTTAGGATGCCACAATAAAATGCTTCTAATCTTAAAAAATGTCTTTTTTCTTAAAGTTTTATTTTACGCTTTTTAGTTACAAAAAAAAAAAAAGCTTCTTAAAAAAAAAAAAAAAATTTCTTAGGATACTGTGTAGGCAATGAAAAATTTTCCTTTATGAATTGACATAGTTTCTTTTAACTATCTGCAAAAAAGTAACACATTGGCCTTCAATGATCAAACCCACAACTATCGTGTTATCAGCATGATGTTCTAATCAAAGTCAAAGAACAGTCAAGAAAAGTCATAGAAAATGCTAGAAAAAACTAACAAATAGAAAAAAAAAAAAAAAAAATATTGTTCTTGAATGCTTTTAAAAATATTTTGAATATTTAAAATTTTTCATACCTTGCAAAAGTGAAATAGCTATATTTATCTTTAAAATTTTCTTATTATTGAAACTTTTATTTTTTTTAAACATGACTCGGCAAAAATAAATTTTTATTTTATGCTTCTTAGAGATCCACAATAAAAAGCTTCTAGTTTTTTCTTTTTCTTTTTTCACTTAAATTTTTATTTTGTGCATTTTAGTGACTAAAAAAAGCTTTGTAAAAAAACTAATAAAAATTTATTAGGATACGGTGTAGAGAACGAAATGTTTTCTTTTAACAATTAATATCTTTATACAAGTGACATATTATCTGCAAAAAGTTGAGGTCAGAACCCACAACTAGAGGTCTGCATGGGCCGGGCTTACGGCCTGAGCCTGGCCCGACCCTCGAGCCGGGTTCGGGCTAAAATTTTCAATTTGTAATAGGTTTAAAAAAACTTTATAAACCTAAATCTAATATATTTAATATTAAGCAGATAGAAAGCATTGGAAGCTATCATATATCTGATGTCGATGAAAGTTGGCTAATAGTTGGGTGTGGGCAAATACAAATAGAAATACAGTTAGGCCGTTCAAAATTGGTACAGATAGGTTTTAGAGGCCTGCAAGTCAAATGGGGATATTTTCGAAAGTGTAAAGTTATTAGGAGGGCCAGGAAGGGGGGGCGGAGGGGCAAGAAAAATAAAGTAGAGTTAGATCATTCAAAAGTGGTACATAGAGGTTTTCGATACCTACAAATCGATTGCGGATATTTTCGAATTTTTAAAATTATTGGGAGAGGTGGGAAGGGGGGGGAGGAAGCGAAAGGGCAAAAAAATAAAAATAGAGATAGATCGTTCAAAACTGGTGCATAGAAGTTTTTGATACTTATAAATCGATTGCGGATATTTTCAAATTTGTAAAATTATTAGGATAGACGGGAGGGGGGGGGGGGACGAAGGGAAAATAATAGAAATAAGAATAAGAGCATTTTGGGAATTTTTTCCGAAGGCAGTGAGAAACCGGTGCGACATTTTTCCTAATCAGATTTTGTTTCTCTCTTTTTTTTTCTTTCTTTTTTTTTTTCACGTGATAAAAATTAATGCAATTTTGAGAATTCAGTAATTATAGTGATTCATTTAAAAATAGGGACCAGCAAAGCGGGCGTTACCTGCTAGTTGATATATATTTCGAAAATGATAAAATATAAAGTCATAATATCATAATTAGCATGACTGTGAGTTGGTTCAAAATTATGTTAAGGCATTTTGTTATGTTAGATGCAGGTAAATAAAAATTTATATAGAAAATATTAAACATTAAAAACATTTATTAAGCCAGTTTTCTATTTATACATTATATTAATTATGTAAGATAAACAAATAGTTAAAATGTTGATAAAAATTACCCTGTTGACTGTTGTTCTTAAATAATTAAAATTGTAAGATACATATCCATAATATTTGATAATATTAGCTTGATGAGTAGAATAATACTAGCAGGCTTTGCCCCCTTCGCTGGTCTCTATATTTAAATAAAATATGAAAAAACCCATATCATTACCAATAAAAAAAAAAAAAAAAAAAAACACTTTGAAATCAGTCGAAACTGCAGTTAATGTTCCTGCTGTCTTCTGTAATAGCTTTCCATCCCACAATATGATGATTGGTTTCTACTGCCTTCGGCATAGACTTACGCTTTTTATTTCTCCCTTCTCCCATGAGTAAATTTAGAATTTTAGCATCATCAAATTACATATCACGTACTTTTAACCAACACCCACACATCAAAACTTGCCTTTCTGAGTTAATTTGGAGTAGTGCTAAGGCTAAAAATGTGTTTTTGGTCCGCTCGCCTGAGGGAAGAGGGGAGGGATAATTTTTCAAAATCACCTTATAATGCGTGTTGAGTACACACAATGAACTACCACATAAAAAAATCCCCTCTCTAAAATAATTTGCAGCAGAGTTAAGCTTGAAAACATATATTTTTTTTTTTTTTTTTTGCCACCCGCACATAGATGAAAGATTTCCACAAAATTTCCTTATACTACGTGTTGGATACATATGACCAACTCATACATCAAAAATCACCTTTGTAAGATAATTTAGAGCAGAGTTATGCATGGAAATATGCTTTTGCTCCCCTTCCACAAAATTTGGTCGGAAAGAATTAAGCAAAAGTATGTGTTGGGTATGCATAACCAATCAACGCATCAATGCTTTTTCCTGACGTAATTTGGAGCAGAATTACTCTTAAAAACATGTTTTTGCATCCATCCCACACTTAATGTGGAAGGAGAAGTGAAAGATTTTGCAAAATTCCTTTATAGTGTGTGTTAGGTACGCATAATCAACCCATACGTTTCAAAAAATAATTGCAAGATGAAAAGAACTTTTTATATACCATGTTTTTAAATTTTCTGTTGAATCATATAAATGCTATTGAAGGCAGTGAGGACCCAAAACAATTGGCTAAAAGTATTTAAAAAATGCATTGCATTGTCACAATGTTCTGAGCTATTCTGAAAATTTCAGAAGTCTAGCTAGTCAGGAAGATTGATGATTGCAATGAGTATATGATTGCTGAATCATATAAACGCTACCAAAGGCAGCGAGGATCCGAAACAATTGGCTAAAAGTATTAAAAAATACATTGTTATCGTGTTTTGAGCTATTCTAGAAGTTTCAAATTCGGGAAGTTAGCTAAATAAATTTTCTATTGAATCATATAAACACTACCGAAGGCAGCGAGGACCCAAAACAGTTGGCTAAAAGTACTAAAAAAAATACATTGTCACTGTGTTCTGAGCTATTCTTGGTAGGCCATTGCTATTTGCATTAAAGAGTAAATTTATTTTTAAATGTAGAAGTAATGAGATGTTAAAACTTTCTTACCAATCATTTTACTCCAGTTAAATATTTCCTTGGTTGACTTTGAGATGTTATTTGATAAAGTTTGAAATATATTTTTTTTTTTTTTTTATTGTTAAAAATATATTTACTAAAGCACAATTTTTCTATTTATTCTTGTTATTTACTAATATTGCTTTTATGATATAGTAATGAAAATAAAGATGTTTTTGTCTTTAAAAATCTCCTCATTATTGTTGTTAAATTACGTTAATCAATTAAAGCTTTCAAATTTTAGCTTCCATTAATAGAAACTTTTTAAATCACTTTTTATAGTGATAAAATGGTTATGGGCCTTAGCATAAGCTTTATTGACCCTAACCGTAATTTAGTTTTTCTAGATGAGATTTTTTGTTAGAAAAGAATTAGTTTTCTAAATTTATGTATTATCAGGGCCCGAAATTTCGACTCTGATTACACTCGCTGAAAAAAATTTCTACTCGCCACAAAATAGAATTGCTTTTTTTTTTTTTTTTTTTTTTCGCATTCCCACCCCCCTTAACTATTTAAAATGCTTTTACAAATATGCTTAAAATTATATATATTAAATGTGTGTCGTTTATCATCATGTCTCATAATCATCTATAATTAAAAATCATTATAATGTATTTGAGATTTGAAAAAGATTAAAAAATCTAATAACATAAATGCAAAGAGTGATTAAAGAAAAAAAGACTCTCTGTCAAACAATATCCTGTGAAAATCTTTTTATTCTGAAAGATTAAACTTCCTTATTTACCTATTTATTTATTTAACTTTTTACATCAGAAATGTCTTTTTCGTCCATTTTATTTTTGTAATCAGACGGAATGTCGATATGCATAACTTGTTCATTGTTGTTATTTGAAATAGCCATTTCGGAATAACGTTTTCAATAAAATCGTTGCTTACAAATCATTACAAGTGCAAATCATTGGCGTTTTAGTAAAAAACTGGAAAATATGAACTGTTTTTTGATCATTATTCAACAAAATAAACATAGGCAGTATCTTTAAAAGGGCATGGCCTCATGACAATATCGCATAGGCAAACTCTCGCATAGTATCTCTTCTCGGAGATAGTGGGCGACGGGCAAAGAGGCTCTCTGCTCATCTACTCTCACTCTGCTTGGAGATATAACAGTAGGAGAAATGAAACTGCAGAAGAGGTTAAAATTTTTATGCATGCACTAAGCATTTTTCCCTTTCTCAGGCTGGAATTAAATATGAGATTATAAGACGACAAGATTTTTCCATATTTAAATCTATAAAAAGAATGTTTTCTGTCACCGTATCGTGTAAGAATTCTATTTATAACTAGACCAAATTTTTACTCGCCACAGTAAAAATTCCACTCGCCAATGGCGAGCTGGCAAGTGGAAATTTCGCGCCCTGGTATTATTAATTAAGGATATGTAATTTCATGAATATGTTAAGCTAAATTTGAGGGAGATAAATTTAAGTAATTCTTTAAGAGTAATTTAAACATTAGCCTTTTTTAAATGGCTACCAATATTGTTCCCCAAATTGAAAAACTAAGCACAGTAAATTATGCTACACAGAAGAGTGACATTTCTTTCTTGCTACTTGAAAAGAATGCTCTTGATATCGTTCTTGGTAAAGAAAAAGCTCCCTCGAGTAAGGTTGATCCTGATGCAGCAAATGATTTCAAATTGAGGTCTAACCTGGTAATGACCACCATCTATTTGAATGTGGATGTTGAGCTTCGAGGCCTTATCAGTGAGTTACATGATCTGAAGCAAGCATGGGATCTCTTAAAGTCCAATTTTTTACCAGATAGTCATGTGCACCATATGTCCCGGTTTTCAAAGGTTATGTTCTGTTTTATTCAACCAGATGAATCTATTACTGCAAGACTTACTGGTTTAACAGAGCAACTTAAAAATATTGGCAAACCAATTAAAGATGTGTGTTTTCAATTACTCCGGTTTTTGCCAAGCAAGTACAACCAGGTTGTGCAACAAATCTTACGCTGGACTGATACCCAATTCATGTTTAGGAAGATTGTCATTGAATTGTATGACGAGGAGACTCGCCTGAAATTTAGAGATTTAGACAAGGTTCATTCCAAGGACTTAGTGGAAATTCAAGCTACAAGGTTTAAAAGAAAATCCAACCTGCTCTGCTCGTGCTGTGAATTAAAAGGTCATGTTAAATCCATGTGCCGTGTGAACATGAAATTCTGATGCTAGAGACTCTAAGTGATCATCTAATTCTGAAGTTGTAAAAGGTGGCTCCAATCGCCAGTCGACATGTAGGAAACAGAAATCCACAAAAAAGAAAAGCAAGTATAGCTGAAATAAATTTAAGCAGTTTTAACAGGGAGGGCTGCTGTGCTTCTGACACTGCAGCCTCTGACCATTTCTGCAAAGATAAAAATTTATTTAGCAACTTTACTAATGTTAGTGGCGATGAACTACATGTCGCTGTCGATGGGGTAACTCTTTCCATATAACTGGTAAAGGTAAAGTTGTTTTGAAGTTTGATGGTAATACTTTTACTCTTACAAATGTATTATATTCCCCTCAGCTTAGAAAAAATCTGCTAAGTGGCCCTACATTGGACAGAGCTGGTATGAAATACACTGGCGGTCAAGGTAAAATAAATGTAAGGCCGATGGTAAGTTTCATTTTTAAGCAAAATTAAATAAGGGAATTTATTATGCATTCCTAAAAGTGCAAAAATATGAGTTATGTAATGATTCTGGTAGTGAAGACCAACCTGAACAAAGTAATGGGGCGGCTTGTTGAAACAAGTATGTTACAAACTTCTCAGTAATTGCCAAATGATAGTTTTGAAAAGTGACTTCTTAGATTAGACCATCAAGGCAGGGATATTATACTTAAAAACTGCAAAAATTCAGTTGTTAAGGGAATGCCAAAATTAAAAACCATTGACCATTTTTGTGAACCTTGCAAAGTCAGCAAACAGAATAGTATTTCATTTAGGCCATTAAAACAAAACTCTTCGAAAAAACCATTAGATAGGATCTGTATGAATATTTGGGGTCCTTTAAGTATGTTAGGTAAATGTAAAGAAAGATACTTTATATCAATAATTGTTGAATTTTCGAGAAAATCTGCAGTGTACCCAATCTAGGAAAAATCTATGGTTTACGAGATTTTTAGGAAACATATCACTTGGGCTGAGAGGTTCTTAAACACTAAGCTTAAATTAATAAGGACTGATCAAAGAACAGAGTTTGATAATGTAAATTAAAAAAATTATTGTGATGAGAATGGAGTTAAACATTAATTCACAAATAGCTATACCCCTGAGGAAAATGGAATTTGTGAAAGATACAACGAGACAATAATGAATTCTATGAGAGCTATGCTGAGGACTAGTGAGTTAGGACCCGAATTTTGGGTTTAAGCTTGCCTCTACCATTTACACACCTGGAATCTGGTTTGTTATGGGAAAAACAGTCTAACTCCATTCAAATTATATTTTGGAAATAAACTGTCTGTTCGTGACCTAAAGTCATTTGGCACTCTTGTGTATGTTGGTGTGCGAATAGTTAAGCGACACCACAAACTTGATCCAAAGGCAAAAAGGGGATATCTCATTGGTTATGCCTTAAGGACAAGCAGGTATAGGGTTTGAATTCCCGAGGAAAAGAAGGTTGTGGAAACAATTAACATATCATTCGTAGAAGGAAAGTTTTCCACTGGCAGCAGAACTGTGTTGGGTGACTACTCATTTGATCTGGAACTTGTCTCAGATGATTTCCCTAAGCGTGTGACTCAGTGTACTGATGTCCAGTTCATCTGATGACTCAGACAGTGACAATGAGGATGTCGCATGTGAAGCTTCCAGTCCCACTCATCGCCTATAGTCCTTGTCATACTAAACTGCAGAGCCCTGATCATGGTTCCTCTCACCACCTGCTACTCCCACTAAATGTTCTGTGCAGTTGTATAGAAAAGCAGTGCCTTTTGGCAATAAAATCAATATATATTATTATCCCGACAGTAAAGGTAAAAGACATCCCCTTTGATCTTTTGCAGAAGTTGAACGGTATTATGCTAATCATGTCCTGGACTATAACCCGGATGAGTTTAATTTTTCTAAGTTTAATAAATTTATGGGTGTTGTTGGTAAACCTTCTTAGTCAAATGAATTTTTGATTTCCTCGGCTTCTAGTGTTAGTTGACTAGATGTCTCGGTACTCCGTACCTTTAAACAGGTGTAAAAGTCCCCACAGGTATCTGAATAGAGGCGTGCAATGGAGGAAGAAATTGAGTGTATGGAGTCACATAAGGTTTGGCACCTTGTTAATTTACCCGAAGGTAAAACTGCACTTGGAAACCGTTGGGTGTACACCATTAAATGAGACAAGTCTGGGCAGATTGTACGATATAAAGCCAGATTGGTGGCCCAAGGCTTTTATCAAATACAAAGTGGCATCTACGATGAGACTTTCTCTCCCGTCGTAAATTTTTCCACTGTACGATTCTTCTTTGCTTTACTGGTTTCTTGTTGTGGTTGGACAAATGTTCAATTAGATATAAAGTGCACTTATCTATATGCCCCTCTTGAAGAGGGAATATATGAAGATAAAGCAGCCTGTAGGTTTCTGTACGCCTGGTAAAAAAGGATTTAGTGTGTAGGTTAGATTGATATCGAGCTATCTATAGTCTGCACCAGTCTGGCAGGAAGTGGTAGTATGAGCTTAATAGAGTTTTACTGGAGATGGGTTTTTCAATATTTGAGCATTGTAATTGCACTTACCGATATGGTGCTTCTTCAGTATTACTGGTTTACGTGGACGATATCGTAGTTTTTTCGAAGAAAAAAACAGCAGTCTACTAAAATTTAGCTGTTAGAATCTAAATTTGATTTAAAAATCCTTGGCCAAACTCGCAAGCTACTTGGAGTAGAATTTGAATATGAGGGGTCATCGGTTTTAATTTATCAAATGCACTACATTAACGATGTCTATGAGAGGTTTAAGAATCATATTTCTTTTTCCTCATTACCTATCGTTAAAGGTATTAGGTTTTCGAAAAGTGACTGTCCCATAACCAATGCGGACATAGAACAGGCATCAAATTTTCCTTATTGTAACATGCTAGGCTGTATATTGTTTATCACAAGTCAACCAAGGCTGACATAGCCTATGCAACAAATATTTTTTCTTAATTCCAACAGTCTCCTGGTCTTTTACATTGGCATGGTTTAAAATGTTTGTTAGGGTATCTTAGAAAAACAAAAACTTTACGATTAAATTTAAGCTGTAATAATGTTCAGTTACATTCATTTCAGATGCAGATTTCACTGCTAATTGCGATGACTATATATCAATGGGTGGTCAAATAGTTCCACTAGATAAAGCTCCTATATCTTGGTGTTCCCATAAGCAAAAGGGTGTAACGATCTCTACTATGGAATTGGGTTCCTGTCCATGTGTGATTGTGTCAGGGAACAAGAATGGTTCCAAAGTACTTTGGTAGAATGCCATGAAAACAAAATTATTACAGAATCTTTAAATATGTCTGTACTTTATGCTGACAATCAGGCTGCAATTCGGTTTACAAAATCATGTATTGAAAACTTTCATACCCACCATGTTAACATAAAACTATTCTTTATACGAGACTGGTAAGATGAAAAGAAATTTGATCTTCAATACATAGCTTCAAAATTAAACTTTGCAGATCCTCTGACTAAACATTTAACAAAAGCTGAGTTATCTAAATTTAAAAGTGCTACTTTTTACGAATCTGAAATAGATTCAGAATAGTTTAAATTATTTCTTTACCATGTTTTCATTTGTGGGTTTCTAATGTTGAGTGAATGAATAGTATGTTATCACAGGCGCCTGTGTCAGGGAATATTCTATGTATTGTCTTTTCGTCACATATCATAATCATGTGTTGTCCTTTTTCATATCATTGATATGTCATCCTTAGCTAGTAATTAATTATGTCTAGATATAGGTCATATCTCATTATCAGTTTATGTAATTTTTCATAGATTAAATTGGCAATCTAAATGAATTAGGGCGGAATAAAATTAAACCTTAAATTTTTTTTAATATAAATTTTTAGCATTTAATATGCATTTTTATCCTCAATGCCATTTTAGTTGGCATGTTTTTTTTTTCTTTTTCTTTTTTTTTTTTTTAAGTTTCTCAAGATGAGCGGATGTAATTACATTTCAGGGAATATAATCACATATGCATATATATATATATATATAATAAAGATGATCTATTAAGCATAGTAGAAGCCAAGCAACAGATACACGATCACTGAAAAACCAATGACATAAAAATTTATGAAAAAATAATTTAAGAAACTTAAGAAAGGAAGGAAGGAGGTAGGCGGCAAGACTTGTGACTTGCCTGTGGGGTTAAACTAGTTTCACACCGGCAACACTCACCCAGCCTGCCACGACCAGAATACGAGTCATATGGATGTAAAAAGCAAAATTTTAAAGCAGATTAATAACAATGAAACCATGAAGCAACAATGAAATTCACTGATTGATTACATTGTGTTTAATAGTATAATTAGAATATTAAATATAGTTGACAACTCAAAAGGAAGAAAAATGAAATTTTAATGGAAAAAGAAAGTTTGCATAGTAATACAAAGTAAATGCAACAAGCCTTCTATATATATATATATTTTTTTTTAATTTCACAAACCCACCCAACCATCCAGCCTTACAACACCACCCCACCACCGTAATCAAACATCTGCCCACCCAACTGCCACCTTTTTTATTGTCTTTTATTATTTTATAATTTTTTTGTTAATATACACAAAAGTGTACACAGCTTTTTTTTTTTTTTTTTTTTTTTTTTTGTACTGACAGAGACATGGTTAAGGATATAGAATAGAAAATACAAAGTTTTTAGGAAAACCCATTTTAGCAGTGGCTGTGATCAGTTTATTAATATTGTAAAATTTCTTATTACATCTGTAGGGAGTTTCCTTTGCTATAATGAACTATCTTGGAGAAAATTCATGAAACACTAGGCTCTTGCACCTTTTTGTTACTAATTATTGTTAATGTTATATGCTAATTATCTAGTTATTGTTAATGTTCTATACTAATTACCTTGTTACATAAATTACTTATATATATATATATATATATATATATATATATATATATATATATATGTGTGTGGTTATGCTTTAATATACCAATTTATTTCAACTAGGTGCGGTGGGGGGCTTTGATAGCTATTTCAGCTATCCCTGCAAGTTTATGTCCTCCCAAGTTTTCAAAGTTAAAAAAAAAAAATCAGAGGTTTACAAAATTAATTTATAATCCTTTAAATCTTTCCCTCTTGAGGTTTAATTTTTTTTATTAAATAAAAAAAAATATTAAATTAAGCACACTTGTTTTTCTCTTTTCCCATCTGAATACTATAGCATACTCCATTACAGCTACTGCTATACCGGCTTATGTTAACTGTCCCCCTGGCCACTAGGTGGCGATGTCATCACTATGTATGCCAGCACGTCATATGAATGCGGTGCATCCTGATTGGCTTGATGCTGCAAGCACACATGCTTCTACTAGCGTTTAAAATATAAACATTGTCAGTTTACAATAATTAGAAAAAACGAAGTAAACTTATAATTAAAGACATTAAAATAAAAAACCTAGCATTACTTCGTGCGTCGTTTTAGATCTTTCAAACCGGGTACCTGGTCCTCTTCAGAAACGGCAAACTTCTGTGCTGGAAACTTGAGACTGAGTGATCCTCTGTTGACTTTGTCAGCAGGTGGCTCCATGCTCTGTCTGGGGCTACTGCGCCGCTGTCGTTGCATACGTCATTATTAGTCAAAATTTCTATGGATTCTCGGTACATCGCGTAATTATAATCTTCATAATTGGCTATTTTAGTGGTTTTATCGAAATCTATTTTAATGTTTTGTTTATTGTACGTTTTGGCCAGGGCTGTATTATACTTTCCGGTTTTTATGTCATTTTTATGTTCGTTAATCCTAGTTCTTATTTTCCTCTTAGTAACACCAATATAGGAGCCGGGTTTATTATCTTCATCTGTAAAAGGGATTTTATAAATGCCTGCAGTTTCTAAAGGGGGGATGGGGTCTTTATCACTTCTGATTAATTGAAAAATATTTTTGTTCGGTTTAATGGGGATATTTATACCATATTTATTAGCTATATTTTTAATTAAGGACGGGGTAAGGGTTTTAACTTTCGAAAAATTGAATTTTTTTTTTTTTGTCTTATCTTATTGTGTAACATTTCAAGAATATGTCCTAAAAATTTTAAGCCGATATAAGCAATATTCTTAAAGTTATTGTCTTATTAATCTCCTGACCATTAACGCTATAACTGTAACAGCTGCGGGCGGTCAGGATAGCAGTGCAGCTGTCGAACAGGTATACAGTTTAGTTATTGCTATTGTCCTGACCCATTATCCTCAAAATGCTTTACTCAAAATGCCAACGAAAGTTTGAACCAGCTGATTTGGAGAATTGCACCGAAAAAATTATCTGGCAGCAGACAAATTGTTGAATTTGCATCTCATGTAGCTGCATGCACTTTCAATGAAGGTGCTGGTGCTTTCCTAACTTTTCTGTCTGACATGAACGTCAGCGTCGGCCCAAGCGCTCATGATTATGCAACATTCGCGGACAGCAATCGCATTGCCAGGGCTGAGATTCAAGCTGAGCAGCAGAGCAAAGAAGACAGAATAAAACAAAGACTTGAGAGAAAAGAGGCTGAAGACATCGACAATGCCGCAGGAAGTCTGTTGTATGGAGCTGGAATCGATGATTCTGTGTAAGTCGGAAAAAAAAAAAAATTTTCTTCACTTTTTTAGTTCATAAACTTTAGACGCGTTTTTCTCAAAACTACTTTTTCAAAGTCCGTGTTCACTGCCATTCAAAAACTACTTGACCGATTCATTTCAAACTTTGTACACATTTTTGACATATAAAATACCGCCCCCCAACGTTTACTTAATTTTTTTTTTTTTTACATTAAGGGTGTTTCCCACCCACAAAACTGCGGAATTTTTCGTAGTAAATAACAGTTCACACTTTTGATGGCCGTCAAAAATTTTTAAATGAAAAAAAAAATTATCAGAGAACGTTGGGGGGAAGATTTGATTATAATTTAACTAATTTTCATGGTTTTTTATTTTCAGATAATTTCCGGCCGAGTTATGGTGAACACCGCAAATTGTTTTTTTCCCAAGACGTTCTGGGGGAAGCTCTGTTACCGGCTTATGATTCAATAATTCTGCATGAAAAAATTACACAATATTGTCAAAAGTATGCTCAATAATGTACAAAAGGTTCGAATGAAATTGCTCAATCCATATTTGAGGGAAAAAAAAAAAAAAAATCGCAAAAAAGTGTTTTTTTTTTTTTTTTTTTTTTTTTTTTTTACGCTGAAACCCTTACCCCGCCCTTAACAGAGGATCACTCAGTCTCAAGTTTCCAGCACAGAAGTTTGCCGTTTCTGAAGAGGACCTGGTACCCGGTTTGAAAGATCTAAAACGACGCACGAAGTAATGCTAGGTTTTTTATTTAAATGTCTTTAATTGTCAGTTTAGCTTAGCTTGCTGTCTAGTGTATTTTTTCAAGATGGATTAATTTCTTTAAAGTTCTTTAATTTTGCGGTATGTTTCGACTGAAGTTCTTTTAGCTTCTGGAAGTTTCCTGGTCATTGTGTATGTCAACATGTGTTGAAACAACTGTAGTTCCGAGGACTTTAGCGACGAGGCATAATGTTTTCAAGAAGTGTGGAACTGTGTTTTAGTGTGCTGGACTCTTCTTTATTATGAAGCGAGGAATTTCTCCTTCAACGCAACTATGTTTAATTAGAAGTTGTTTTCATCCTGTTAACCTCAAGGGGGAACAATTTTCTTGGTAGGCCATTGCTATTTGCATTAAAGAGTAAATTTATTTTAAAATGTAGAAGTAATGAGATGTTAAAACCTTTCTTACCAGTCATTCTAATCAAGTTAAATTTTTCCTTGGTTGACTTTGAGATGTTATTTGTTAAATTTGAAATTTGTTTTTTTTAATATTGTTAAAAATATATTTACTAAAGCACAATTTTCCTATTTATTCTTGTTATTTACTAATATTGCTTTTATGATATAGTAATGAAAATAAAGATGTTTTTGTCTTCAAAAATCTCATCATTATTGCTGTTAAATTATGTTAATCAATCAAAGCTTTCAAATTTTAGCTTCCATTAACAGAAAATTTTTAAATCACTTTTTATAGTGATCACTTTCAGACGGGCCGGGCCCGGGCCTGAAAATTTCGACCTGTGCAGACCTCTACCCACCAAGTGGTGCTTGAACAGTATTTTACGTAATTTATAAAATTGTAGTTTTACCTTTCAAGAAATAAATTAGTAGCACAAATTTAACTTGGCGAACTGATCAAAATTATGCAGATGATTTATTTGACATGTTTATTTTGGAATCTCCACTGCTGGTGCAACAAATCAACAAAATAAAAGGTTTAAGTTGGCACAGCTGCTAATAAAAATATATTTTACTTGCGAAAAATATCACTTTTTGATCCCTTATCGAGACCTTTTAAGCTATGGGGCCTTAGTGAGTTCTTTATCACCACCAGTGACTATTCCTTTACCAAATTAGATAGCCGTTTGATACTTTTCTCCAACTTTCCAGAATTCCTCCTAACTTTCAGAATCCAACCATGAAATCGACTTCGTACATTAATTTTTCACAAAACTCCCCAAATTTCTACGAACTCAGCAAGGTGCCTTACAATGTATGAAATTTCAGCTCTATCAGATTATAGAAATGGGTTAAAACTAAAAATCAAATCTTTAACATGTGGTGCAGATTCAACACCGCTAGCCCCTCCTCTCCACTTTCCATTTGTTAGCGTTTGAGCATGTATTGTCATTGAAATTCTACGTGTATACACAATTTCAGCTCAATTGGATGTGAAGAAATGGGTTAAAATTAGCTTGAAATATAACAGACAGCAAACGAAGGGGGTCCCGTGTTTCACTGCTCTCAAACCCCTTTCCAAGCCCTTTATTGCTTGAGCATGTGTAGTCATTGGAGTTATGCTGTCAGTATGCAAACTTTCTGTTCAATGGATGAGAGGAAGTACATTAAAAATTCGCTTGAATGATCTGAACCTAACAGAGAGCAAACAAATGGGCCCACGGTTTCCAGACCCTCTTCCCTAAGTTCTTCTACTGCTTGAGTTGAGCATGTATTGTCATTGGAATTTTACGTGCACACACAATTTCAACTCAATTGCATCAGAGGACTTGGGTTAAAACTCGCTTGAATGATTAAAACCTAACAGACGGCAAACGAAGGGGGCCCACAATCCCCAGAACCCTCTCTTAAGTCCTTTATTACTTAAACATCTATTATCATCGGAGTTGTGGATGTACAGATGGGTGACAAAATAATATGAACACTTTCGCTTTTTTACATTTTATTAAATATCTTGAAACGTTTTTTAAGAATCTTCTTGAAACTTTAGTAGTGTACAGTGGCAGATCCAGAACTTGACTTTTGGGGGGGGGGGGGGGGGGGGGGGGGCTAAGATTTTTCAAAGTGTTATTCTAGACCAATAAAAAATTTACAATTGGAATATTCAATTGGGACTGTCAGTGTTTTATTTTTTTTTTTTGGGGGGGGGGCTTCAGCCCCCTAGCCCCCCCCCCCCTTAAATCCGACACTGGTAGTGTAAAGAACATGTTATACCTCACATTTCTAAGGAAAAATTGTGTCATGATAAGGAAAAGAGGACCAGTAAAAAATTAAACAAAAATCAAAATATTTTGGATCACCCTATAAAAGGTAATGCTTTAAATGCGTTTTTGTTGTAGCATGTGATTATGAGGACATTTCTCATTATATGTATACAATTTTATGACGCTACCACATATATTCATGGAGATATAACGGTTTCTTCAAAAAATTGCAAAAATAATTTTCACTTTTTTAATTATAACACGCAGGGTATTAGACCCAGTGCAAAGCCATTTTCAGAAAATATGACATACTACATTAGACACAGCATACAGCAATAAGAATGAAAAAATTTTAAATATCTTACAAAATACGAGCACTTTTACTAAATCATTTTTAACTATACATGAACAAGCTTTATAAAAATGTAATTTCCATAATTTAATAGACAAAGAAATTGAGCAAGTTATATTAAAACTCCAAACAAATATCATGTAAATTCAAAACGTTACAAGAGATAGAATAAACAGAATTTAAGTTCTTCTCAAATAAACAAAAGATGTTAGGAGGTTTTATCAATATTTATTTACAATCAGCGAAAACACTGTAATATCATAGGGCACTGATTGAATCAAGGAAAAATGTGAGTAAAACCCCTTATAGTTTAGCTTTTATTTTCAGAGAACTGAAATTCTCTTCATTCTATCTCTCATATCATTTTGAATTTACATATTTGTTTGGGGTTTTCATATAAAGGTTCCCAATACCTTTGGCTATTGAATTATGCAAATGAAATTTTTATAAAGCTTGTGCATGTGCAGTTAATAATTGTTTAGTAAAAGTGCTCATATTTCGTAAGATATTTAATTTTTTTTTTTTTAATTCTGATTGCTGTATGCTGTGTCTAATGTAGCATGCCATATTTCCTGAAAATGGCTTTTGCACTGAGTCTAATAACCTATGTGTTATAATTAAAAAAGTGGTCATTGTTTTTGCAACCTTTTAAATAAACCGTTATATTTCCATATACAGGGTGCATAGGAAAATCCCTTTAACCTGAAAATACTTGCGAACGGAGAGTGCTACAGCCACGCAAGTGAGGTAATGGTATAGTAAAGTGACTATGCCCGACCTAATGCAAACGACAGCAGCGGCCCTTGTGGCGAAATTTGGAAGTTAGCCATTGCAAATCGAAAACGAAAAGAGATAGAGCAAAATTTCCAATTAGAAAGTTTTAGAGCATCAATTATTTAGTACGAAACGATATTTGGTTTACACGGATAAGATAAATTGGCACCTGTATACCCAAAAAATATCCAAAATCGATGCACTCCATTTTGTGTAAATATTTGAAAAAAAATAGCCAGCGGAAAGAAGAAATATGCAAGATTTAATGAATAAATACTATGTACTTACATCAATACATTTTGATAACATCACATACAAAAACAAAATAGGTAAACTAAACACTAAGTCTCATAGTGATAAAAAGTTAATGTTGAGAATGTTCGAAAAGTTCACCATTGCTCACAATACACGTTTGTATTCATGTGAGTAATTCTGCATGCACATTTCTCAGCATGGAAGGCATTACACTATTGAAAGCATCTGTAATACAATGACATAGATCCAGCAGACTTGTATGTGGAGTTGCATAAACCTGATCTTTTATGTAACCCCACAGGAAGAAATCCATCGGAGTCAGGTCCAGCGATCGTGGAGGCAATTCAGTACTACTACCATACCCAATAATTTGTTGTCCAAAGCAATCTTTTAGAAAGTTTCGCACTCCAGCTGGCTGGTGTGCAGGAGCACCTTCATGTTGGAACCACATGTCCCGTAATGCAGACAGGGGAATATCATCCAAAAAATCGGGTATGATATCCTGTAATAGTTGGAGGTACCTCTGTCCGTTTAATGTGCCTTCGTAGAACACAGGTCCCAGTAAGCGATCCTTCCAGATACCGCCCCACACATTAATGGACCAGCGCACTTGGTGTTTTGTGGATAGTCCCCACAAGGGATTTTCCAGCGCCCAGTAGTGGGCATTATGTCGGTTTAGTACTCCGGTACGCTGAAACAGTGCCTCGTCCGACCAAACAATGTTGGACAAAAAATCTGATTTATCTTCAACATTACTTAATACCCAGTTGCACCAATCAAATCGACGCTCATTATCCCGTGGCAACAGTTTTTGCTGCAGAGGGACATGATAGGGATGTGCATGTTGACTATGCAGTATTTGCCATACTCGGACCCGTGTTAAGCCACAAGCCATGCTGATTTCTCTTGTACTGCTGTGTGGATGGGCTAGTGCATATGCCAAAATACTCTCTGGCAGTATACGCATACCTGCACTCACTAGTCTGCCAGAACGCGGACGACTTTTAGTGCTTCCTGTCTCCATGAGCCGTCGCACTACATTTGCGATGGTAACTGCACTTGGATGTGGCCCACCTGGAAAACGAACGGCATACTCCCGTGCAGCATGCGTTGCGTTTTGTTGACATTCGCCATAAATAAGCCCTATCTCGCAATATTGAAAGTTAGTGAAGCTTGACATTCTCACACAGCTCCAAAATTCTAAATCCAAACGTTTATTTTTAAGAAATGTATCTTTTGTAGGA
Organism: Salticus scenicus; assembly: GCA_963930645.1. NCBI lineage: Eukaryota > Metazoa > Arthropoda > Arachnida > Araneae > Salticidae > Salticus > Salticus scenicus. The sequence continues at coordinate 124,120,527 of OZ005651.1, read as the reverse complement.
TCTCATTCATTTAGGATCATTCAAAATTCCATTTGTTTTGTCACTTTCAAAAAAGAACACATATATTCTACCCGTCGCTAGGCAACGATTGAAATTGCCACAACACAGAAAATAAAATTTTTTAAATGAAAGCGCTCGCACATTAGGAATAAAATTATCGTCTGCCATCAATAATTTTATGCTATGAGATTATGTTGTTTGTATCAAGCGAGCGCCAACACCTTTTAAACTAAAATTTTAAATGCATTGGAAATTAAAGTTTTCAGACATTACAGTACAGTACAGTACAAAGTCACAAACTGCATTTTCACACTGTTACATTTCCGAAATGTGAATATGTAGAGTAGAACAGTTGTGCATAGATTACGGACATTTTTGGGTATACAGGTGCCAATTTATCTTATCCGTGTGAACCATATATCGTTTCGTACTAATTAATTGATGCTCTAAAACTTTCTAATTGGAAATTTTGCTCTCTCTCTTTTCGTTTTCGATTTGCAATGGCTAACTTCCAAATTTCGCCACTAGGGTCGCTGCTGTCGTTTGCATTAGGTCGGGCATAGTCACTTTACTATACCGTTACCTCACTTGCGTGGCTGTAGCACTCTCCGTTTGCAAGTATTTTCAGGTTAAAGGGACTTTACTATGCACCCTGTATATATGTGGTAGCCTCATAAAATTTTATGCAGATAATGAGAAAAGTCCTCACAATCATATGCTACAGCCAAAATGTATTTAAAGCATTACCTTTTACAGGGTGATCCAAAACATTTTGATTTTTGTTTAATTTTTTACTGGTCCCCTTTTTCTTTTCACGACACAACTTTCACCGAAAAGTATGAGGTATAACATGTTCTTTAGACTACCAAAGTTTCAAGATGATTCCTAAGAAACTTTTCAAGATGTTTGACAAAACATAAAAATGAGAACGTGTTCCCAGTATTTTGTCACCCATCTGTATGTAAATACAGGCCGATTCAGAGTACGTACGAGCGGAGAAATGGCAGTGACAACACCCATCTCTGACGTCATTTTGACGTCAGCGTTTCCGGTGAGTGAGAAATAGCAATTCTGGGGCTCATTTTCTCTACTCCATCGTTGTGTTAAATGTCTCGTTTGTTTGCATCGCGGACTCGGCTGGTTCTATGTCGGCGAGAACCGAGAAGCAGCGATGGAGATGTGTGTATTGACTCTTTAGAAATGAAATTTGCGACAGATTTTGTGAAGTTATATTGCGTTTTTTAAGAAAATAATCTTTTCATATTATTTTTTAAATTATTTTAACTGTATTTTAAATGTATTATTTTGTAAAATTATAATCGAAAGTTAGTTTTCAACATTATTTTTAACGAAAATGATGAAGATGAAATTTCATTTTTTAGACTGAATGGCTATTGTTTTGTGAATGTGGATATTTAAAATTTTGCCATATTCATAAGCAGTAGGAATTCAGTCCTTTATCTTCAAACTGGATACTATATTATACTAAAAGAAGTATGCCTCTTCTGGGATGAAAATTCAATAATATACCAAAGTATCACCAAGTTGTAAATAGGTAAGGAGAAGTAAATATTTTAGCATTAAGTAATAACAATGTTCATTTACTAATTATATTTTCTATCAGTTCTATTTATGAAATACATTGGTTAAACAACTATTGACTTTTGAATTACCATAATGCCTTTATGTGAAGTTTGTTTTTTAAGCTTTTTTCAATAATAATGAAATAATAAATTTTAATAATATAATCTAGTTGTGAATCTGTTTTATAATTGGATCTTCTCCCTTCACACATATTATATCAAATTTTATTGAACGATCATACATTAAATTTTTTGCAAAACTGATATTTACAAAATTTATTGCTTTAAAATTCAAATTTCAATAAATTAAAAGATGAAGAAGAAAAAAAAAAAAAAAAAAAGATGGTTTGCATGATTTATAAAACATTTTGCATCTGTACCCATTTGTTACATTTTTAAACCTCCAACTTCTCATCCTTGTTTCAATACAACAACAACAAAAAATACACTTTAAAATTTTTCTACTTATTTTTTAAAATGTACTTGGTTAATTTTATATAAACATGTAAATCAATCATTAATGCTGATTACACCTTATTCATTAGAAAACGTGGTTTTGTGCCTCTGAATTATATATAAATTTCATTATGTTTTGTGATATATAAAGATAATATATTTTACTTTAAAGAAATATTTACATCGACAATTATCTAAAGAAAAACACAATTATAGCAAACTTTCAAATGGCTTAAAAATGCTAAAATGTCAATTTGGTGACTTTTGGTTACAATTTTGAAAACTTGTTAAATGATGTATTATACTGCACCTGTCCATAAATTTATACATATTTCAGATTTCAGAAATAAAAAGACTATCAATTTTCAATTAATCAAAGAGAAAATTGTGTTTTAAAATAGATTTTGTACACAAAACTTGAAACACACTTTTTGTTATGAAACACTATGTTGCATAACAAAATCTTGAGGTTGTTGTGAAAGGTCACATTTGGCGATAAATCGCTTGCTTTATAATGATAAGAGATCCCATGTTTTGGTTATAATGCATCTTTCGAGAATATTGAAATTTCCAAAGAAAGGCATGAATGATGTTTGATATGTTATGTATATTGAATGTTATGTTTGTTATTTATGAATGTTATGTTGGTTATGAATGTTATGTTTATGTTTTATGAATGATGTTTATTTGATGGATATTCTTGAAATATTCCAACAAACTATTATTTACATGACAAAAGTCGTGAAAAAAACTATGAATAAACAATTTTCAACTACTGTCATCTTAAAAAAATCAACCAAGTCATAAACACCTTTTAACTTTTTTGGAAAGTTTAAATAAATAAACAGCAGTATGCTTAAACAATTTTTAAGTTTACCATCATAGCAAGATAATATATATGTTACCGCTAAAGTGCAGAAATCAGTTAATCTGCAGATTAGCTAGGTAATCTGCACATTAACTAGGGCAATCCGTTAAAGTGAGGAAAATTGTTTCATTTCTCAAATTACCTAGGTAATCTGCGAATTACCTAGATAATCTGCACATTACCTACTAGGCACTCGTTAAAGTGAAAATAAGATCTCTGGTGTTGTAATTTTACAGCATGCTGTGTTGTATTTGTTTTTTTCATTCGGGGGAAAAAAATTAGTTTTCTTTCCTTTTCTTTCTTTCTTTACTTATTTTAATCTGTATGTGTTTTAATTTTTATGTCTTCTAAAGTTATATTTGTTTTAATTTTTTTACTTATTTCATCTTTTTTATTCTGCCAATATAAGTTTGAAGATGTTATGAATTTTTAATATGAAATATAATAACTTTAATAGCTTTCAATAAATTCTATTTTATAAATGAATGTTTGAATTAATATACAGTAACGATTTCTTTTCAAAATAAAAATATTTAACCATTTAAATTTAAAAAAAAAAAAAAAAAAAAAAGTTTTATTAACAACTTACATTGCTATTACTATTTTCTTTTTTAAGTTATGCACCAATTTTTAATTCGATAAAGAAATATTAAATTAGACAATTCAGAAGCATTATTTAAGAAGTACTTCAAATAATTAAAACTGCTTTAATAATTTTTAGACCGCAGGAAAATTAAAATGACTGTTTTTCAATGCTTTATTAAACTATATTATGCAGCATACATATTACAACAACAAGTACAAGTTTAGAAAATACATTAATTAAAAAAAAAAAAAAACTTTATTAACACATTTTATGTGATAAACTACAACGAAATTATCTGAAAAAGCGAACAAAATAAAAATAAAAATGTAATCATGATATATAAAATATATAAAGGAAACTTGAAATTGAAAGAAACAACAACAAAATATAATGAAATGCTAAAAAATGCATAAAAATTTCATATTAGTATTTATTAAAGAAAGCCACAATATTGAATGCTATATTTTTCAGAGTTAAAAATTAAAACTTTTTTTTTTTTCAGTAAGTAATAGTAATTTAAATCAATTTTTAAATAAATTAGTTTTAAAATGTTGTGTTTTAATAGTTTTATTTCGGGAGGAAATAATTACTGTGTTGTAAATTTTAATATTCATAATTCAAAATGAAGTTTCAGGAGATAGAGCGTTTAGATTAAGATTAGATTTCAATAATAAAATGCAGTGCAGACCCTTTTCAAACTCATATTGACAGAATTAAAAAAGAGAAGAAATAAAATCAAAATTAAAACCATTATAACTTACTTGTTACTTTAAGTTTTGTGTTGGTCATGATAAGAAACCTATAATAACCATGTCTTCGATGCTCCAAGCTCCAAGTTATGCGTTTACCAATAATTATCATAGCGGAAGCGGAGCGGAAAGGATGAAAGTTTTGGTTTGTGTTTGAAGGTCATTCGCGTATCTGTATCACATGACTGTTTGACGTCATGGTGAATGTAAAAAAACTAAGGCTCGAAACAAACATTTGAACTTTAACGACACAGAAGCCGCTAATCTGCAGATTACCTAGTTAAAATGCGGAAAACTCATGATTCCACACTTTAACGGGTCATTTTAGTTAATCTGCAGATTAGCTAGGTAATCTGCACATTAACGGATTTCGAGCTTTAACGGTAACATATATATATATATATATATATTTATGATACAAGATATTAAATAAAAACATATACATACTACTTTCATACAAGCAATGACTGTAAGAGATAAACAGACATGCAAATTGTTTTGTAAATCATGCAAACCAAATTTTCAAAATTATGTTGTATCTCAATTTCATGTTAGATTATTTTGTTTTTATAGAATTTTCTCATTTTGAATGTTTAATTTGCCTTATAATGTTTTAACAACAACTCTCTAAATATCATTGTTATAGGTTTTAATAGATATTTTTTATAATAGGTCATTTATTTTGCATCCCAAATAGTTGTTTTCAGCGCTTTTCAATATTAAGTAGTTTCATCCACGTAGGTGCTAATATTTAGCAATTTATCACTTTCTGGGGAGAAAAAAATGCGATAAATATCTAAGTATTGGCACCTGTCTTAACGGTTGCTACAATAATCTTTTGACAAACTTGTACACAGCGGTAATGTTAGTACTAGAAGATATTTCATTTTGGTCAATGGAAGTGGGAACATTTATTTATTAGTTATCTTGATACTGCATTACACGACTATTGTTTTTAGACAGTGATTTTAGCATTGTGGAAATTTGCATTACTCCCCTTGAATCAAACAATTTTTAAGTTTTGTAAAATTTCAATTCTCTATACAAAACTACACCGCTCAATTGATCACTACAAAAGTTGGTATCAAATTCTAGTAATGCTTATTTTTCAGTTCAAATATTAAATAAAAAAACACGGATTTAACTTCAAAATTATTAAAAAGTTAAAACAAGTTGATTCCTCCCACTTTCAAAATAATGCATCCAATTTTTTCTTACGTGAAAGGATATATATTTAAAAAAAAAAAAAAGTAGAAGGCTTGTTGCATTTGCTTTGTATTACTATGCATGCTTTCATTTTCCATTAAAATTTCAGTTTTTTCCTTATTGAGTTGTCAACTATATTTAATGTTCTAATTATACTGTTAAACACAATGTGATTAAACAGTTAATTTCATTGTGGCTTCGTGGTTTCATTGTTGTTCATCTGCTTTGAAATTTGCATTTTTAAATCCATATGGTTCCTGTTTCTGGTTGTGGCAGGCTGGGGGAGTGTTGCCGGCATAAAACTAGTGTAACCCCACAGGCAAGTCACAAGTCTTGCCGCCTGCCTCCTTCTTCCTATCTTGTGTTCCTTGGGTTGTTTTTTCATTAATTTTGATAAGTTTATGGTTTTAAGTTAAGATTTGTTGTTTTACTTTATTGATTCGTTTGTTTTGCAGGCTGTTAATTGGTGAATCTGGTTTCTTTGCATTGGTGTATTTCGTCCACTGGTGATTTTTTTTTATTTTTTGTCTTGTTGGTCATTGGTGTTTCAGTGATCTTGTATTCTGTTGCTTGGCTTCTACTATGCTTAATAGATCGTCTTTATTATATATATATATATTCGGTTTAAGAAAATTAATATTTCTTGACAAGATTATACTAATGCAATTGTTACAGCTATTTTAATTTATCCTCAAAATGGCAACAAAAATTTAAAAGTCACTAAGATTATCCTATACTAAAATTGTAATATAACATTTTAAGAAATGGATATAGTAACTATTTAGAAGGAGCAAAACACTGTTATGAGTTATTTCATGCTTTTGTATAGAAGAATAGACTTTGAAAAGGTCCTTCATACTGAACTCCATCTTGTACAGAATTTCATATTTATTACTCAAAAAATAATAATAGGTTTGTTTATACATGTATATTTACTTTTTTCCCTCTTTAAGTACAGATTTTTGTTAATTTGAATTCCAAATGATTAAAATGTGTATGAGACTTTAAATTTCAAATTAAATTAATGTGTTTAGTTTCTATCAATACACAATAAGACTGCAAAGCTAACTATTTATTTATTTTTAAATAAAATTCCATTCTATTTTAAATGCTTCCCTTGTGAAAAACATTTAATGTCGAAATGATCAAGGCCATTAATTTCATAAATAAACCTGGTGATCAATCTATTTAAATATTATTTTGATTGTTTTTTAACTTAATAGTTATTTTATGTATGTAGAATTAAATATTTTGACACACATGTAATGCATTATTCAATCATCTGAAAATAATCATTAAAATCTCATATGAATAAAAAAAAAAACTGGATCCAAGAAAAATACTAAACTATGATTCACTTTGTTAAGCTGCAAATAGGTAAGAAAAATTACTGATATATTTTTGTATTATTAATCAATACAAAAAACCCTTAATGGGTTAAAAGTTTGTGACGCAGCTACTTTATGGCTATAAGAAATCCAAATATATGTCTTAAAAATGACATATTTTGTGTGATGCTTTGGTATTAAAAAACTAAAGCACCATAGTAGAATAATAAGATATACTTTGATAAATTAGTGACTTTTATTTCTATTTTGATAACTTATACAGATTTTGCTTAAAGGAATTTGTATAACTATGTTAAGAGAAATATGGTTTCACTCGGTGCTTTCAGCATTGCTAAATATAATATATGATACTGAATACTTTTAGTAAATAATAAAGAATTATATTTGGGATATTTGAAATAAATTCTTTTCTTTAATTTAAATAATGAAAAAACTTAATAATTTTCATCTGATTAAAGAGAAAAAATATTTTAAAACCGAATTTTTCTGTTTAGTATTTTGAACTGTAAAGATATTACTATAAAGAGTTGCATTTGACGAAAAATTGTTGGCTTGTCATGTATATAGTAATATGTAGAGTTGTGTATAAAAATGTTATAAATATGGGTATAGAATGATTTCATCTAGTGTCCACACCAAGCATTATATGTATATATATATTATATGCAAGTATTATATGTATATGTATACATATAATTTTTCTTTAAAAAAGTTATACTAATGCTACCAGTTTTATAAATATCAACTTTTCAGAAAATTAAACATGAAATATAGGAAGATGAATGTATTTAATTTATTAATTTCAGGTATTTTCATTGTTGTAATTATATTTGGGAAAAAACACAGTTTAGAGGAACAGAGGAAAAAGCAACACTTTTTTAATGTTATAAAAGCTTTAAAATGAATTGAAAAACTGATGTAAAAAAAGACACAGAATTAAAAACTTTGTAAGCAAACACTGTAAATTAAAAAAAAAATTATAGCAATTTATAACAAAAATCTTTAAATCAATCAAGAATATATATATATATCAAATTTTCAACTGAAATTTAATAATCAAGCAAGAATGTATAAATCACTCTCCTTACCTATTTATACTCCACATAAAATGTTCAAAAGAAATGGTAATCCAATTTGCAAATGACTGAATAATTAATGCCTATGTATATGACAAAATATTCATTATTCACATACATAAAGCAATAATATTTCAGTCCGAAATTAAGAACTTATTTAATTCATAAACTTGACGAATTAGAGCAAACACGAGGACTGTCATGTCTACAATTGAATTTCTACAACTACGCAGTAGGCACAACGTGCACATGCTTTTGATTACAAACAATATTCCGATGAAACCTTTCCTATTGGTTATATCGCTACGTTTTCTATCATAATCGGTAAAACTGACGTCATTTTAGGGACGCCTTCTCGCTTGCTTTATCGAACAGCTGACACGACTCGTGTGCGAGTGAAAACGGGCCCCGGAATAGCAATTTCTCCTACTACCGAGAATAGCGATGGAGTAGAGATCGCCTTTCGGCTACGTCACGTCTCACTCACTTCCCTACTCGGCCGCGCTGTGAATTGGGCTGTAAATTTGCAGCTCAACTGGATGAGAGGAAGAGGGTTAAAATTCGAAACCAAATTAATAACGGAAAATTCGGGACTCAAAACCTCAAGGTATCTATCTTATTTAAATGTGTTAGTTAGTACTTGAGCATATATTGTCATTGGATCGGAGTTGTATATGTATGCACAATTTCAGCTCAATTGGATGACAGGGAGTGAGTTAAAATTTGTCCCTCACAAACAACAATCAAAGGGCTATGGCAATTTTATTTAGAGGAAAAAACTATTCTTTACTGATGATATGAAAATAATTTTCTGATTCGTTAATAATCTTTAAAGGCCCCCTCCTAGAATTTTTTTCGAGCTACGCTCATGGTGACATGAAGATACAATGACAAAATCAAATTTCAATAAAAAGCTTCTAATAATCAGACCATAAGATTAAAACATTTTAGCCTTTCAGTGAGGCAGTTCACACTAAATAATTAAAGTAAATTAAGGAACTTTAGTTTTTGTACTAAAAATTAATTTGCTTCATTTCAAATAATGATAATAAACATAAGGTAAACCAGTTAAGCATCTGAAGATTTTTAACTCTAATCTATCTTGAAGATTTTTTTTTTATTTTTGAGTATTTCTGTCAAATAAGAAAACATTAATATTTTTGGATTTATCATAAAATTTTAAAATAACCTGGTATATGAAGTGGAACTGACAAATCAATTTGAGCAACAGGAATGTCATCAATGGAATTCAGCATAGAATTCTGAAAATGAAAAATAATGCATAAATATTTTTTTCCTTTTTATCTCCCAATAAATTCTCATTAAATATTCAGAATGCTTTGAAAAGTGAAATACAAAGCAAAATTTCAAAAAGATTATGAAAACTGAAAAGTATTTTGAAGACAAAAATTCTGGATTAATATAAACTGTTAATGATGTCTAATTTTATAGCTCATTGGTATTATTTGAATTTATCTCATGTAATTGCTTAAAATATGTCCAATTTTTCACTATTTGTACTAGAATAGGTAGCTATTGTACTGCAAATCGATGTAACTTACCTTTTTTATGCCTTCCATACAAGATTATTTACCGAGTTCTAGTTTCTCTGGTGTTTCATTGTAGAAATATAATGTATTTTTACAAGTGATTAGCAAAATACATAATTTTTCTCATCCAAGTTTTGGTACAGCTCTCGTATGGGATCCTTTGGGAACTTTAAACCTTTTTCGCCATTTTGGCAATGAATTGAAATGGTTATTGCCAACTGCATAAGTAAAGACCTTGGTGAGAAATGTCCAAGCTACTTCAGTACAAAATTTCAAATTTTGCCAAAGGGGTCCCATACTGAAGATGTGCCCAAGTGAAAACTTTTTAAAATCATTTAATTTCTGCGAAGAGTCTTAAAATTTGCTGATTTTCATGAAAAGTTTTTTATTTCAAGAGATTTTTATGAATGAATATGTTTTTGGACAAAAAATTTAAAAAAGTGACCTTAGAAGAGTGCTTGAATTTCTCTCAACGTAAAAAAATTTATGTGAGAGGAAAAAAGAAAGAAAAATATGTGAGAGTCCATTGATCTCATGCTTTAGTGGAAACTCTGCATAATTTCACTTATATACCACTCATTTTGCTAATTATTTAAAAATTCCTTTTTGCTACTACAGTAGGGAACCGTTTATCTAGAATTATATTTATGATCGAATGATTTCTGATTAAAAAAAAAAAAATATATTGAAGCTTCTTTTTATTACATTATTTTTAAAATAATAATGGTTTAGTATTTTGTAAAGCTTTTAAAAAGTGACTTATTTATTTTTTTATCTGAAATACTAAATCTATGATTATATTTTTCCTTGTAATATAGCCAACATGGATTAGTTTTAATTTGGAATGGCCAAAGTTATGTAAACAAAACAGAACTATTGCCAATTTGAACAAGAGGTGCAAGGAAACTTTATCTCTGTGTTTTTTTTTTTTTCATCAAAGCAACTAGAGACGACACTCACTCACACTGTGCGTGGCCAATCTAGTTTAGCCTTATCTCATAGACTCAATGGGTTATTTCATGGTGTTATGAAAGAATAAAAGTTGTATGACTAAATAGCTGTATGATTAAAATTGATATAGGTAAATAGCAAGAAATATTACTAAGCTAAAGATATTTTTAATTATTACATTTTCTAAAATTTTATTATTATTATTGACTGTTTATTTTTAATGAAAATTTTATAAAATATTGCTCTTTTATATGCCCAGAACTTTTAATAGAAAATTTCATTCATTATTTAACCCATTCATGGTCACGCCATTTTTAATTTTTTCGTTTCGAAGCCATTTTAGTCGGATGTGTTTTATATATTTTTAAGTCATTAAATACTAATAATATTACAAATTTATCAGGAATAGTGAGAAACTGATTGTTTTCTATTTAGCAAATTCGTAGCAATGAATATATGATTCAGAAGTAAAAAACTCTGACCGTGTATACGCGTTCATGACCATGAAAGGGTTAAAAAAAAGACAGAAAGAAAATGCTTTTTTCAGTTTTTGAAACCCATGTAACTCCTGAAAAAACAGTTTTTTTACAATCTAGATTTTACACTGACAAGATACCTTTATTTTGGATGTTCAATTGAAATTTTGTTGATACTGCAGAGGCACCTGAACACTTTTATTTCAAAATTAAAATTTTTACTTTATGTTTGTTTGCCATATTGAATAACAATAAGTTGCATTTTTCAGTGAATTTTGATTATTTTCTTCATTATAAATAAAACTTACTTTATGGCAGTCTGCCAGGTGCAATCAGATGAAATAATTAAACCAGTGCTTTTGCCTAGCTTTAAAATAATTAGCATATTGCATGATGCAAAATTATATTACACTTTTTCAATACATATAAATTTTTACAAAATATTTACATTGGAAATACTGTTATATAATATGCTAATATTTTCTGAAAAACTAATATTTTGTTTAAGAGAGAAAATTTTAAGATAAATTTTGCAATCCATATTAAATATACAAATCAAATTATAAATTATTTTTTAATGCTTATATTACATTAAGTATCACATATACAGTCGAATCTTGTTAACATGAATCTCAAGGGGAACAAAAAAGTTGTTCTTGTTATCAGTAACTAACCTTGATATAATTCCGCTAACCTTCATTTTGACGGGGATTGTGGAAATACATGTTAAAAGTAATTAACGTTAAGCGTGTTCACGTTAACGAGGCTCAATTGTATACAGGAAGGAAAAAGGAAGAAAAAAGGATATGAAAATGTTAAGCACATTAACTTAAAGTCTGTACTATGTGTACTCAGATAAAATGTTACAGAAAAGATTTCAGAAAATTATATTTACTAAGATAAACTTTTTCAATTAATAAATATATTTTTAAAAAAGCTTACTTTATCAGGTTTAAGATAATGAGGATTATTGGCTTGTTCATATTTTCTTGCTTCACGACGCTATTTAAAAGATTATAAAAAAAAAAAAAAAGTTAATTAAATAAAAACATTACTAATTTAAATACAACTATGATAAAACACTGGTGCTGCTCAATCTAGAAATAACTTATTTTTCAATATATATATCCATATTTTTTTTTTATTTAATTCCATATTAAGATATCTTTTTTTTTTTTTAAGTGAAATATTTTAGACTAAAACATCACATTTTATCAATGGAAACATAACAATTTAAAAATAATAAAAACCTGTGTAAACTAAATTACATAGTAATAGAAAGTTCCTATATTGAAAAGATTTTCTAAAGATGTATTGCATCAGGCACATTTTTATCAAGAATGAATTTGCATTATATATTAATTCAATCTTAATAAAAAAAAATTCCACAGATAAGTTTTATTTTCACAGATCTGAATGCATAATTAATGATAAATACATTATTAAAAAAAAAAAAAAGAACTTACTTATTATGTTAATACTCAACACAAAATTTACTCATTTATGTATTCATTTTATAATAAATAAGCGAGACAATTTCTTTGATGTCCTGCTGATAATTGAGAAGACATGAATACATGGCACATTTTAAGAAATAAGAAAATTTTAACAGCCATATTTACATAGCTCCTAACCCACTAGGAACAAAAATAGGAATATTTTGCATGACAGAGGAATTCATGAATTTGTAGTCATATTTACAGGACAATATATCATCATCAATTTCAGCCTTTATTAATCCACTGCAAGATGTAGGCCTCTCCTAGGTGATTTCAATCTGTCCTCTTTTCTGCAGTTCTTCATTCTGCTCCTCCAAACTTCATAATTTTATTTCTCCAATGACACTGTGGTCTCTTTCTTGGTCTTTTCTTGGTATCCAAAATAGGACTTTGGTGGTCCATCTACAATATTTTCTTCTGGCAAGGTGCCCAGCCCAGTTCCATTTTAATTTCTTAATTCTACAAATGACATCAGTCATTTTGTTTTTCTCTTTATTGCCTGTGTTTAGCTTTCTGCCCCTTGGATGAATCCTAACATGCCTCTCTGGCTTATTTGAAGCTTCTGCATAGTTTTACTCGTTAATGTCCAAATTTCCAAAACATAAGTTAATACAAGCAAAATACAATGATCAAAAACTTTTCTTTTTAAATAAATTAGGGAAATCTCTTTTGAATAAAGTGCCATTTCGTCTGAATGCTTTCCATGCAAGTTTAATTCTGCTGTTAATTTTTTCAATGATGTTCCTGTTTATGATAATGACTTGTTCCAGAATAAGTATAACTGTATACTGTTTCTAATTCACCCATATCAACAGTGATATTCAGTGGAGAAACAAAGAAATTAGAACTAATTATTGTATCGCTGAGGTTCATTTTCAATCCAACAAGCTTACTTTCTTTGTTTAATTCCATTTTTAATAATAATAATCATTATTATAATGATCAATATATGAATGCACTGGTTTGTTAACAATTAAGATGATTCTATACATTGATTTATTATAGTACAATCACTTTTAATTATTATCCATTATAATTTTATTTTAACTATAAAAACTGTTCATTAAACAGTTTATTAAACAAGAATGGGGAAGGGGAATTAAAACAAAAATAACATGAGTGAGAGATATTTAATATTTCTACCTCTTTATTAGTTCTAAAACCTAATGAAGCAAGTTTAAAGTTATCATTGTCATTTATGTTGCAGATGGACATGAACAGAGATGCCAAGTTTCAATAACAGCTATCAGTAATCAGAGTTATACACTTATGCAACGTGGAGACGTGAACTGCGTCACAGAATAATTTTTATACACAAACCCACATATAATAATGAATTGCACTGTTTTTGTAAAAAAATATAATATATAAATTAAAAAATTTCTGAAAAAGTAAATGAATATGTATTTCTTTAACTTCTTGCAAAATGAGAGATTTTTTTTTTTACCTGCTTTGGAGGGGGGTGGGGGGGGGAGGTAGGTACAAAAATTTATTTTATTTATTATTATTTCATAGTCACTTTTTCCGGTACAACTGTTTTTATGGCATTAAATACTAAAACATTGTTCTTTTTTTAATAAAACATTTTTATTTTATTTTTTTCTTTAGTACCTTCATAAAATCTAACATATCTTTTGTTTGATGGTATAATATGTATTTTAAATTTATTAAGGAAAAACAAATAGATTCATCAAGCTCAGTAATAAAGCCTACAAATAATTACATATGTGAGAAATATTGAGCACCTTTATCACTTTTTTGGTTCTAGAAGCAATCCTTGATCACTAGCTGGAAAGCGGGAGGGGAGGTCAAAATATAAATAATTAGATAAATGACAAATGAAACCATTCTACTTCTTTATAGGTTCTAGAATTTAATAAGGCAAGTTTAAAATGAATATTGACATTTATGCTGCTGATGGAGAAAAATTGGGAAACTAAAGGCTTCTGGCTTTTAATAGACAAAGGCTAGTTGGAGATAAGAAAAGAGGGGGGGGAGGTCAAAAAATAATTACACCAGCAAGAAATATTGTATAATTCTATTTCTTTATAGTTTCTGGAATCTTATAAAGCAAGTTTAAAATTTATATTAACATTTATGTTGTGGATGGAGAAAGATTAAGAATCGGAATGCTTCCATTGTGCATTTGATCGTCGATTGTTAGTGGGGTTTCTTTCTTTCTTTTTTTTTTTTTTTGACAAACGATATCCACAACTTTTTTAAAAGCATATAATCCGTAATTTTTATGTGTTGTCCGTAATGCCATAATTATTGCCGTAAATCCGTAATAATTACAGACAAATCGTAATACTTGGCATCTCTGTATAAATGAAGAAAGGATTAAATTTACAAGGATCATGCAAGGCATTTGATCGCTGATCGTTACTGGGAGTAAGGAGGGATGAGTCACTAAAAATTACATGAGTGTAATAACAGATACTGAACAATTCGACCTCTTTATAGATTCTAGAATCTAACAAAGCAAGTTTTAAATGAACACTGATAATTTTGCTGAAGATGGAGAAATATTGGAAATATTTTGTTCTATTATTAAGACTTTTTTTTTTTTATTATTTTTTTTAAGATACTCTTTGATTGATTCTATTATTATAAATTACTTTTGACTTAAAAGGGGAAATATAAAACTGTGAAATTAGAAAAATAGTGTGAAAGGAATAATGTAACAACAAATAGATTTCTTAGAGAGATATATCGCAAAAATCTTTAAAGATGACATTACTAGCACATTCAATAGAGTTAGAATGTGAAAATGGCAAAAGTGTGACAAAACCAAAACAGACCAATGTTAATTTCTATTTTAGAGTTTAGGCAATACATTTAAAACACACAATGAATATGAGGAATAGAAAAAACACTTTTTTTAGTAATTTTAATATGTAATACATATTTATTCTAAAGCATTCTATTATTAAAAAGTATTTGTATTAAAAATAAAACATGATGGTTATAAAATCAGAATTTCTATATTAGCTTCAAAAAGATTTTTTTCTTTTTTTTTTTTAAATGAGAACTAATTTTACAATACAAGAATATCATTTAAAGTATAATTCAAAGATTTTTCACCTTTTGTTTTTCATAAAGTACTGCCTATTTTTTATCGGATTATATACAGAGGATATACAATTATATTAAATGTACAAAACAATACTTTTAGAAAGTATTAAATATTCCTAAAATATCATAAATAATAAATATCAAGGCTTAATTTACATTACAATCAAATTCTGTCAGTCAAATATTTTATGCAGTATGGAACTATCCCAAAAATTGCATTTTCAATCAACTAACTCCCCCCCCCCCCCCCCAAAAAAAAAAAAAAAAAAAAAATCTTTACTGTTATGTAAGAATTATTTTTAGATCAAGACAGAAGATTTAAGCGAAAGAAAAATTGATTATGTAATTTAAAGAAAAAAAGTTTTATTGCCCAAAACATATTATCATAACATATCATTTATTTATAAATAAAATTGCACAATCTTAAAAAAATCAATCAATATATATAATTTAATGGATGTATAAAGAAATAACATTAAATCTGAAAGAAATATAAACGATTCCAGCCCTTTATAGCCTAGTTTTTTCAATTCTTCATATTAATATTTAACGTTTTAAAATAATTAGCTTATTAGGATTTCAATTTCAATTCTTCATATTAATATTTAATGTTTTAAAATAATTAGCTTATTAGGATTTGAAGGAATTGGATTATGGTTTTTTTTTTTTTTTTTTTTTTTTAAATATATAAGGTTAAGTTTACAACAGACTCTTATATATTTAAAATTCTGATCAATATTTTAAATGATGAAAAACTAATTTACAACTTAATTTAAAATTAGTTTTTATTTTATATCAGAAATAAAAGCAAAAATACATGCATTTTCAAAATCTTATTTAATGGGCATTGCTACAATGAACAATTAACAATTCAGGATCTCATGTCTACCCTTCCAGATAATTGGTTCCTCACTATAGTTATGAACAGTGAATAAACATAAAGGTGGGTTAATTTAAGATGGATTTTTCCTTGTTACACACCTTCTCTTGGAAAAATTCTCAAAAAATCTTTTTAAGTTTTCTATTTCTTACATGAAAGGTAAAAATATGTTTAATCTTTTTTCACTCACAAGGGAAGTATGAATCAGTAAAATTCCTATTGAACCCAAACCAAGTTTAAATTAAAGAGCATAGTTAATTAAAGAGCATAATTGCGCTATTATTCATACTAAAAAAAAAAAAAAAAATACTTATTGTTATTATTCTACTGGCCCTTGCATATGTTTACAGCTTGGTTTACATACATTTCCAAAATTTAAAAATCTACTTATACATGCATTTTGTAAAGCTGGTTATCTTGAAGAAAAATCAAATAATTTCCAAAATGTTTGCGATATGTGCTTCAACGTTGAACAGGATTGTAATGAAATTAATCATGATAAATTTCCTTTTATATGTTGTTCTCATCGTGAAAAGTGCTTATGATTTGATCACTTTCTTACATCTATTCACAGTCATTATTAACTTGAAAATAAATTCGTAAATTTCAAAGGGATTTTTTTCTTCACAAAGAGGTAATTTTATCCTATATATTTCTTAATAGTATCTTTATATAGAGTATCTTTATTTATTTATTAATTCTTAATTAAGCTTAATAATTATTTTCTCTAAAGTTATTCATTTATTTTAATGTTTTGTTTTATTTGATTAGTATTTTAATAATAATAATAAATAATAATAATGAGTATTTCGTAGGGGTTTGAACTCAAGTAAACTTAAGGAAAAAGAAAAATGTATAATAAAGAAAATTTTTAAATTATAATATATATATACACACACAGTCGGTAACAAAAGTGTCTGAACACTAGCAAAAATTCCTATGTAAAAAAAGTACACTTTATAAGGTTTTGTTAAATAAATCCTTGTCGAATCCAGTTCTTAGTCAGTGTAAGAACATGATTTGATAAGGATTTATTTAACAAAACCGTTTGAACTGCATTTTTTTTTTTTACATAGGGTACTTTTTTATATAGGAATTCTTGCTAGTGTTCAGACACTTTTGTTACCAACTGTATATATATAAGTTGAAATAAAATATTTTAATAATTTAAAAATATATCATAGATTTTTTTAATTGAATTGAATTTAATACATGTTCTCTCCCCCCCCCCCCCGAAAATTATTCAAATATTGTATTTTATTTATATTTATAAGTCACCGAGATTTGATCTCAGGACCCACTCTGACCACTATGCCATGCCGTCTTGCTAATGGATTCTCATTCATTGGTTTTGATGAAAACAGCTAAAACTTTTAGTGTCGTTTTCTTGCTTCATGGGTGGGTGGTGGTGGTTGGGGGGGGGGGGGGGAGGGGGGCAGCAAATTTGCACGCTGCTTTATGTTTTAGACCATGTTCTTTAATTTAAACTTGGTTTGGGTTCAATAGGAATTTTACTGATTCATACTTCCCGTGTCAATATTGTAACACAGTTGATGATCTGTGATATGTTGGCGATATTTATAAAATTTTAACAATGAATTGAAAGTATTTAAGATAACATATTTTAACAATTAACTAATATAGAGAATGAAATCAAACAAAGGCCAATTACTCAGATTTATTATTCAGAGTGACTAGCATCACAACTTTTCCAAATTCCCTGAGTTTTCCATGACTATTTTTCATTATTTTCCCAAAATTCCACAAAATTAGTGAGCAGTTTACCAATTTACAGCAACGAGGTTTCAAATATGGCTTATTTAAACAAAATTTGGTAAATTACCTGACTTTTTCATATTTCCCTGTATATATCTATATTTTTAAGATAGACTTCTGACTATCATGTACTGTCATCTTTTTTTTTTCTTTTTTTTTTCCCCTTCATGTTCTATATAGTTATATACCAACACAAGTAATATTTGTAAGTAAGTGTTCAAAAAAAAAAAAAAAGGTTTGAAATTATTTTGCATATTATTCTATTTTGAGTTATTTTTAGTGGGAAAATAATAACAATAAATAAGGCTTATCATATTATTATACATTTGTAAATAATACATTTTTTATGCTGTCAATTAAAACTTTATAACCTCCTATTTTAATGAACTCTTGTAAATAGGAACAAAAATAATAACTATCTTAATGAGAATTCACTGAATATCAATAAAAATAGTATATTCAGAATGCCAATATGAAAACATTCTGCATATCAATATATACATGACGTAAGAGATTTAGAAAAAAAATGTAAATAACCTTTTCAAGTTCCTCTTCAGATGGTTCATATCGCTTGGTTGAAGCTTGCTGCATTACCATCCTAAGAACAAAATGAATAATAATTAACATTATATTCAATAGCAAAATTTAAAATTGGTCTAATTTATATAATTTTCAATCAGAATTCTACGTTTAAAAGAACAAATTCCCTCATAAATTATCATTTATATTGGCATATATATATATATATATAGAGAGAGAGAGAGAGAGAATATGACAAAGTGAAGCAGTGAATTATATTTGATGGGGAGGGCGAGTGCGCTTAATGACAGTAGATAAGAGTGAGATAGGTTAACTTTGGTAAATGTTATCTATAAATCAAACAATTGTTTAAAATTTAAAATTTTTAAAAAACAGACCAACTGAATTAATCACTTAATAAAGATACCTTTTATAATGCTCTGTTATAGATGCTATAGATCTTTCAGGGCGAAATCCGCCCCTTCTTCAGTAGCTACATGGTCACTGTCTTTCGTCAAAACTGATTTCTCATCCCGTTTTTCTCTCTTGGTCTTGCTCTTCATAATGTGGCGCCACACTCCATCCAAATCGGCGCGCGACTCATGCCCATTACACGCTAAATTGTCCCTCATTATTTCTATTGATTCACGGTAAAAGGCGTAGTCTGGGTTGTTGTAATTTGCGATTTAACGCAAATATATATATTTAACGAAACAAAAAAACTAGCAAATTACAACAACCCAGACCACGCCTTTTACCGTGAAACAATAGAAATAATGAGGGACAATTTAGCGTGTAACGGGCACGAGTCGCGTGCCGATTTGGATGGAGTGTGACGCCACATTATGAAGAGCAAGACCGAGAGAGAAAAGTGGGATGAGAAATCAGTTTCGACGAAAGACAGTGACCATGTAGCTACTGAAGAAGGGGCGGATTTCGTCCTGAAAGATCTATAGCATCTATAACAGAGCATTATAAAAGGTATCTTCATTAAGTGATTCAAACAATTGTGTCATCTAGTTGCAAAATTTGCCATCTCCAAAAAAGAAATTTTAGAGAATGCTAACTTTTCGCGACACTTAGCCAAAATAAATTAGGAAGCAAAACTCTTCAGTTTTTTTTTAAGCGTTAAGACAGTATGCTTGAAAACTAAAAAGAAGGTGGCTGAAGCATGTGAAGGGACGGGTTTTATTTAAGTTTACATTTTGGATTTGACTGCCTTTGCAACTTATTTTGGATTTGACCGGTTTTAAAACAAACCTGACCTTAAATTTTTGCTAAATTCAATGTGAATATTGGATCTTTAGGGTTACAAATACATAAAATGTTTTGTTCAATTAAATTTTACTTAAAAATAACTAATTTATATTATCAGATTAAAAAAAAAAAAAAAAAAAAAAGATAAAAATAATAAAAACCATTAAAAAAAAATTCTAGAAAATTATGAAAATGTATCATAGATGGTCACAAATTCATTAATCATGAGCTATTCTTTAGTAGAATGGGAAATCCTTCAAGTTGTAAACAAACTTACATAAACACGTAAGTATAACTTGCTGGATTATCACAGGCAAGAGAAAACATAACAATACTAATTTAATCAGTAAGTGTGCTGCTATAGTCATGTGGAGCAGAATTGCGATCTTGCGGATATAGAGATGACCAGGTTTGAAAATCACCAGTCTTAGGATTTGACTGGTTTTGTAGTACATCGTGATTTTCAAATGCAAATAACACAGGGGTAGATTGAGTTCGCAGTGGTTTATTGTTTTCAGATGATGGAAACGTTTACTTAAAACTTAAAAAAGGCATTTTTCAATTTTAAGCAGTTGGCTGGTTTTGCAACTAGACGACACATTTGCAATGAATACTTTTTTTTTTTTTTTTTTTTTTTTTTTTTTTAAATGAGATATTTTTAGTTTGTTGCTCAGTCGAAATTTTCAAAATAAAAAGGAATATTCTAACAATAAGCAAATGTGTACTGTACAAGGTACTGCTTAGGGGTTTAAAAACTAAAATATCTCAAGATGCATAGTGCTAATGTTTTACAACAAAATCTGGAGGAGAGCGGAAAAAATAAGTCAAATTTCTAAATGACTAAGATTTTATTCTTGGTTATGGATTAGTTTAAGTTGTGAAAAGAAAGCATCAATTGAATAGTAGATTGTTTTAAAATGCTTAATAAATATTTTTAGATAAAATAAACACTAGATTACACTATTTGTAATAATTCTTTACTGAAATTAAAGAAATAGAATTACTTTCTATAAAATTACTTAAAGACCCAAATGTAGAAAGAAAAAATCCCATAATTTCTGAAAATAAAATAGCCATTAAAAATACAGTTTAGAAAATTCACAATAGGGACTGCTCATATACAATATGGCTATTCTCAGTTGTTTCATTATTTATTACTCACTATGAATTTCCAATACAATATTTCTCACTTTTTTTTTTTATATAAATATATATAAGGTCAATGTGCCTAAAAGCAATAAATGTGACATAATTCTTTACTGATAATCTTAAAATAAGAATTGTATTCAAATGCAACATAATGAAACTTTTAAATCTTGAAAACAATCTGCGAAATTTTTTACTGCATTTTAAAAGTTTTCTATAGGAGATTTTTCTATTTCTGAACACATCATTCAATATCATTCTCCACCAATTTTGCTTAAATGTGACAAAAAATCCTGAAATAGCAATTATAAATTTGTTCTTTTATGTTTTAAGTTAAAATAACCTCTTTTACATCTGTCAGAAGCTTAAGTTCGAAAAGACAACACATTCTGAATTACAGGTGTTTAAAAATATTTATTGCATTTAGGTGTTCTTTTTCTTCTTAAAACTAATTGAGACAAATTATTTCTTTTAAATTCAGAGTATTATTCAATATATGTGTATAGATAAAATTATGCTTTTTTTTTTTTTTTTTTTTTTTTTTGGATGTTTAATGGGCAGAAAATATTCAAGATATGAAAAAGTTTAAAGGCAGAAATTGTGAATAATTGAATTTTATTGAAGTAATAGATCACCATGTGGAAATTAGAGATTTCCTTATAGCGACTATCAATTTGTTACACCTGGTAATTGCTTAGAATGGTGAAATAAGAATGACTGCATGTCATAAATAATAATTTTTCTATCTCAGATGTACCTAACTTGTCTTACTGTGTGTGTGTGCGTGTGTGTGTGTGGGGGGGGGGGGGGATGGGGTGGGCAATCAGAAACTATAATGTAATGATATGTACATGCACATATCAAAATATCAGAAATATAATTATAACAGTATTATAACAGAACATGTAAATTATAATAGTATTATAGTTTTACTATAATCCTTAAAAATAAAATTATTTCTACTCACAAACTAATAAAAATTTCACGTGACATTATTCTGAATTGATGTAATAGAAAATAATTAAATGAATATATTTGCTAATGAGAATTTGGAAATATTTTTGGAATTTACTATTCGAAGCACATTTTATTTATTTATTTTATTTTATTTATTTATTTATTTTGGGGGGGGGGGGGGGAAATCACCTGATTTCTTTATTCAAGTCATGTTTGTGCCTGATATGATAGTGGCGGCATATATCTACACAAAAAATAAAGCAATGTAATAAATAAATTATTCAAATTTTTAACATTTCAAATATTAATATTCTTTTTTGAGTAATTAAATAAGCATTTTGCAAGCCCCAAAATTGAAATTAAAATAAGTTAAGAAATATTAATCTATTATTTTAAATAAAAATTAAATTCTTTTGAAAAATTCATTTGTTATTGGTAGAAACAAAAAATATACGGCACATAAAAAAAAATATCTCAGGACACTATTGAAGTAGAATAAAGCAATTAAATGGCATTTTACTAATATTCGATTCCCACCATCCAGTCATATTCGATTCCTAACATAATCGAACTTCTCACTCACTGACACACTCAACTTAACTGCTTACATCTCAACTTAACTCTTTTCTGTTCAACAAGCACGAATATCTAAACTCTCTCGAACAGAAAGTGTGCAATGAACAGCTTAAGTTATGGTTTCATCCGTACGGTAGCTTGCATGCTATCTTTTGCATTAATCGCAATAATATGATTTACTTACATTATATTGTTTTATGTTAATTATTCACTCGCAATCTTTCCTCGAACCTTTTGTTTTCAATGCATATTCAAATCTGTGTATGGTTAACATAGTTTCTGTTTGTGAAAGAAAGAAATGAGTATTTTTTATGATCTTTACATCACGTTAGAACTAATTATTATACTGGTACCAAGAAAAAGTTTTTTTTTCAGCACTATATAAACGTTTCAAGCCAAGAAAGAATAGTCAGATCGTGAAAGGGGGATAAATGTTTTCAGATCACAGGTATTCACCAATTAGTCTACCAATATAAGCACTAATGAGAATATAGTTATTCACGATAATCTCAGACCTGTCAACCTTTGAAAATGAAAATTAGTAGCACACTAATTTTAAAAATAGAAATTGGATGTTTGGTTGGTTCATTTTTATCATGCAACACACAAATTCTAAATGAATAAACGTATGTATATTACAGATGCAATGGATGTCAGTTTGGCCAGATGCTGGATATCCGGCATTATTTACAGCTGAAATCTGGCCACAGTATGTTTAATTTAAAAATTAAGGAACTTTAGTTTTTGTACTAAAAATTAATTTGCTTCATTTCAAATAATGATAATAACATAAGGTAAAACAGTTAAGCATCTGAAGATTTTTAACTCAAATCTTGGAGATTTTTTTTTTTATTTTCGAGTATTTCTGTCAAATAAGAAAACATTAATATTTTTGGATGTATCATAAAATTTTAAAATAACCTGGTATATGAAGTAGAATTTTTTTTTTTTTTTTTTTTTTTTTTTTAAATCTTTTCTTCCTTCCTCAGATTAAACATTTTTTTTAATTTATTACTTCCATCTAAATAATTTGTATTAATGTTCATACATAGTAAAAGACTGTTTTCAGAAACAAACATGATTTATGAGACCAGGTGTAAAATAATTTTATTCAAAATGCAGAATTACTGTTTTTACACTATAATCAACCAGTTATTAAAATTCAGCAAAAATGCTACCCATTAAATAAATATTTTTGTTGTGTGCTTAATTATGTGTATAACTTAAGAAATTATAAATTATAATGATTGCAAAAAATTATTATCTAAGCATTGGAATAATTATTTTAAATGTTCAAATATAAATATTAACATATTCAAAGGCTTCTGCAGGTGTTTGACCCCTGATCGTTTGGATGGGGGGGGGGGTAAAAATATTAGTTAGAAAGATTAAACAATTCCACTCTTTATAGGTTCTAGAATCTAATAAAGTAAGTTTAAAAAGAATGTTGACCTTTATGTTGTGGATGGAGACAGATTAGAAATCCTAAGTTTTTCGTGAGGCATTTGTTTGCCGATTGTTAGCGGGTGGGGTGGGGCATGAGGGGGACACACACACACACACAAAAAAACATGAATGAGAAATATTTAACAATTCTACCTTTTTATACATTCTAGAAACTAATAAAGCAAGTTTAAAATAAAAATCGACATTTATGGTGTGGATGGAGAAAGATTGGAAATAGCAAGACAAATGTTGGAAATGTTGCAGTTTTGGTGCCAGATAAAAATTCATAGTTTTGAGCCAATTTTCGTAGCATCGTAGTTTACAGCTTAAATTCGTAGCAGTTGGCAGGTCTGTAAGCTACATAAGTAAACTCCTTCCAGTTCTTGAAATAAAAAATGAAAAAAATGAGCTGTCACGTGACTCAGAATCGGCGCTCGAAGAGAAAAATATATTGTCATTGCGCAATCGCTAAATAATTAGGGAGCCGGAATCAATTGCAAATGCTGTTTATAGTTTTAATTCGGAAATAGAAATAAATAATGCCTTGAAGGGTTCAGAAGCTTCTAATTGGTATAAAGCAATGACTGAAGAAATTAAAGTGATATTAAAAAATAATACATTTGAAGTGACAGACAGGCCCGAGAAACAATGCATTAAAGGTAGATTTGTCCTTACCAATAAATATGATCAAAATGGATCTCTTTTGAAATATAAAGCGAGATTAGTAGCTCGTGGTTTTAGTCAAAAATTAGGTATAGATTTTCGTGAAACTTTTTCTCCGGTAGCACGAATGGGATCTATTAGAATCTTGGCAGGTTATGCTGCTAAATTAGGAATAAAAATACATCAATTTGACATAACGTCAGCATATTTGAATGGAAAATTAGATGAGGAAATTTTTATGGAAGTTCCCGATTACTTTAAAGAAATACTTCAAATAATTATAAATGAAAATTGCGATAGGGACATATCTGATAAAGCAGCCGAGATTCTTAAATGTCTAAATGTAGGGAATAAAGTTCTTTTGTTAAAAAAATCGCTCTATGGGCTCAAGCAGGCCGGGAGGTGTTGGAACACTAAGTTAAATAAAATTTTGAATGCTTTCGGAGCAAAACAAACAAATGCAGATCCATGTTCATATTATATTAAAAGTGATAAAGGGTTGACTCTTATAATGATTTACGTTGATGACATATTGTTTATGTCACAGGACCCTGATATGTTAGAAAACTTCAAAATTCATCTTAATAAAAAACTAGATGTTAAATATTCAGGCATAGTTGAATATTGTCTAGGGATAAATTTTCAGTTAGAAAATGGCCTTATAACAATGAGTCAACATAGTTATATTAGAGAGCTGTTAGAGCGTTTTGGCATGACAGAAGCCAAGCCCGTAGCTTGTCCTATGGATACAAGCATTCGATTAAAAAAGGCCGAAAAATGTTGTGAAAACGAATATCCCTACCGTGAATTAGTTGGAAGTTTGATGTATCTTGCAACTTCCACCAGGCCGGACATTGCAAATTCTGTCAGTCAATTAAGTCAATTTCTAACTTGTTTTGATAAAACTCATTGGACTGCCGCTAAACGAGTTTTACGATATTTAAAGAAAACAATAAATTTTGGACTTGTATTTAGAAAAAGTAATGAGCCTTTGTTCGGTTACACTGACGCGGATTGGGGGAATTGCCTCGATGACCGTAGATCATATACAGGTTACTGTTTCATATTTTGCGGGAGTGCAATTACATGGGAAAGCCGTAAACAGTGTACCGTAGCTCTCTCATCAACGGAAGCCGAATATATGGCTTTATCCGATGCCACTAAGGAAGGGATATATTTATGTAAATTAGTAAATGAGTTATCTGATGGCAAAATTGAAAAAGTGAGTATATTTACAGATAACTTAGGATCTATTAAATTAGCTGAAAATCCGATCTTTCATAAGCGCACTAAATATATAGATATTAGGCATCATTTCATAAGGGATGCACTGAAAAATGGAATTATTGATTTAAATTTTGTGTCTACTGAAAATATGGGGGCTGATATTCTTACAAAAGCATTAACATCATCAAAACATTACAACTGTTGTAAAATTATGGGATTGGAAGATGTAACATTGTTATTTGAGTAAATACGTCGACATTGTGGGGGGGGGGGGGTGTTAGATTACATTTATTTTCCATTACCAATGCCTCTTTTATTTACCCTCCTTCACTGTATAATAGATCATTCCAATAACGACTGGCGCGCCACCACTTGGACTGTTCGTACGGTGCATCTTTTACCTGTACCTTGTTGAATATTTGTTTTCTCTATATATAACTATGTGATGTGAGTGTTCGTCTAATTAAAAGTGTTTCGTTTTAATATGGACTCATCAATATGCATTATAATTTGCATGCTCTGCTTTCTAAGCCCAATATGTTCCAGTAATTGACACTGCCAGTTTTTCCTCTTTTCAGTAATTGGCACCCTATGTTCTAGTGTTTGGCACTGCTAGTTATTCATTTTACCAGTTATTAGCACCCTATGCTCCAGTGTTTGACATAAAATGTTAAAATTCTTATATGTAAAATATGATTTTATTATTTTTCTTATTTATTAATTATTTTGGGATAGATGTCAATTACTGGAGCATGCCAATCACTGGAGCACCTACCCTATTTAAATTTAATTAATTCATATTTTAAAGCTACGAAAGACATTTAAAGCATGAAATAATAGTTTTTTTTTTTTTTTTTTTTTTTTTTTTTTTATGGTAAGTGTTCAGGAAAAATGAAGAATTTTAATAATTATACTATTTTATTTTTGTAATATTTTTAACACATACAAATCTAAAAGCAACTACAAAAAAGAATGACATTGATAAACTCACTTGTGTTCAGTTTTTATGAAAATATCACCAGTACATTCTTCTTCTTCAGAAGATTCTGATGGTGGTTCATTTATCCAAGCATCTAAATCCAAACTATAAGAAAGAAAAAGAAATAAAAGTAGAACAACACTTGTTTTTGTCATTAAATAAAAGTCATACTTATCAAAATGAAGTGAGGTTAATACAACTGTTATTTATCATGTAACTAGGGATGGATAATATTTAAATATCTAAAAATACCAACTACCACCATAATAGTATCATAATTGCCAACCAATTTTAATAAAAAAAGGGAAGATTTTTGTTGAAAAACCAGAAGATTTCATAAAAAAAGGGAAGATTTTTTTTTTCTCTTCTCTTTGACGTATTAAACAATACAGTTTTACAATTTTAATATTTAAAAGCAATCTATAAAAACGTTTTACTATAGATTGATTATTCTAAATTAGGGCTGTGTCGATTAATCGATTAATCGGTTCGGTTAATCGATCAATGCTTAGTACCGATCAATTTTTTTAATCGAGTTAATCGGATCGATTAATTCGATTAAAATTTTTCAAAATCCGATTAAAATTTTCAAACTACGAATTAAATTAAAAATGCTGTTCTGCAAATATTTTTTCGCATATTTTGCTAACAAGCATTCTAAGAAACATCCATCAAATAATGAAAAAGCAAAAAATAAAAAATGAAATAAATAAATAAATAAAAATAAATAAACCTCTCAAAAGAAGTTGTTGCACTTTTGTTGATAAAGAAAAGGGAGAGGACAGTTATTAAACAAAATGCCGCTCCATGTGCATGCTGGAGCAACACCACCTGTCTGTAGCCTTCTACAGAAAGTATTGGCTAGGGTAATAGTATTCTCAGAAACAAGAAGCTTTCAAAAAATAGAAATGCTTAAAAAAAAAAAAAAAAAAAAAAAAAAAACGAAAAGAAGGAATTGAGATTTCCACTATCCTTGTGATGGGGGACATATCAACAGAGTTTCAGAATATCTTCAAGCGTTTAATGTCTGTTCAGAATTGCTGATAGTAACTATTGAAGTAGAAACAGAAAATAACATTCTGTTTCCTAGTTCAAAGTGACAAAGAAGAACCAAAATATAAGAATTTGAGATTTTTAAGATAATGATATGGAATTTTGAGAATTCATTTAAAAATAGTGACTAGCGAGATGGACAAGGTCTACAAGTATAAAACTAAAATATGTGTAATTTCATTTAATGTTTCTTTCAAAATTAATTGAAAAATTAATTTATATAAAAAAAATGAATAAGTGAAAATATTTATATAAAATTAACACTTAAAATCACCAATTATTGCTCTGAAAATTGATTTAAATTTCAGCTATAAAACAGATATAATTAATTTGAAAAAAAAAAAATTCTCAATCAAACTTATGAATAATACACAATATGAGAGTTTTATTCATCATTGAAATAAAGTTATAAAGAGAAAAATGAAAACCAATTAAAAATCCGATTAATCGACTGATTAATCGATTAATGAACTACGATTAACCCAGTTAAAACTCTTAATCGATTCCCACCCCTATTCTAAATATATAAAAGTTTTAAAAATAAGTTATTCCTTTTCAACATATAAATATCTACAAAACAGAATCTGTAAGAAATTTATTTAATAATAGACAAAAAAACTTAGTTAAGTTAAAGTATAACTAATTTTTTAAATAAATATAGAATATGATTTTTGTGTATGTACATTAATCATACATATAAGAAATAGTAGCAGTAGCTAATTATCAGTTTCAAACGTGCATAAAACCAACTGAGTATTAATATTCTTAAATTGATTTGGGAAAAATGTTCCTACCTGAAAACATTATTCTTGATTTTTTCCCCATGTTTACACATTTGGTATAAATATGACATACAAATATTTAATTTAATTGATGAAAAATAAACAGATTCATTAAATTCAGCAATAAAGATCTAAAAATAATTACATACGTGAGAAATATTGAGCACTTCCATTGCTTTATTGTTTCTAGAATTGATCACAATCCAGGGAAAAAATGGGGGGGGGGGGGGGATTACAAAAATAATTACAGAGTAAGAAATCTGTCAACTCTACTTCTAGAATGTAATGTAATAACTTTAAAATTAATATTATTATTTATGTTGCAGATGGATAAAGATTAGGAAAGAAAAGACTTCTGCAGAACATTTGATTGCTGATCACTAATTGTAGATAAATAAAGGGGGGGGGGGCAAAAAATAATTACATCAGCAAGAAATATTTAACAATTCTATTTCTTTAAATGTTCTAGAATCTCATAAAGCAAGTTTGAAATGAATATTGACATTTATGTTATGGATGGAAAAATATTGGGAATCAGGAGTTTTCGTAGAACATTTGGGTTTCTTTTTAAAACGAACGATATCGCAATTTTTTTTTAAAACGGAAGATTTCATCATCTGTCTGGAAGACCGGAAGATACGTTAAAAAACCAGAAGTCTTCCGGGAAAACCGGAAAAGTTGGCAAGTATGTAGTATGATATATGTACTTAAAATCACTTTAACATACTAACGCCAAATTGAAAATTTGAAGCTTATTATCTGCAAATTAACATCAGATCTTTTTTTTTTTTCTTTTCATTTAATATTTAATATAAAATATTTTTGCATTAATTAATTTTTGCATACATTTATATTCCAAAACCACCCATTTTGATATGCTTCTGTGAAAAATTCTATGTAAAATTTTTTTATGTATCTAAATAGTATATTTAAATTGTTTAGAGATTTAAAATATTTTACAGAAATAAAAAATAATGTAATCAAATTGGGGAGGAGTGTGATGACTATTTTTGTTATTATTCATTAATTAAAAAAAAAAAAAAAAAAAAAAAAAAAATCATTAATGGAAATTTGTTAAAATGAACATTTTTATAATAATAAAATATAACATTCTGTTTAACAATTTAAATTGAAAATTTTTGTTAAAATGGTATTTGTTGTAAATAGATTGTACAAGAAACACTGTGTCATTAATATTTTTTAGAGATGGAAAGTTCAGTTTTTTTTTTCTTTTTTTTTGTTAACACTATTTATACACAGATATTTTTAGAATATTTTCATAGTAATTTTTTGTAATTAAATAGTGGTAGTAAAAGTGGCTCTTTGAAAATATTTTTTTTCCTGGTAGGTACAGTTCCAAAGAAAAATTTCCTGCCAATTGTACATAAGAAAAAATTTTAATCCTCCTTTTATTTTCTCCTCCTTTATGAAGACTGATTATGTTCATGTTGTTACTTAGTCGTAAAAAAAGAAAAAAGTAAAATTTTGGGTGTCTTGGTATTTTAAAGAAATTGTTCAATTGACGTTTATTAATAAAATGGTTAATGACAAAATGAGAGACAATTTACTAGAATATAGTTTGTATAAATATATTCGAAAAAAGCAAAATAATTACGATACAGACTTTTTAATAGGTGTAGTCTATTAGTAATATAAATATTTCTTAATTTTTTAAAAGATAAAAACATCAACTGACAAATGGTAAATTAATTGAATTTTTCATAAACTAAGAATTAAAGCAAAAAATCAATATTAACTTATTTTCAAAAAAGGATTAAATTACATTTACTTTAAAAATATATACCTAAATAATATGCTTTTACAAAATATGCACTTACAGCTTATTTAAAACAAATATATTTCGGACAACCATCGTGTCCATCATCAGTGCATTGCAGTGATACTCCCTCTGTTTTGGTACTCCCAAACCCTTTGGTACTCCCAAACCGATACTCCCAAAACAGAGGTATATATTTTTAAAGTAAATACAAAAAATCAATCTTTTAACAGTAGAAGTTTTTTTATGTGGAGCCTGAAAAAGCATAAAATAAAAATTTATGCTTACAAAGACATGCTATAAAGAAATTAAAGTTTCAACACTCAGAAAATTTTAGAGAAAACATAGATATTTCACTTTTGCAAGAAATGAAAATTTTTTAAGATTCAAAGTATTTTAAAAAGTACTCGAGACCAATATTATTAGTTTTTGTATAAGTATTCATTAAGCCATAAATTTCAAAAGGTCTCAAAAGCTTTTAAAAATATTTTAAATATTGAAAAATTTTCATCTCTTGCAAAACTGAATTATCTATACTTTTCTCTAAAATTTTCTTAGGGTTGAAACTTTCATTTCTTTATAGCATGTTTTTGCAAGCATACATTTTTATTTTATGCTTTTTTGGGTTTAACTAATAAGCTTCTACTGTTAAAAAATGATTTTTTGCTAGTTACAAAAAAAAAAAAAAAAAGCTTTAAAAAAATTAATAAAAAATTCTTAAGGTATCGTGTAGATACTGAAATAGTTTCTTTTATCAACTGACACCTTTTCTATTAATTATCCTTTTAAAAAAAATAACACATCGGCCCTTGGAGGATTGAACCCACGACCATCGTCATTAGCATGACTCTCTAACACAAAGTCGAAGAACAACCAAGAAAAGTCATAGAACACGATAGAACTATCTAACAAATACATATACAAAAAGACAATTGTTCTCGGATGCTTTTAAAAATATTTTGAATGTTTAAAATTTTTCATCTCTTGCAAAAGTGAAATATCTATATTTTTCTTAAAAATTTTCTTATTGTTGAAACTTTTATTTTTTATAGCATGTCTTTACAAGCATAATTTGCTCAAAAGAAGTGAACTAACAAGTGATGGAAGCCATTGCTTACATTTACATTAAAGTGGAGATGTCTTGCTTTTCACTGTGACACCAAGAAACGATGACAAAAATCCAGTTTCAACAAAAAGCTTCTAATTACTTAAATTTTTATTTTGTGCTTTTTAGTAATAAAAAAAAAAAAAAAAAGCTTCTTAGAAAAACTCTCTAAAAATTCTTAGGATATTATGTAGACAATGAAAATTCTTTTATCAATTGACACCTTTTCTATTAATTATCTGCAAAAATTAATGCATCGGCCCTTCAAGGATCGAACTCACGACCATCATGTTATCAACATGATGCTCTAACTGACTATGCCAATGAGCGACGAAAAAAATTGCTTACATTTACTTCAAAGTGGAGACGCCTTGTTTTTTAGTGTGACATGAAGGCACGATGACAAAATCCAATTTCAATAAAAAGAACGATAACATATGCAAAAGAAAATTATAATTATTAAAGCTCTATTAAGATTTTCATAAAATTTTCATGAATATTTAACAGTTATGTATACATATTAATAACTGAAGTAATTGAATTTTTGATTTAAAATAGCTTTAAAAAATTCATTTTTTAAAATTTAAAGATTCTAGAGAGAGAGAGAAATAAAAGGGATTAATTTAATAATAACAACATGAAAATTGAAATGTATTCATGTATTCCCCTTCTCATAGTCAAAAACTTGTCTGTATTGAGAATTTAAGAAATTGACACTACGGGTTACAGAATATGTCCAAAATAAGATTCAATGAGAATTTTTAAATATTTTTTTTAATAGGAAAAGAGGGGAAAAAAAAAAAAAAATGCAGAAATGCCAATCTGATGAAAATACAAACTTTCTAATGTTTATAAAATAAATCTAATGTGAAGTACAAAACAAATTAATTAAAAATGTTCAAAACCTTAATTTTTTCTTAAGACGCCTTGCCATTTTTGACAGCACTGCTGAATTATGTTTCAAATAAAAGCTTATATTTCCATTTAATACAGTGAAACTTGAATAATTCAAACTTGTTTATTTCAAAATTCTGGATAATTCGAATTTTTTACTCGGTCCCTTGAATTTTGTATTAAAATAATGTTAAAAAATCGTGGATAATTCAAATTCTATTTTGGATAATTCGAATTTTTCATACGATTAACTTTAAAATATTACAGTAAAATTTTTCCCCAAGATTTTTCTCAGCTAAAATGCATTATTTATTTTAATAGTCTTTCAAAATAATGATCAGGAAATACAAGAAAAACCCCTACCTAGTGCATCAGAAGATATGGTGCATATACATGAACATCGAGGGTTTTTTGAATTGAAAGTCATGTCTGATGTAGAAGATTCTATTTTTGTATCAACTGATAGGTTGAAGTTATATGCTATGACACAACGATTGTACTTGAAGAAACAATAAAAAATATCTGACTACTTTTTTAAAAAGTGTTGAATAATTAAGCTCGTAAAAAATATTGATTTAATGGGAGGGGGAAGAGGATGTAGCAGTTTTCTTAGATATAAAGTTTATATGTTAAATCTTTGATCGTAGAGTTTTAATTTTTTTAATTTATCTCTTCTTTTTGACAAAATAGCATGCTTGCCAACATCCTAATTAATATTCTGTAGTGTTGTTAGTCCCGCCCTTTTTTTTTCACACCAGTAAATTTTTAAAGTAATATTTTGCAAATGCAATTACGATTAAATAAGAAGAAAAATACTCTAAAACGGATACTGGTGTGAAAAAGAAGGCGGGGTTAACAATACTACAGAATTTTAATTAGTATGTTGGCAAGTATGAAATAGTATATGTAATTCGAATTTTTGGATATTTCGAATTTTTCTCAGGTCCCCTCAACTTCGAATTATTCAAGTTCTACTGTATTTATAAATTAGTTTGTTTAATAACATATATATTCAGGCAAGGACGTACCCAGGATTTTATTTCAAAAGGGGTCCGGAGTCAGGGTTTTATTAAGACACGTGGGGTGCAAGGCTGTGGCGTTTTCAGGGCCCCCTTACCTACTATTATAAATATGCTTAAAACTGAGCATCCTTTTGCCCCTCTCGTAAGAAGCCTCTTGTTAACTATAACTGAAACCATTACTTATTAAGTAATTACCATTACTAATACAAAAATTAAGCTTTTCCTAGAACTTGAGTTTAAGGTTAACTTTTTAAATACCAAAATTTAAAATTCCAATTCATACTGAATTCACACATACCGAATCCACACGAAAAAAAATATACGTTGTCCTTAGTATTTTTCGCATAGTTAAAACATCATTTGATTCCATAACACTTGAATAATAAATTCAGCCAATTTTATGCATTTTTGTCTACAAATGACTCTGGAAGTATCAGAAAATTTCTCTTTACCGGGAAGAAGTTTAACTGTGCTTGCTGGGTTAAAGCCGATTGACTGTGCTGGTGTCCTAGGCCTATAAGGGGAATTTAAAGCCTGGAGGGTGGTGTCTTATGAGAAGTCCTAGCCCGTACGCAAGTTTCAGAAAAAAACACGGAAAACTCTGAATGGCTGAGTCGACGAGCACGACTTGGGATCGAACCCGGCACTTACCAACTACCAGTTTGGAGCGAAGAAACGCTCGGCCACTAGTAGGACACCGGAAAAAGGAAAAATACTTTTTGAGAATATACTTAATTGAAGTACATTGTGTACATTTCAATAGATACGGCCGCTGTTGGTCCATGCTATCCTATGGGAAAATTTGTCTCCACTATGACTCACTATCAAATGCATTTTTTTTAAAATCTCTTTTCACATTCAGAAAATTCAAAATCGTTAAATAAGTACTCATTTTCAAAAAATTAATTTTTTTAAGTTTTCATATTTTAATTTTGATTTCAGAGACGCGAACTTTCACTGAGTATATTTTTTCTCATTTTTTTAGCCGCAAATTGAAATACTAAAAATTTAAAAAATCAATTTTTGGAAAATAAGTTCTAATTTAATGGTTGTGAATTTTCTGGATGTGAAAACGGAATTTTAAAAAATACATTAGGTAATATATAATTATTGAAACAAATTTTCTATGGGATAACATAAGCCACAAATGTCGGCAAGATTGGGTATCATTTGCAATTAAGTAGAACATATCAAGTAAAAATACTATAAGATTAAATATTTTCTATAAATGCTCATTTATTTACATATTTATGAAATTACGTACATATTAATGACAAAATTAAATTGAGAATTTTTTGTCTTGAGGCCATATTGTTCAATGCATCTTAAAAAATTAGTGTTACATTATAGTGTTTTAAGAGTAATGCTAAGGAAAAATAGTCTTTCATACACAGTTTTGTTTATAGTAAATGCCTTTACTCTAAAAGTTGTCATTGCGTTCGTAGTAAATACATGTAAACTGTCTATTAATTTCATTCAGTTGCGAAAGAAGTACAGGCGCAATCATGAATCAGAAAAAAAGGAAGTTTCAATCTAAATCATCTTATCTTTAACACTATTTGCTATTTTATTTTTATTCATTCATTCATTCTTTTTTTTTTTTTTTTTTTTTTTTTTTTTTAAGCGCAGCACTTGCGATTTAAGCATTGGCCGGGGGTCGCCACCGAATTGATGACCATTTGTGAAGGGGCACCCAATGGTCGGTCATCACTACCCCTAACAGGGACAGCACATCCATGCCTTTTCCGGGATTCGAACTCAGTCCCAACCGTGTAGGAGTCAGGAACACTAACCACTACACCGTCTGGGCGGCCTATTTTTATTTATACGAAGGGCATTCCATAAAAACTGAGAGTAAAATCATAAAAAATCAAGAAATATATTTACAGCAAAAAATACATCATTCTTTTTCAAAATACCTTCCGTCAGATGATATGCAACGGTCCCATCGTGCAACCCAGTTTTCAAAACAAGTAGAGAAGCCCTTTTCTGGAAGCTGCTTCAAAGAACCCTCCACTGCTGAAATAACTTCAGAATTTGTATTAAATTTTCTGCCACGAAGCTTCTCCTTCAACGTCGGAAACAGCCAGAAATTGCATGGTGCAAGATCTGGACTGTAAGGGGGATATGGCATAATTTTAATATTTCATTTACTAAGATATTGCTGGACAGAAGTAGCGACATGCGGGCGAGCATTATCGTGATGTAATGTCCAATTCCCTACCAGTTCATGACGCTTTCTCGATATGTGTTGTCGCAAAGTTTTCAAAACTGAAACATAATATTCACCATTCCCAGTACTTTTTGGAAGCACGGCATGCTGATAAATTACACCTTTATGATCAAAGAAAATAATCATCATGACCTTTCCAGCAGATTTGGTTTGTCGGATTTTTTTCGGAGGCAGAGAATCAGTATGTTTCCATACACTTGTTGCGGACTTGGTAAGGGTATCATAATGATGCACCCAAGTTTCATCACCTGTTATTACAGTCTTTAGAAGATTTGGATCGTTTTGAAGCATCTGTTTCCATTCTCAACATTGGTGAATTCTTGTTTTCATTTGTTCTTTAGTAAGGTGATGAGGGACCCATCTGGAACAAACATAGCGAAGCTGTAAATTGTTGCGTAGAATGCGAAATATCGACGTTTTCGAAATGTTTGTTGATGCCGCTATCTCCTCACATGTCACTCACCGATTTTCTTGAAGGATTACCCACACAGTGTTAACATTTCGATCATTCACAACACTTTTTGGTCACCCAGGCGTAGGAGCCAGTTCTGCAGACAAACGGTCTTTCTTGAAATCACCATGTCATCTAAAAATCGTAGACTCACCAAAACATTTGTCTTTGTAAGCTTCTTTCATTAACTTATCTGTTTCTGGAGCTGTTTTGCCCAAACGGTAGCAAAATTTTATGGCACAACGCATTTCGTTTTTTAACTCTGAATCACTCATCTCCATTTTTGTAGGGCAAATAAAACAGTTCTTTAAACAAGCATGGCAATAGGAAAATAAAATCGTCTGCTTCGTTTAGATTTTTGTATAAACGTCCAGTTAACAGTTTGAAAAAAATCGCCTGCACTTCTATTTTTTAGTTTCGCAGTGTTGCCACTACATAAAAAAATAACGCATTTTTTATGGAATGCCCTTTGTAGATCACAAAAAATATCGTTTGGAGTATTTGAGAATTTTATAAATTTACAAAAAAAATTTGCTTTGAAGGCTGTCGTAAAATATCGTAAATTTGTATTAAAACAGTATTCTAACTGAGGGTCACTTCACCAAGTTCTAATCCTCAAGAATATGATGTAAAAGAAAAATATTTTTTTTTTTTTTCAGAATTTTTGAGAAGGTAAAAGAATAAAAGCATGTGAAGTGAAAAAACACGCAATGTAAAGTTATATCTCATTTGTTAATTCAGTGGTGATGCCAGAAAGTTTTTGACGGGTTTAGAGAGCACTATCTCTGATAAATTATTAAAATGAACCTTAAAATTTTGAAAATTATCTAAAAAGTTGTTCATGTATGAAAAATATAAGAAATCATAAGTTTTCCCAATAGATTTTACAAATGTCTCCAATGTGAGTGGCCATTGCTCCCCGCCCCCCAAAAAAAACTAATCTGGTGAAATGATATGATTAAAGGACATATTTTCTTTTTAAAGCTATGGATGATATAAAACAATATATAACTTCAGAAGGGCATATTTATTAAATTTTATTTCGGGAGGGGTCCGGACCCCATGGACCCCCTCCCTGGGTACGTCCTTGTATTCAGGCAACATCTCTTATGGTTTTTGATACATCTTTTAGAGATTTGAAATATTTAAATTGGGTTTTCTCATGAATTAATGATCTTCAAAATGCTTAAATTTCTATAGATATTTAGACTTAATTTTTGTTGGATGGTCAACAGAACCTACTAAAAGAATTAGGGATGTATTTTGCAATTTCTTTAAAAGAAAATATATTAAAAATAACAAAATTCATCGCCCCCCCCCCCCCCCAAAAAAAAAAAAAAAAAAAAATCTACATAGATATGCACTTAATTTTTTTTTTTCAAAAACTTATCAATAAATTTCAAAACCCATCCCTAATTCTTTTAAGTAGGTTCTATTAAACAACAACAAAAAAAAAAAAATTATTAAGTCCTTTATTAATTATCTGTAGAAGTTTAGTCAATTTGAAGATAATAAATTCATGAAAAAATGCACACAGAGAAAACATAATTTTAAGATTTTAAATCTGTAAAAAATATATCAAAACCATACGAGCTGTTGCGTGAATACATATTTTGTTAAACAAATTTGATAAAGTTCAGTTTATAAATATTAAATGGAAATATAAGCTTTTATATGAACCCTACTTCAGTGCTGCTGGCAATGGTGCCAAGTACCCTCAATAGACTGTATTGAGATAAGGGAAAGCTTGCTCCTCTTGATTAAACACCCACTTTTGCTTTCCACTCAAATTTGATTTTTTCTGAGAATACCAAATAAATGCCCTCATATGCTCAGCAGTAGATTATACTGAAATAGGACAAACTTTCTTAGGGTATTTATTTCTTTTCTTGAAGATTCACTTTTATAAATATGAACATTGATTTGTTTTACAATAAATTAGACACCATGATTATTTAAAGGAGACTTGGCACCTTTTGACCAATTTTTTTTATTTGAGGTATTTTACTTGTCTCATGCATATAATATTAATGGCTATTATTAGACAGAATAATTTTCACATGAAAAACAAACATCATGTTAATAGAAAATTAAAAAATTTCAATTAAAAAAAAAAAAAATTAAAGATTTTAAAATTCCTTCTATTTTTTTATTTTTTAATATTTTGTCACCAAAATTTTTTGTTATACTTAACTTATTATAGTATACTTTGCAACTTTAGGGATGGATTTTGCTGTTAATGAGTTTGTGAGAAAAAAAAAATTAAGTTTACATTCATGAAAAACATAGAAAAAATTTTCTGTTACTTTTTTATTTTTTATATTTTATTTTTTCAAGATACAGCAAAATCTATCCCTAATTCTGTTAAGCCTATACTTAACACACAAAAAAAAAATCCAAGTATCTCAATGTCTATGCATTGAAGTTTTAGCATTTTAAATACAATGATTTTGTGAAAAAACTGAAACCGAGAAA
Source organism: Salticus scenicus (assembly GCA_963930645.1). Taxonomy (NCBI): domain Eukaryota; kingdom Metazoa; phylum Arthropoda; class Arachnida; order Araneae; family Salticidae; genus Salticus; species Salticus scenicus. The sequence continues at coordinate 124,081,885 of OZ005651.1, read as the reverse complement.
ATGCATTGTATTTTCAAGGATTTCAAAATTTTCAAGGATGTTTTACTACATTTATATTCATCAGATCGTTTCGAAATTTTGCTCAGTTATACTAGACATATCAAACTACATTTTAAGCAAAAAAATTAAAAATCGATATTTTTACTGATTTTCGCTATTTGAAAGGTGCCAAGTCCCCTTAAGAACATAAGCTTCCTAAAATAGCAGCAATTTTTAAAAAACAATTTATTGGAAGTGGGAGAAAGTGTTTTCTGAATTTTTCTGGACAGTTAAATGCCAGTTAATAAAGAATTAACTGTATTTCCTTTTTATTTTATCAATGCAACTTAAAAAAATATGCATATGTTTTGTTTTAAAATAATTTTTTATATCGTAATTTTAGCAGGAAAATAAATGCCAATTTCTATATCTTTTACAAATTTTTACAGTTTATCTGCTTCTTCCCAAAATGTATCCCAATTTTCCATGAAGATTCAGAGGGGGTGGGCTTGAATGATATTTTATGGTAATATAACACTTCAGACAATTGAGTTTACTCGTTTACTGCATTACATTTATTAATGCATGTATTTTGTTTTCATAAGGTAAAATTGAAGTAAAACAAACACTAACATTTATTTTCTTATATCAGAGTTTGTACTTATTATTATATGCAATAAGCATCTTTATAAAACCAATTAGATCTTTGCATTATTTTAGCAGAAATTTAGAATGTATTCAGGAAAGTTTCAGTGCTCTAACTAATTTTGTATGTGATTACCACTGACATGACACTAACAATTTCATAAATTTACATATTGCAAAATAAAAACTATCCATAAATCAAAATATATTCTTAAACATCACAATCAAAAGTTGTTACATACCCTTCAGGTACAGGAACTTTCTTTTGTGCTTTGGGAGCCACAGGATTAAGTTCACCAGCAAATAATGATAACAGTTCAGGTGAAACTTTTTCTCCTTTAGCTTGAAGCTTGGAAATTTGCTTAACTAAGTGAAGTATACAACAAGCCTGAGAAAAGAGAAAAAAAAAAGAAGAAAAGAAAAATAAAGCTATGACTTAAACAAAATTGGAAACAAGATATTTAAGAGAATAAAAAGTTTATATTGTTGCATATTTGGTGTTCGTGAAATGTCTGTGAATGAAAGGCGAATTTTACAAAGGCATAAAAGTTTATTTACAGAATATTCCAGAAGATTAGAAGTCTGTCAAACAAATATCAAATTCAGTTTCATCAGAAAACAAACAGCTGACAACATAAAAATCACAACATAAACTGTAACATAGCATTAACATAAATCAATAGGCTGCACTTAAACAACAACAGAGACCCACTCAGAGAGCTATTAACATCAAGCAGCTTGACATAAAAACAGATTAAATTATCAGAACGAGATCTTTTTTATAGCCTCTTATAAATTGAGAATTTTCCAGTAACTTCTGAAATAATCAAGTTAGAGCTTAGACAACCAAAAATAATGATTTTCTCACAAAGGTCACACAAAAAAGTCATCAAATTTGTCACCAACGCCATTATCTGTCCAGGTGAAGCTTTTTAATGTTTTTTAAAAAGGAAAATGAGCTATTTTAATTCCAAAACAAGCTAGAAATGCAGAAAATTAACATATTGTAACTTGACTAAGCCTCTTACAATAAAATTACAAGGCTAGCCAATCATAACGTACTACCTTTGATTTTGATGAAGGTGTTTTATTAATTCTAACAACGATGTCATTCAATTTTTTTAGGACTGTAAAGGGACCGTCCCAATTAGACTGTAGCTTGGGAGAGAGTCCATGTCAAACAGGGTTCCATAGCCAAACTTTGTCTCCTTCCTTGAATTCCTGGTGCGTAGCTTCAAATCATATCTCTTCTTCATTCTCTTCTTTGTGCCATGTGAATCCACTTCCAAGGAAAGTTGTGTATTTCTTCAAACTGGGCCTAAAGATCTTGCATGTACTCCTCTGGCGATGAAGGCACATCTGGTAGACAACCAAACAGGAGATCATACGGAAGATGAAATTCATGTCCAAGCAGCATCTGCGTTGGTATATAGTCGACAGTTTTGTGGATAGCCCTTCGATACACTAGCAGGAACAATGGCAACTTCAAGTCCCAATCTTGCTGTTTCTTTGATACTAGAAGAGAAAGTTTAATCAGGATGGTACGATTAAACTTCTCAACCATAGCGTATGACTGGGGATGTAATAGCATTGCCCGAGTTTTGTCTATGCTAAGCAGGGGCCGTCCGACTAAATTTTGATACCTGTGCAAATATCCATATAAGCACACCCCTACCCCTAGCAATTACTTGTTTTATAGCAAGAAAGTACCACAGAACTGACGTTTTAAAGTAATAAGTACAAAACTTTGAATAAACACCATAATATGCAATAAACTCGCAACAATTATTCCAGGTCAAACACACGACCCTTTGACAGGTGAACAAAGTTGGCACAAGTGCTGCAATCATGCATACTTTGTTTGCCTGATGAAGGATAGCGTGTTTTTTTTATCTGAAACAAATGTTGCGAGTTTCTTGCATTTTATGACGTTTATTCAAAGTTTTGTACTAATTACTTGTTAAATAACAAAATGATAAAAATACGAGAGATATTCAAAAAGTATCGAATGTTTAGTTAGCAAATTTAGAAATGCACTCTCTGCTATGATGATTCAGCACTACAGTGAAAGGGACAGAAAGGTGTTAGTCTGTGCCATGAGTGCAACTGATGATGGCCATCTCGGGGTGAGCGTGAGATGCTTAGAAGAAATTGTATAACTGTTCAAGAGAAAAAACACAAGTGTTTCGAAGAAAGAGGGGAAGATCAGGAATCGGGAGGGGAGGTAAAGTGGGTATTTTAGGTTTGTCTTCTTTTCACGGTGGAAATGAGAAAGAAGACTGATTAAGATTTGTAAGCAAACATTTGGTATTGCTTAAAAAAAAAAAAAAGCTTCTTAAAATTGTAAATTAAAAAAGTTCGATCATCCTTTAAATTGAGTATTGAGCGAGTACCCTGTGTGACTGCACACTTTGCACACCCTTTGGTTCACTCTTGATGCTCAGTAACTGACACAGTCCTTTGAATACAGCAGAAGTAAAGTTCACTCACTGATTGGTATGGAACTGTAAGGGAGTGGCAACTCTTGACACCCATTGCTGCAATAATCTAATACTTCTGCAACTGCATATGCCTCTTGAATGGCAATAGGATATGCTTCAGGCCACTTGGTGAAATAATCCATCACAACGAGAATTTACATGTTGCCTCTGGAGGTTTGGGGTAAAGGATCCAAGATGTCGAGTGCAATCTCTTCAAATGGTGCTCCTACATTATACCAATGTAATCTTCCTCGGATTTGTTTCTTCGGGCCTTTACGTGTTGCACAAGCATCACACAGAAAGTGTCCCCCAAAACATTTCATGATGGGGCTCAATGTAAAAATATCCTGTCAATTAGGTCTATTGCTGGACATCTTGTAGTACTGACTTTATGTCGGGATCTTCTAACTGGGTTAGCCTAATTTCCTTATCACTCCACAGATCCTGTTTTGATGGCGTTAAAATTGTAGCTTTGCAAACAACTGGATTTATCAGCTGGTACTTCTCTTCAGCTCTAGAGCAGTACTTGTAATTTTCAGAGCAAGGCTTCCATGACAAGGCATCTGCACTACCACAAAGAGCTCCTTTATGATGACGTATTTCGTAGTTGTATTCCTGGAGGCATTGTGTATCCACCTAGAAATCTGGCCTTCTAGATTCTTGAAATTTAGCAACCACGTTAAAGATGCATGGTCAGACCAGAGCAGGAATCTTCTGCCATAGAGATAATTATGGAAATGTTCTATGGTCTCTACAATGGCGAGTAGTTCTTCCAAGGTAGTACAATAGCTTCAATAGCTTTGCTCCGGCTTAGACTAACATTTAATCCTGTAGGCAATAACACGTTCTTGGCCATCGACTCCCTGCGAGAAAACAGCACTAAAACTTTCATGGCTTGCATCAATGTCCAATATGAATTGTTTGTTGGGCTATGGATACGTCAAAATAGGTGGAGATGTTAAAGCCTTTTTAAGTCTCTTGAATGCTTTTTTAATTTCTTCTGTCCACAGGAACTTTTGTTTTTCTTCCGTCAGCTTGTGGAGAGATCTGGCAATACTAGAAAACCCTTTGTGAACTTTCTATTATAAATACATTATCACAGGAAACTTCGTAACTGATGGATATTTTCAGGACAACTCCAGTTCTTGACAGCAGAGATTTTCTTGCTATCAGTTCAGCAGAGATTATCTGGCCAAGATAACTTACTTCACTACAGAGCAAGTTGCACTAGCTAGGATTCAATTTGAGGTTAGCTATTGTGAGTTTTTCTAGCACCATACAGATGTTTCTTAACTGTTCTTTAAGAGTACGCTGCACAGCAGATGCACTACATAATTCAAATGGCATAACTTTAAATTGCCACAATCCTTGTCCTGTAGTGAGTGCAGTCTTCAGGATGTAACTCTACTTGCCAATAGCCGCTCTTCAGATCCAACGTTGAGAACAACCAATTGCCAGAAAATGTGCCCAACATATCGTCAATTCTAGGAAGAGAATAACTATCCTTCTTAATGATATTATTCAAACAACAATAATCCATGCAGAATCTTGTTGAACCATCCTTTTTTTACACTTAACTATGGGAGAGACCAAGGACTCATAGATGGTTCGATGACGTCATTATGTTGTGCCTCATTTAGTAGCTCAGCCAACTCTTCCTGCTTAGCAAATGGAAGTTGTCTTGGGTGTCTTGATTGGAGGATGAATTCCTGCATAGATTCTCTGCTAAATAATGTTCATCCTTCCAACGTCTTTAGGTGTTCGTGAAAGCAGGTCCCTAAATTCATAGAATAACTTCTCTGCAGCCCATTTCTGTTCAATTCCTAACTATACATTGAGCAATTCCATTGTTAAAATCTTAGACGACAGCCTCAGTTGATTGTGTGTACTGGTTAATACATGTCACTAGAGTACAGGTTGCTAACACATCATTTTTCTTTGTTATCCTTAATTTATCACTTACGTTGGCAACTCTCACAGGAATAATACTCTTTGAAAGGTCAACTAAAGATGAAGCTACCAGAACTTCTATCTGACTGTTGTCTGAATTCAGGTATTTAGTCAGCCCATAGTGGAAGTATTATGGTTTAGAAGTTGTCCCACACACTATTGTCTCAGTATGTGGAGGAATGGAAATTTCAGATGTCACTGTTATCCAACAAATTGATTGGAAGTCTGGATTTTCAATGTTAAACACAGCTTTGTCTTCTGACTTGGAATGCAAGTATTATTCTTAAAATCTAATTTAAAATTATACTTTCTCAGGAAATCAAGTTTAAGAATTAGATGATCACTTGTATCTGCTATATATGCCACATGTTGGTAACTGGCATTTCTGAATGTGACAGTCAAGTTTCTTTTTCCCATGAATTTTGAATTCTTCGTCAGTAACAGTCTGTAATTTTATATAAGCGTCATTCAAATAATCTTCTCGTTAAGTTCTTGAGCTACATCTGTTCTAACGATGATCATGTTGGCTCCAGTGTCAGGAATCATCTGGCAGGAAATATTATTTACTTGTCAATAAACATAAAGTCTATTATCACTGCCATTTATCAAAGAAACGTGAAACATGGAAAATTGGGGCTCAATGACTTTTGAAATCTGGTTATTTTTATTAGTTTGTTGTACTGGGCAGCTTCTCTTGGCATATCCATCTCTTCCACAGCCCCAACACTTAATCTTCAGATGCTTGTCTTCTTCACTACTTTTGAAACTGCATAGTCTCCTTGTCAGGTCTGCCAGATTTCTCTTCGTTTTCTTCAGATCAGCTTGGGAATCATCCAGAAAGACTGTTCTGATGGTGTAGCAGTCTTTACGGGAGGCTTCAATCTTCAGTGCATATGCCAAACCTGATCCGACATCCTTGACATTGGCAAGTCTATGAGCTTTTTAAGTCTCTGAATCTTGTATCATATTGATAAAATATCAGAGGGCCAAATCATCCCAAGTTTCAGCATAGCAATCTGAGAAAGCTAAGTGTGACAGTCTTTGAATATCTGATGGCAGCTCTAGTAAACTTTCATCCGCTTTCTGATAATGGGACTTTAACTAGAGAAGACTATATTATTTTTAACCTTTTCCTCCAAAACGAAGCTCTAGTGCTCTTGTCAGAGCCTTAAAATTATACTGCTGTTCCATAGAAAGAGTTGTCAGCTGCATCACCCCATAATGATGCTGGTAAATGGATTGTCTTGGCAGTAGGGTCCTATCCATTAGCTCTTTAGCTACGATATAAACCATCTTATATGCTTTCCAAGATGATCTGCCATCACAGGTGGATAGCTCTACTGATTCTTGATTCTGTATTCTTTTATGTTTCCTTTCATCTTTCTGAAGCAATGATGCTAACTTTTCTTTGAGACTACGGATCTTCTTTTACAATTCATTTCAGTGGCGGATTTAAGGGGGGGGCTAGGGGGCTGAAGCCCCCCCCGAAAGTACTGACATTCCCAATTGAATAGTACATTTGCAAACTTTTCATTGCTCTGGAATTACATCTTGAAAAATCTTAGCCCCCCCCAAAAGTTAAGTTCTGGATCCGCCACTGATTCATTTCCTAATCTTTTTTATTTTTTCTTCTCAAATTTGCCTATCAATTCCCTGTTGCATTCTTCTTCATTTTTTCTCACAAATTCTTCCTCTATTTTCTTAAATTTTCCATTCAGCTCTTGATATATATATATATATTTTTTTTTTTTTTTTTACTTTCTCTTTGAAACTCTCTTCTATCTTCATAACTTTATCAATTTTACATTCTACCCCTTTAATTCTATCACTTATATTTGAATGTTTTTCTTTAATCATTATTTTCATAGATACAAAGTCATCCTTCATTGATGAAAGTTATTTTTTCATCTTGTATTGATTAGATTCAAGTTTCTCTTGGATGGATTTAATTTCTTCACTTAAACTTTCTTTTATTTCTTTTTGACTAGTTTCCATTTTTTTTTTTTATCAATCTAGTTTACATCTTTTCTTGTCCTCCTTTTAATCACTTATCTGGGAAGCTAAACCTCCAGAAGTCTCTTCCTCTGGTCCTCTACACCATTCAGCAGACAATCCCACTTCTGACAACAGAATTGTTGCATACTCAGGGTTCATGAATTGTCTGTGAATAAAAGATGAATCTTGCTGAGGCTTAAAAGTTTATTTACAGAATATTCCAAAAGATAACCGGTCTGCCAAACAAGTATGAACTTCACTTCCATCAGAAAACAAAGCTTAAATAACAGCATAAACTGTACCATAGCATTAACACACAGCAATAGGCTGGACTTAAATAACAACAGAGATCCAGTCAGGGAGCTCTTAACATCAAGCCACTAGGCATGAAAAACGACTAAATGATTGGGACAGTATACCTTTTATAGTCTCCTGTAAATCAAGACTTTCCCAGTAACTTTCAAAATAATTGAGTTACAGCTTAGCTAATTGATAAAGTGATACAGATTTTCTTGCCAAGGTCGCCAAGCAGCTATAAAATTGCCAAATTTGTCACCAAGGTCATTACCTGCCCACGTAAAGCTTTTTAAAGGAAAAAACTATTTTAATGTCAAAATAAGCCAGAAAAAAAGAAAATTAACATTTTATAATTTGATTAAGCCTCCTTGAATAGAATTACATAAAAATAACTACTATTATTTATAAATTCGGAACAATATTATTTACAATAATGTGTACTACTCTTTTTACTAGGGCAAATAAAAGAAAAGAAAAAAATATATATCCTCTTTTCCCATAATAGTTTAGACAACCAGAGGCCCTTACCACATTCTTTTGGTGAAAAATAAAATAAAAATAATAATAATAAATAAATAAAAACTTGGTTTTAAGAGAGAAAAATTTTAAAAATTGATAAAATAAATGATTTTTTTAAATTAGGTAAAAGTTATTATATAAATAAATGATCTTTAGATTTTAATATATGGAAGATGAAAATTATATATTAGGCCATAATAGGGCTGAAATATAAGTCTGAATTTAGTACAAAGCACATGATGAGCTAGCTGTTCGAAAAAATTAGACTTGATAAGTAAACCATCTGGAAAGAAAAATTAAATATGTTTTACCCAAAGTACACATTTAAAACCTTTTATTTTAATAAAAAATAAAATAATGGGAGCTCTCTGCACTATTTTAATCCATAAGAAAAACTCATGAATCGCCACAACAATAGTTCCTTAAAATGTGCATGCTCAAAGATAAAGAAGTCTTACTATTATTGACAGCTTATCGCTTTTTGCGGACTATGCATTAATGGTTGGTTGAAGTTGGAGTTGATTAAATGTAACATTGGATATTGCACTTTTGAATCAAAAGTTGAAAAGTGAATACTGACATAATTGAATGCTTTTGAATTGTTTAAAATTAAATAAATTAAAGCCTTGTTTTGTTTATATTCAGGGATGCCATTCAAAAAATTTCAAAAACAGGAAATCACGTGTGAAGTAAAATTTGCGATATTTTTTGTATATTTATACGCAAATTCTGCAAATTAATATAAAAAAAATATATTTAAGAGTATAATAATATTTAATTTGAATATAATAAATTGAAAAATAGTTACTTTGCAGTCAAAAGGTTATAACATTTTAAGCAATATAAAAAAATGGTGATTTCCCAGGTAACACATAACGTTGTTATAGCGTTGCAAATAAGTCTGAACAGTGAAAAATTGGTTACGTTATTTTATGTCCGTTGAAAAATAGTTTTTATTTCGCAATATTCTCACTGAACAATTTCGAATATTTACTCAGTAATAAAGAAAACCTATAACAAACGTTGTTTTATGGTTATACTTTTTCTGTTATTTTTTCGACGTTTTAAAATAGGTATTTTATTAGTTTTTGTTTTCCTTTTTGATTCTAATAAAAAATATGTTTTTTCAACGAATTAATAGGTGCTTTTTATAAGTCATTATTTCTGTCAAATGACGTTGAATCTCTTCAACTTGATATCGATACACGATGGTGAATTGGCGGGATGTGCGTGAATTTTCTTTAGAGTTTTAGAAGATATGGTGTGCTGCGAAAGAACTTCTAACATGATAAGAAGGGAATCTTTCGGCAAATTATATTAACAAGTATAGTAGAATGTTCTTTGGCTTTCGGAAACCGTAGCTAACGAAAGTGTTCATATTGTACGCTTTCTCCCTCCTGTTCTACATGCGAAATCGCCAAGTATATTGTGGCAAACCTTAAAAGCGTCTTACGATACGACGCGCGCCATTTTGAAAGTGAATGTGATGTGAAAGAAGATGAATATCGCTTTCCTGTTAAAATGGTACGAAAGTTTTCCGACATTTTACGTAATTTCCACACAACTTGCTAGCTGGTAAATTCCCTTAAAAGCTCAAAGTTATAATATTCTTTGGTTTTGGGTGTGTTTACCTGCTAGCATAATATTAAAAATTACAGAGTTCTCGTCTAATTGTGGATGCTGTATTTATTTAAACAAGATTTTTCAAGTAATGAAGTGAGTGTTTCTTTTTCCCTTCTTTAATTTTATGTTTGAGTTCTTGTCTTAAATTTTCAGGGATCGATCTAACTTTAAATATTTAATACTCTTTTTTAAAACTGTACTTTTGTAAAATTTTACTTTTTTCATATTTACTGAAAAAATAATCTATATATAATGTTATTTAACATGCACTAAAGTTTTATACAGCTTCTAAGAATAATGGTTTTATATAAAGAATTTGCAGCAATTTTAATTAACTGATGTTGAGATGTCATGTATATTGGTTGTCTCACATATTATATTTTGTGCAGTTGTATATGCTATGAAATTTAGCTTTCCTCGAAAAACGGAAGTTGAAAATTCTTACGAATCTAATATTTTCGTATATTGAGTATTAAAAAAGTAATAAAATTAGAAATAAAAAAGGTCTAAAAATTAAGTAAAAAAGAATGTTCCATTTTTTTTTTTTTTAAATTGTTAGCAATATTTTAGAGACAAAAATTCAATGGATATATGGAGATAGCTATTTTTCTTGGATTTCAACGTTTATAAGACATAAGAAAAGCCGTTGAAAACTGATATAAAAAGCACGACAGTATTGCGATTCTGAACAACCATTTTACAACTTTTTTTTTAGGTTATAAAAAAAAAACGACAGTATTGCGTTTTCGTACAACCCTTTTACAACGGTTTTTTTTACGTTGTAAAATGTATTAAAACAACCGTTGAAAGATGAGGAAATCAACGAGACATATTTTCAGATTATTAACGTTACGGAAAAACGATAATTCAACGGAATGCATTGCCGTTTCTTCAACGTTGAAAATACTATACTGTGCTACCTGGGTTATTACAAAAAAAAAAAAAAAAAAAATTCTAAATAAACCATAGTCTTTATATATGTCTGACTATCCGAAGTCTATAGGAATATTAATTTACAATGATTTAATTATGCATATAAGAACCTACCTCTACAGCTTTATAACTTCTAGAATCTAATAAAACAAGTTTATCATGAACACTGATACTTATGTTATGCATGCAGAAAGACTGAGAATTGAAGAGCTTCACCAGGCTTGTTTGATGGCCAATCATTAGTTTTAAAGGGGGAGGGAGCGAATATAACTATGTAATGAGAAATATTGAGCAATCATATCTTTTTAAAGGTTCTAGAATCCGATAAAGTAAATTTAATATTGATATTTATGTTGCAGAGAGAGAAAGATTGGAAACTGCATGACTTTGATAGCCTGTTTGATCGCCGATCATTAATTTGAGGGAAGGGGAACAGAGAAATCTTATAAAAAGCGGAAATCCGCTTTTCAGTGGAAAAATGGCATCCCTGTATATTACATGAAAATGAAACAAAAATTTATTAATATAAAAGATCGGTAAAACTTTTACAATACAGTGTAGTAGCATTTGGTTACAAATTCTCCACATTACAAATATAATATTATAGTTTTAAAAAATTAAAGAACACGCTTTTATAGAAATGTGAACTAAAGAGCACAAAATATATGAAAATTCAGGGTAAGAGAAAATCGTGTGAGTGACACACCATAATCTTTAATTAAAATAACTTAGAATTAAACAAAAACCATTTTTTAAAAATCTCCCCTGACGGGGATCGAACGCTAGACCTTTAGGTTCGTAGCGCGGAACTCTACCTCAAAGCCACGGTGTGTTCACATAGGGAAAGTATTTTTTTACAATATAGATTTTTTGTTTGTTCCCAGAGCGGTTACAAACATACATACAGGTGAAGTTAATAAAAGCGTGTTAAAAAGCAATTGCATTGGATTGTAAAATTTAGCAAAAATTATTTTATCATAATTAATATTTTATCAATTAATGAAGACTACAGCTTATCACTTTTTTTTTCCCTCAACCCTGTACTTTTGTAATAAAAATAACTAATGTACTTGCCATTAAAGAACAAATTGCACTGGTTAAAAACTAATTCCCTAGTTTAAAAAAAAAAAAAAAAAAAAAAATCCACTAAGTTACCTAAAGAACATATTTAATTCTTCTGAAAAATCATGGTTATTTTAATAACATATATTATGAGAGCAATCAATGATATGAAACAATATATCATACAATATACAGGGTGAGCGGAAAGCAACTCCCTATTTTGAATTTGGAATAGCCATTGATGTTATGTGTAGATTGTAATGAAAGTTACCTTGTTTTGTAGACTGTAGTGTGGCATTATTTGTAATATTTTTTTCCTTTTTCATATGTCTAATATATGGCAGTGGCTTGATGAGTGATTCACTGGATACTGGATAGTCCGCCAAGGTTCCACAGAATGGCCTGCTCATAGTCCAGACCTCACCCCATGCGATTACTTTTTATGGAGGTGGGCTATGGAAGAAGTGTACCACAGCAAACCTCAAACTCTTGGTGACCTTGAGAACAAAATCTGTGAGGTCATAAGTGGTGTTTCTGATGGGTTTCATTTTCCTGATTTCATACTTTAGTTAATTTTTAAAAATCTAATGAACGTGTCGAAAAACTTTTTGTACCCCTCGATTCAGAAAAATCACCCCTTTCATTTGGTACCGAATTTGTAACAGTAGGACTGACATTTCTGATTTATTTCTTGCAGAAGGCCATAGCAAACGTACCTGTTCAGTTAAGACAGTGTATAGAAAATACTGGGGCACACATTGAATTGTAACTTTTGTAATTATCATGCCACACAATAAACTAAATGTGTACAAAAAAATTGCCTTCATACCTACATTCGTTCAGGAAAAAAATATTATTTCCAGTAGGAAGTTACTTTCCACCCACCCTTTATATATTATGAAAATATACATCTGGCATGTATATATTCATATTACATTTTTTAAGGCCAAATACAAAAATTGCCAAGGACGACATATCAAATTTATGCTATTAAGAGTATTAATAATAATTTTTAATTACTTATGACAATAATTTTATATATTGAGTATGTTACTAATATCAGTTTTTTATTTAAACATTAGCATTTTAATAAGTCATTTATAATTATATCAGTAAAAAGATGCTTTTTATTGATTTCTATCCATTTTATGATTTAATATGATATTCACTGAAAATCATCAACAGTTTAAACAGCATGATGAGTGCTTACACGCATTGATCAAGCGAACATTTTTAAATTATATGATCATTGTAATACAGTACTTAATGCATGATTACATTCAACCAGGGGTGTAAAAAATATTTAGACCTCAGAAATTTCTCCCAAATGAAATCTAAATTACCCTCAATAACCCAAAAGTATTTTGTCATAGAAAGCCATTTTATTCTATGTAATAAGTTTTTAAAAGAATGAGTATACACTGTAACATAAAAATAAAGCTGTTAGTTTATATTATAAGCATTGCAAAGTAGTAAATAATTTTTTTGAACTTGCATTTTTTTTTTTTTCTCAAGAAAATACTCAAAACTTCCCCTGTTAGTTGAAATTTCTCCCGAACCTTATTTGGCACTTGGACAAATTCTGAACCTCTGCATTCAACATAAATTTCTTCAATTATTCCAAAATAAAAACAGCAAAGGCTTGGAAATTTTTAAACACTAACGAACACAATTACATGAAAAGCAAGCAGAAGGTAAAAGATAAAATAAAAGCAAAGAAATGGCTACTGCTCCTCATCACTGAATCAAGAGATGGTTACTGCAATGGTAATGAATCTATCACCAACTACAATAACCTTGCCTACCAATACACACATGCATATTAGTGCTTTACGAGAGCCATTGTTGTTTGGATAAATCAGTTAAATAAAATAATAGAAGCTTCCTGAACAATAATACTATAAATACTAATGAGTGGATATTCATGAACATGTATCACAATACATAATAATTTTATGTTGTATAGCAGTAATGTATAATAAATGATATTTTGCTGAATTCAATTTTGCCAATCAGTGTTCATAAATAAAAGTCACAGATCCATGTAAAAGATATACAGTGAAACCCCAATCTATTGTTCCTGCATTGATTGTTTAATTCCTATGATCCCTGCACAAAACTGTATTTTTTAAATAATGTTAACGAAACTTGCATGTATCGTGCTTTAAAAAGTCATTTTCTCGTATTCATTATAGTAAAATTTTTCTCATGACCTTGTAAAATTTTCTCCTGAAGGTGAAGCAGTTTTATATGGCACACAAACTTGAATAACTTCTTTCATCCTAAAATAATTTTTTTCTTATTTCCATGGAGGATCAAAATCGCGATGCCATGTCTCTGGACCATCTATTCATTTTTTAATTTCAATATGGCAGGAACTAATCTCTTCAATATTCCAAAAAATTGTTTTGTGAAATGCGGTTACGTGCAAAAAGATGATGACAAACACCAAACAGAAGGGCAAGAAAATGATGATGATAATACAGATGAAGAGTGGTTGCATGTAGCAGAGGATGAATCTGGTGCAAAATTTTGTGATAATATTTGCATTAATCAAGGCTTTTCAACATGTGGTATAAGTTTCAAAAAAAGCATAGAAGAAATGTGCGATTTCAAAAAATTATAATGATGGTGAAGAAACAGTGGATAATTTTCATGTCAATGATGTAACTATGGCATTTGAAAATGGATGCATGACCTTTTATTCCTACATTTGCACATGAAATTACAGAAAAGGACCAGAAAAATATTGTAACTGGAAAAATTCCTGTTTAAATTATAAAACAAATGAAAAACCCAACATAAAATTACTGATTTTTAAAAGTAAATTTTACTTAAAATTCTACAGTATTGATTTATTTCTTTATCTGTTTGGAAAGTAACAAATTAGTTTTTATTAGTATTATACTGTATAAATTGTGTGTATTAACTCATAAACATTGTTTTCTTCATATTTTGACTTTAGCCCGCATTCGTCGTTTTCCTGCTTTCATTTTTTTTTTCCAACAATGCACCCCATGAAAAACAATGGATCTAGGTTCTCCAGGGGCAGCGGAACTGCCCGGGCCGACCGGGCCCGGGCGCGGGCATTAGTTTTGTCTTTTTTTTTTTGTACTGTATCTTTTCTGACCTGACTTGATAATAAAAGAAGGTGAAGAGTTACATAGCAGGATAACTCTCTGGTTGCCGCTTATAATACGTCTAATAGCTGTTGCAATCTATTTCCCTACAGATACGACATTCCTGAAAGGATAACAGTGTGTGTGCGAGGGAGGGGGGGCTGGTGACGGCAAAAAAAGGATTAGTAAGCCAGTTTTCTTTACTCTCTGGAAAGCAGGGATTGCTAACAAGTTTCCCGGAATCCCCATTCATCTGTGTGTTGTATTATATTCCTTGTTCTATATGAATTTTCAGGTGAGAAGTGCAATACCCATTACTACAGCCTCAGTCACTCGCGCCTCGGGGGATGAGGTAAAATAGTATTTAGCCGCTGAATGTGCTCCCGCCTCCTCCCCTTTCAGAGACGACTATTCTTATGTCGGTATTTTTGGGGTGACAATTCCCCTCTCTCCTTCAGTGGCTTCTATGGTCTCAGTCACAAATCTAGGAAGAGAACGAGGAAGACGCTTTTCCTGCGCTCCATCTAAAAACGCATTTTTGTTAATTAAACTACATATTTATTTTTTTCACCTATAAAAATGAGTTCCAGAAAATGGCAAAAAATCAAGTCATATTTTAAAGTGTCTTCAAACTCCCCGATTCCAAGTTTAGAAAAAGAAACTGCACTTGATAAAAACAATGATGATACTCGTAGAGATGAAGATAACACTAATTTTACAAAAACTGCAAATGCTGAACCTTGTATGTGCCCATTATGCAACGAACAAGAGAAATCGGTACGAAGTGTCGCCTAATTTTTTTTGTTGTACAAAGTTAAAAATAAAATTTTGCTAATACAGCTTTTATAAAATATTATTCTTATGTGTCGTTTTGGTCTGGGGTGCTCGATCCCCCTTAGCCCCCCACCCCCCCAGTAGTGCGCCATTGATCATGCTTCAATATTCCAGGCCCGGTCAATAAAATTCACGATCCGCCGCCCCTGGGTTCTACTGTACCGCTAGGTTCAAATTGTTCAAAAGTTACTGAATGAAAACACATGAAGCAAACAATATTTCTTCTAAGAGAAGAAAAAAGCAGTGTATAATTAAGAGAAATAATTTTTTACCATTAGATGGAGACATAAAACTATTGTCAGTGAAAGAACGAATATTAAAAGTAAGAGATTTTTCTCATCGAGACATAAAAAATGTCTCAATTTACTTAAGGCACAGTAATAATTAGTTACTAGTTGCTCACTTGAAAAAAAAAAAAAGAAGTCTGGAACAGTACCAGTCAAAAGCAGACCAAACTAGTTCAGTAGCAGAACAGTGATGTGTTTAAAGGACACAGTTAAGTTTCTGGTCTGGTCATTTTTCACATGTTAAAATTAATTTGGCCATTCCATAAAAAAAAAAAAAAAAAAAAAAAAAAGTTCTCTATATATGTGTATATTTAGTTTATATTTGGAAAGTTAGAATTTGTATTTAAGTATAACATACTCTCTCTTGAACTTCCAAATCACCACTTTGAACAAACATTGGCATTTTCTCTATCAGCAAATTTGATGCAGATATGGCATCATCAGTATTTTCTTCAGCTTCATATAACTCTATCACCCGAGCATATAATTTTGTGGCATTCTGAACAAAAATGCTTTGAATATGAGATGGAAGAAACATTACTTTACAATCCATCATTGCTTCAAGAGTATTAAATGGAGAGCTCAGCAATCTGAAAAATTAATAAAATGTTATTATTATTTTATTTGTGTGATATTCAAAAAGATTTTAGTGCTACAAAGATTTCATGAAAATAATAATATCCATACTCTGCAAATTCTCCACAAATCCAAGCAGCTGCATAAAGCACTTCGGAAATACTATTTCTATCAGAATTCCCTTGAAGCAAATGAGCATTTTGCAGCAGGATTGACTATTAGAAAAATAATTAAATTATTTAATCATTTATATGGAAGAAATCATGATATTTACACATATTTTAAAAAGATATTTAGCATATAAATATATTTAAAGATTGATACTCATATTTTAGATAAAAAACATTATTTTTCTAGGCCTTATGAGTTAATTGTAATCTACTGCAAATTTCAATTTCAGTAAAAGGCAGAAAAAAGATTAAAAAAATTAAAATTTAGATAAAGAAAAAAGTAACATAATTTCTCTTGCTTCCTGAGTTTTACAAAAGAACTTAATTTTTTTCTCTGCAATACTATTTAAAAATTTATTTATTTACAAATCAAATCAGATGGGAATGACAGTAGTACGAACACGTTTCTTTGTCACAATGGGAGCCTGTGCACATGTGCTATATAAACGAGTGCAGTGTTAAAATAGGGGTGGTATAACTCTTGTGGTCAAGAGAACATGAAATGAATGGTTGCTTCCCAACTCTCAACCTGTCATAACTATCGGACGGTGCTGTATTTTAAACAAAATGAAGCAATCGATTATAAGCTATCCATTTATGCATATATTGTCTATGATTTTGCATACATATCTAGAAAATGTGTAAATAGAACATGTAGTCATGGAATAAAGAAATAAAAAGGTATCATCTGCATATTCTGTGTTCTATATCAAATCAATGTGAAAGTGGCGACGACGAAAATCATTCGAAATCAATATTATTTCGATTATTTTTATCAAACAATATGGATCAAACCCAGTTTCAAGAGTTATTACAAACAATAACAGCAAGTAATGAGCGATTAGCAGCATTGATCACCACAAACAAAACTGAATCAGATGCCAAGAATAAATTTGCAAAGAGACAGATACTGTTACTTTTTATGAAATTTGAAACAATTTAATCGTAGTATTGAAACTTTTATTCAATATAAACAAAGTTTTGAAAATTATCTAGAAATCAAAAATGCTTTTGCTGATAAAGCTTTGTGTTCAAAAATGTTACTTAGTATTATAGTACAACTACAAGTTCAGAATTACACAACTTATTAACACCTTTAATTGCTCCTAAATTACCTAATATATGAACTTTAGAAACTTTAGAGAAATATTTGTGTCCACCAACTAATGTTATTATAGAATAATATAATTTTCTATCTCATTTCTAATCTGAAAGTAAAACTATAGCAGCCTATGTAGCGGTTCTCCAAAAATATACATCTGCATGTGATTTCAATTGTGAATGTGGAAAATCTGTATCAGATCTTTTTTTATTAGCACAATTTATTTGAGGAATAAAAGATTCAAATATTAGAGAACAGCTGCTAATAATACCTGATTTAACATTCAACAAAGCTAATAATACCCAGAGATGGGCAATATACTTCAAAAAAGTATATTATATACAATATACAAATACTCGTCTATTTTGTCCAAAAATATACAATATACAAATACATTTTAGAATTTCGAAAATATACAATATACTCTTGATTCAAAAAGTATATTTGATATACTTTCAGAATATACTTTTAAAAATTAATTTTTATATGTGGTTGTAGTATTTGTAATTATGTACAAATGTATCTTTTCGTTTATTTAATTTCTTACTAAGAATAAATGAGTTAATATTTTACTTAGAAATCAAAATCAGTATTTTATGCACTTAAATAAAAATATTTAGGCAATTAGGAATTCATAAATAATTAGAAAATAAACAACAAAAATTTTCTTGGAGTAAGCTATTATCATAATAATGAATTACTCCTTTAAATGTAATAGAATGCAGTGTTATATAATACTGTCATTCTCTCTAATTAGATAACACAAACAATTAAAGAAAAAATTAATTTACTTCGTTCAATTACATTATCTTGTTCATTTTATATTTTTAGTTATTCATCATAATAGTAGATTTGGTAATGATGAGGTGTGAGTAATCCGAAAATCGCAAAATGTATGTGGTATCCGTCTGTACATTAGTCAGTTTGTTAATGTCATAGTTTGTACAGACAATATCTCAAAAACAAATTATCTTAAGGATGTCGGACAGGTTTCAAACTATCACTTTGATACTGGAAAGAACCCTGTTGATTTGCAACATATTAATTAAAAAACTTCATTAGTTATCCAAAATTTAAGGTTTCTTCTACATGGTATAATAATGCAAAATTTGGCATAAACATGTATTATGATGATCATATGTATCATAAAGATCTCAGATCAGTTTTAAAATATAATTTATGATACTGGCATGAACAATGACTATGGCACATTTTATTTTAAAAAATTCGTAAGTTATTTCAAATTTAAGATTTTCTTAACATGAAGGGATTTCACATAAATATTTATTATGACGGTTATTTTCTTCATAAACATGTCTGACTAGTTTTAAAATATCATTTATCATATTGGAATTAACATTTCCTGATAATCAACATTTTAAGTTAAAAGCTTCTTAAGGTATGCTAATTTAAAGATTTTTTATAGCAGGGCAGAAAAACTATGAATTTATTATTATTATTATTATTATTATTTAATCACAAGTTTATATGAAATATTTCCCTATTTCACATAAACTTGCATTATGTAGTTTATTGCATTAAAAATAGCATATAGAATTTCATGAAAACTAAAATATGAAATTGACTCTAGTGAAATTAATCAGTAAGTTATGATAACATAAATGTATGGAAGTTGGAGGAGGGTAGCTTAGTGGGTGGGCGATTTAAATTTTTGGCCATGCTGGTTGATCGACCGAATTTATTTCTCTTACTATAAGTACAATATATCCCACAGAAGGAAATTTATGAGAAAATGTATGATAAGGAATTGAGCAGAGTCTACTTATCTCACGTTTTGATGTCCAAATGCCGAAGAACACAAACTGTTAAAATGATCTATCATATATTATAATATCTGAAGGAATAATTTATTTTTCATAAAAATATAAACTTATATATTTGATTAGAATTCTCTACTGTTTTATTATGATGCTGTGTTTAAATCTCTATATATTAAAAAAAAGTTACTGTCACTGGCGTTAAATTTTTTTGTCTGCGACAGCATCTTCTAGCGGAGGGCAGGGTCCTTCGCGTCATGAGAGGTATCAATGTGTTCGGAATACTCCAAGGCAGACATTTCAGCTGCTTAGAAATTTCTATCATTTTAATTAAAGAAGTTATTAACTAAAAACGACAAGTTCATGAAGGTACTCTGTTTGCCATTTTGAAGAAATTTACTCCCAGTGACGTTGTTCTTCTGTCATGAAGTCATTTTACACGGGAAAATTAAAATATGATCCATGGTTGTAGGTAGGTAGGTTCGATTTAACGTCGTACCAATACTGTGCTATGGGTAATTGGCGATGGTCTGGGACACACCCTTAGAGATGCCATCACAATTTTTATCCTTCCCGGAAAGGATCCCCCCCCTTCCCCGCTTTGGTGTTTCCCACCCAGAGGTATAGTGTGTGTGGGAACTTGGAGGACTTTGCAGTCACGACAGATTTTATGTGCACCAGCCACGATTAGTGTACACGACGGTCTTTGGCCGGCTCAAGTATCAAATCGGCAATCTTCCAATTACGTGCTCGGCGCTTTACAGACTAGGGTAACGCAGCTCGAAACCATGGATGTAAAAAAGAAAGAAAATAAATATCAACTTTTTTTTCTCTAGTTTTAGAAAATTAATCTTCGTACACGGGAAAATTAAAATGTGATCCATGGTTGTAGGTAGATTGTGTTTGACGTCGCATCATTACTGCACTATGGATAATTGGCGACTGTCTGGGACGCACTCCTACGGATGTTCCGGAGACACGTCACCACAATTTTGGTCCTACACAAAGGGGATGGTCCCCCGATTCAGTGGCCCCCAGAGGTATAATTTTGATGGGAATATGGAGGATATTGCTGCCACGACATATTTTACGTGCACCAGCCACCATTAGTGTACACGACGGTCTTTGGCCTGCTCGAGAACCGAACCCGCAATCTTCCAATTACGAAGGGGTACCGCGGTCCGGATCTAAGGTTGTAAAAAATAAATAAAAAGGGTCATATACTAAAGCTGTAATGCAAAATGGTCTAGATATTGTGAATTTCTTTCTATTAAAAAAATATATAAATATTATATATTTCAATTAGACATTGAATATGAGGATTTGAAAAATATTTTTCTGCTTTTGTCTTGTAATATGCACTATTAATATTCCTTTTCAGTGAAAGAAAACAGCGAATAGGTGGGCAGAGCTCTGCATGTGTTAATGAGTAAAGTGAGTTGAGGGGGGGAGGCGAAGCCTCCCTCGGGGGTTGGTGAGCGGAGCGAGCAGGGGGCAGAGCCCCCTAGTATTATAAATTTATGTTACATAATAATTTATAAATATAAATACAGACATACCTGTGTAAATGCAGTTTGAAGTTTGGAACTCCTTTTACACGATATTAAGGCTCTTTTGTATAATGCCTTTTATTTATCTTTAAGGTGATTAATGTCTTAATGGAATAAATTATTAAAAGGAGGAATGAATAAATGTACCTAACAACTTTTACTTATAATTTTGTTTTGTCAACCATTTTTTACGTTTCCATTTTATTCTTGTTTCTATTATACTACTATTTTATTATAATTATTATTATTATCATACATTATACAATTATTATTATCCGTTTTATTATATTCTATTATATTCCCCTTTTCACCTTTTAAAGTTATCGTGAGAAATTTTCCGCCAAGTTTCTTTCTTTCTTTTTTTTTTTTTATATATTACCACCTTTTTTATCCACGTGTAAGATGTAAGAAAATAAAATTTTGTACCTTTCTATATGACTGAGATCTATGTAAGTAAAATGAAACGTCCACAAAATAAAAACAGATATTTTCGATAGGAAAACAGTTAAAAGCAAATTTTTCACTAGACATTTCCATCCCCAACTCTAAACTAAATTATTTTAAAGTCGTCTTTCTCTGATACCCAATTAATTCTATAATCAAATGAAAAGATTCAAGATAAAAAAAGGTGTAATGATCACTTCCGTTTTACAGATGCATGTGGACATTAAGGACATCTATGGAAAGAGAACTGATTTGTTTGGGTTTATCCATCTATCTACGGTCATTTCTTGAACACCAGGTTTAATTAGACCCCTATGGAGCCAGGAAGTGAAGGGAAAAAGCACATTTTGTATTTTGTACTTCCTTTTAAATACTCAAAGTGTCCGCTATCATAAAATATCCATTTGTAATAGTATGTTATCACTTAATTCTTATTGAGGTCAGTCAACAGGGGGTGTTGGGTTGGTAGTCAGTCAACATTGAGAAAATAATTGTCAGTCTGTAGGGGCATTTGAGCTGAGTTCCCATAGCAAAAGCAGTGTTCTAAATCTGAGATGAAATATATATATTTTTTTTTTAAGAAGTTAGTAATTTTGAGATAAAGTATATTGTATATTAAGCCCTGTAAAATATACAATATACTGCCTAAAATGTATATTAGATACAATATACAAATACTTTTTAAAATGTTGTAAAATATACAATATACAAATGTATATTGAATATACTATATTATATACAAGTATATAATATACTGCCCACCTCTGATAATACCTGATTAAACATTCAACGTATAGCTATTTACAAAATACTTTTAGTATTTCTGGACTTGAAAACTCACATTTTACAATAGCATATCTGAGAAATATGTGCAACCTTTTACATTGGTAGAGGAGGTGCGCCTGCTAGAAGGTTAAAACACATTTTCTTAACTCATGGATTTCCATCAATACTTGTATCAAATAATGCTTCCATATTCACAAGCAATGAATTTCGAACGTAGTGAACCACTTGTGGAATAATCCAAAAGTTTATAGCCCCGGGGCATCCTGTCACAAATGACTTGAAAACAAAATGTACAAACCTGAGAATGATGTCAATGATAAATGAAGTTGAACCTGTGTCAATGATAAATGAAGTTCGTACCCTGACAAAAAAAAATTCAGAAAATATTGTTTCAGTATCATGCTATACCACTAAGTTATGGGAAATCTCCAGCAGAGCTCTATCTTCATTGTAAAATTCATATAGAATTGGATGTATTTTTGCCAAACTCAACCCGATCAAATTTTATCAGCGAGCCAGTATGGGCTTTATCCAAGGGAGAAAAAAGTTAGGCCTGTGTATACCAAGACAATTTCGAAATATGGCAATTTGGTGTTGTTATTTGTAAACTGGGAACTCGTCATCACCTAGTGAAGTTGGACTCAGGGTGTACCTTAAAATGATACAAAAATCAATTAGTTTCAACCCGAGTGCCTATTGTTTAGATCTAACAAATAAATAGTTTTATTTCATATATTAAAATATAACTAGTTACCATAATAAAATATAAAGTACATGTTTATTATAATACATTTAAAAAGAAAGTTTTATGTAGATTTTTATTAAGTACTTTGTAGAGTGGTAATAAAGCAAATTACTAAATCGAAAATGTACATAGGTATCATTTTATTTTTTTTGTATTATGCAAACATGACAGTTTTATTTGTTTCAACCATTAGTTTTGGAGTTATTGTAAATAAAAAAGGTATAGGTCAATTTTTCTACAGTGAGGCCTTTTTTTTTTTCCCTTAGTGTAGTTCCAAATCATTAAAACATGTCACCTTCACTACAAGTACACAAATGTGTTATAATTCTCTAACTTCACAGAAAGATGATATGCTAACAGAGTTGCAACTCCAGAGAAATAATAAGTAACCAGTGAGCAAACCTTCAACAACTAGAGGTCACTCTGAAGCACCAACACCTTATAATAATTCAATTCAATACACTTATTCTTTATTGTCAAAGATCAGGGAGAATAAGACGTCCCCCACAATATTGTTCAAACTATGTGAAATAAATTTTACACAAACTTTTATTAGTTTTCATAAATCAATATATGTATGTTCTTTTTTCTTTTCAGTTTATGTCTTTCCAATTTTATATGTCAAAAATCTAATGTGAGAGATTGTAGCAGTGGGGCCGGAACTGGTATGGCAAGTATGGCCATCGCCATACCAATTTATAATTTGATGTGGCAAATATTTTTATTTATTTATTTATTTTTTTTTTTTTTTACGTGGAAAAGATCACAACTTTCATATTTTTTTGGAGAAAATTTTACTTCCATAAATTTTAATGTGAACGAACTATAAATTTAACTTTTCTCTAAAATGTTCGCGGTGGCTTTTACCATTTTCTTTCTCTCACCGTTATACTTCGTAATTCTCTTTCTGTTTGCCCTTTTACTTATTTTTAAGCAAGTAAAATAGCATAAAATAAATTGAAAATTAATTTGGAATCATAACAATGAATTATCATACAGAAAATTGAAATTACGTTTAAAAACGTAGGGGTTGAGAGATTGTCTGCCATAGGCGCTGATTACGGAGAAAGGGAAGACGTTTTGGGGCTGTTGCCCCCGCTGAAAATTTCCAGTAATCATTACCGAGTGACAGCCTCATACGAACTTTAAACAACCAAATTTGAATTTCATGCAATTATTTGTTCTTAACTTATGCTGATCAACTGCAAAAAAATTGAATTTCTTATTCAGGTAACCTCGAAACGTGATATTATACAAATAACCAGAGTTTAAAATCTAATTTCAGAAAATACTCTTTACAGTATGAGTATGAGAAAATAATGTTCTTTTCTGAGCAGTGTTCATCGATTTTCTAAATGTTGCAAAGCACTTAAATCAATTATATTCAGTACAAAAGAACGTTTAGCTAAATTTTGCCCTGTATATTGTCTATAAACTATATACACAGTATACTGTTTACTTAAATTTAGTTCATTATGAATCACACATAACACAAAATGAAATACACTTCCATCAATTTCCAAGTTATAACCCCAATATATCCAAATACTTTGAGTAGTCATAATTTATTAGCCAAATGTATACCTTTACTCTTAGGAGAAAAAAAGAAAAAACCTGGAAAATATCGTCAAAATTTAGAAAAAGATATTGTTGCTAGAATAATTTAATTTCAAGTGCTCTCGAAGTAAGCAAGCTGTGATAAGGTGCTATTTATACACTTTATTTGAAAGCAGTGAATATCAATGTAAGTTTATTGATTTAAAATAAAAATATTGTTAAAGCTACTATCATTTTGTTTCTCTTTAGGCGTATTTTTTACACAATAAATATTGTTGCGAATTTGTAAATAATTCGTAGTTATTTTTATGTAAATTCATTCAACAAGGCTTAGTCAGGTGATAAAATGTTAATTTTCAGCATTTCTAGTTTGTTTTCGCATTAAAATAGCTTAAAAAGCCTCGTTAACGATGGTAATGTACTTAGCACAAAATTTGGAGAATTTTTCACTGCTTCACGATTTTTTTGGCGACCTTATCGAGAAAATTCTTATCATTAATATACCAAATAGGGAAGCTGTAACTTGATTAACCGACGAGCTTCCCAGTTTTCTACACGGATATTTAAGAAGTTGTTTTACATCAATGGTCAGTTTCAAATTAGATTTCGCCAATACTTTCATTGCTATTGAAAGAGCTCTGAGCCTCTTTGGATTGCAGTCAACTGCTGTATGTTAATGGTCTGATACAGTTTGTACTGTAAATTTGCTTGCTATTGACAGCTGTTATTTAAGCTGTGTTTACTGGTGAAAGTAAAGTTGATACTGGGTTTACAGGCCTGTAACCTTCTCGGATAAGTTTCCAGCCTCTGGAATATTCTCCTTTCACTCTCGGACAACTTACGAACACCCAAGTACACAACAATATCTTTGGACATATATTGAATGAATCTGTGAACTTGTCCATAGTATTTTATTATGTGTGTGTGCATAAGGTCTAAATTCTAGATAGAGAGGACCCTGTCACTGGCATAGAAGTTTTAATTCTGATCTACAATCTAACAGAAAGGAGGTGCTCGGTTACCTGAAAGAATGCAGCTGATAAGAAATAAAAATATAGATTCCTTTACATCTTTCCCCTATTCTGCACCCCATCTGCACCCCTATTTTGATAAATTCACAGAACTGATGCATGAGCATTAGTGCAGAACAGACTACTAATTGAATACAAACAGTAAAAATAATATGTCTTAAAACAAAAGTCAATAAAAGGAACACCATGCTTCGCATGTTCAAGACTTTCTTCTTAATATAATGTTTCTTTCTTTCTTAAGTTGAATGACTCATGTTAACAAAATAAATAATATTATAGTTTTAAAAAATTAAAGAACACGCTTTTATAGAAATGTGAACTGAAAAGCACAAAATATCCATCTTAGTATTAAAATGCAGTGTAAGAGAAAATCATGTGAGTGACACACTATAATATTTACATAGATTTAAATCTTTAATTAAAATAATTTAGAATTAAACAAAAACCATTTTTAAAAAATCTCCCTGACTGGGCTCTAACACTAGACCTTTAGGTTCGTAGCATGGAGCTTTACCTCACAGCCACAGCGTTCACGTAGGGAAAGTCTTTTTTTACAATATAGATTTTTTGTTTGCTCTCAGAGCAGTTACAAACATACATTATACATACAAACATACATTCAGGTGAAGCTAATAAAAGCGTGTTAAAAAACAATACTGAATTTTAAAACTGCAGGCCAAACACTAATATAAATCTTAGAAGCAAGTGCAATGTTCTTTTTATAGAGTGATGTATAACTGTAATCTAAAAGCAAGAAAAATAATAACAAGTGTAAAATTTAATACAGGTATATGCAGTCAAAATATGTTAAGTCTTTTTCTATTTAAGAGAGAAAAAAAAATATATTCAAGAAATAAAAATAAAACTAAACATACCATTTGAGAAACTGCAAAACTTCTAATAGCTTGTACTCTAATAGCAACATCAAGCATCTGAGAGGCAATCATGGAACCATGTTTAGTACCTTCAATTCTTGTTAATTCAACCAAAATACTGACATACCTAAAATAGAAAGCACATGTGGAATGTTAATGGATACTTAAAATACACACAGAAATAAAGAGCATATTCATTGAACAATCTTGACATAATAAATTAGAAAGTGTTATGACTATGGTGGCGAGTTGTCACGTATTGATGACCATAATGATGAACTTTTATCAACATTTAATTAACATTTAGCACCATACATTAATATATATACATATTTACAAATTTTAAGAACATTTTGATATATAGTCAGTCAAAAAAGTTTGCATAAATAACTAAGTAAAGCATAAACCTACTGTGAAGCAGTTTTTTTTTTTTAGAAAATTACAGTATTTACTTTTTTCTTTAAAATTACGGTTATATTAACCAAATTAGCTCTGCAAAATAATTCAATAAAGTATTACTAAATTTCATAAAAAATTTCTTTTCCGATAAGTTTTTAAACTGCTATCAAAAAAGTCTGTGTATGCACAGATAATCATCGGAAAAATTTGCATATTATCAGTCGTATTTCCAGCTGAATGAGTCACAGCTAAGTTCGACGTGAAAACAATTGCTTTTCTATAATAAGTAGTCCTGGATTTTAATAAATGTTAAGTGATTAAGCGTTATTCACTTCATATCATGGAAAAAGGAAAAGAAATACCTCTAACTTTAAGACGGTTGATAATAAAGTCAAGAGATGAAGGAAAATCTCTTCGTCAAATCGGTAAAATTGTTCACAAGCCTCATTCTAGCATTCAACAAGTAATACAAAACTTTCTAACACAGGAAGTCTTAGTTTAAGACCGAGATGTGGACGGCCTAAAAATTTACCATTCAGAGAATAAAAGAAAATAATTCGAAAAATCACAGCTAATTCTAAACTTTCTGCTTCTAATATTGTGGAAGATCTGAATGTGACGTGCAATACAAGAGTTTGCCCAGAAACTGTGTGAAATGTCCTTAGAAATGCTAACATGGGAGAATAGCCAGAGCAAAACCATACATTGCGAAGATTAATCGGAAAAAGATAATTGATTTTGCAAAAAGTCATTTACATAAATCTCCTGAATTCTGGTATAAAGTAATCTAGTCAGATGAAAGCAAATTCACCATTTTTAAGTTAAATGGTCGCTGTATAGTTTGAAGAAAACCAAATGCAGAATTACATGTGAAAAATTTGCGTCCAACTGTTAAGCATGGAGGAGGTGGTGTCATAGTTTGGGGGTGGAGTCGGAAAGTTATATATAATAGATAGAATAATGGATAGATTTGTTTACTTGGACATATTAACCCTTTGAGTGCTGAATACTCGCGGCCAGGGTCTGAATACTTTATGCGAGTGTTGCATAGTACACTGATCATTTTTGCCGGGTGCGTGTTTGTGTCCATAGTCCATACTGATAACATCTGCTAAGCGCGTATTTGCATCCATAGTCTATATTAATGACTTTCGCTGGACGCATATGTGTGTCCATAGCACTCAAAGGGTTAAAGAAAAATTTAAAATCAAGTGCCAAAAACTGGGAGTTAGAGACGATTTCATTTTTCAACACGGCAATGATCCTAAGCATACAGCTAGGATAATTAAAGAATATATGCTCTATCATGTTCCTAGACGGCTACAGACAACCCTCAATCCCCAGACCTTAATCCAATAGAACATCTCTGGGAAAAACTTGAAAAAAACATTCGAAAATACAATATTACATAAAAAATGATTTAATATGCAAATTGAAAGAAGAATGGATAAAAATTACTCCATCCGACACTGAAAAACACGTCCATTTCATGCATAAAAGATTGCAGGCTGTAATTAAACAAAAAGGATACCCTACCAAGTATTAAACAATTGTTTTAAGAAAATAGACATATAAATTGTACAAGTGTATGCAAACTTTTTTGATTTAATTTCTTTGCTTTTGTTTCTTTTAGATGTTTTGTGTAACAAATTGTTGCTATAAGTCTGAGAATATCGAGCATACGAATGGGAAGAAACCTGTTCAGATATAAAGAAAAGCTTAAAACTAAAAAAAGTTTCCTTACTTTAATGTTGTTGTTTATTTTTTAAATATATAATCGCTGTACACAGACTTTTTTGAGCTACTGTATTTTGATAGTTGATAATATTGTTCATGGAAGTAGTCGAGTCGATGTAAATAGAATAAGTTTTTATCAAAGTTGCCAGATTCCTTTTTGAAAAGTACAACTCTCAGGAGAAATAGAAATAGGTAACCAAGGAGGATACAATAATTCTCCCCCACTTCAAAAAATACAATGCTGAGTCAACCCTTAAGATAAAATATAATCTTGTAGGTATGCTGGTTGATGCCTCATTCTAGTAGATTTTTACACAGGCAGTGAAGGAATCTGTGGTTGATTTGTGGCTGGATATGTGTTCAACTCATTTCCTTGAGGATTGATAACTTGGTTATATGCAGGGTCATGATTTGTGTTCTGAAAAGATTTCTGGTGTGGGATTGATGTTGATAATATATTTTCCCTTTGAACATCTCATTTCTGTAGCAGATTAATGTGTCTCTTGATTTCCTTGCCTTCATCTAATTTAGCTATATAGTGAATATGTCCAAGTTTTCCAGTTATAACTCCTAGTTTCCACACAGTTTTATTGTTTATGAAGAATTTGACTCTCACTCTCTCCCCCACATGTATTTTTCGAGTGTGAGGTCTAATCTTCTGTTCAGATTTCTTTTTGTGGTATAGAAACATTGTGTCAAATTTAATACGAATTTGGCAATTTAGATACATTTCTGCTGGTAACTTCCCATTTTCTAAAGGCGTTGCTGATATCGAAAAAGAATCCTTTGAAGTTTTAAGTGGATAGGAAGATTTTCTGTAGCCACTGCTTTTAGTTGATCTTTCAGTGTTTGCACGTTACGTTCCACAAGACCATTGGTCGCTAGATGTCCTGGTGCGATAAATTTTTGCTTTATTCCATTCATACGACAGAAATTTTTAAATATTTCATTCGCAAAAATGGAAGCGTTATCAGAAACCATAACTAGTGGAAATCCATGCATTGCAAAAATTTCGTTAAGTAATTTCAGCATTCGGAGCTTTCTGTGATATTTTGATTTCCACCCAACGTGATTTTGCATCCACAACGAGCAGGTAATAAAATCCTTGGAAAGGACCTGCATAATGAATATGAATTCTATCCCAATTGTTAATTGGCAAATCCCAGTGGTTTTGTTTGGATTTCATGTGCTGATGTGAAACTGCCTCTTTTTTCTTTATGTCTTGAGTGTTAAAGGATGTTTTCACATATTTCAATTACCTATTACTTTTAGTGACTTTATTAATATCCTGTGAGACAGATGCACTGGTATTTAAAGTTTTTGATAACTCGCGATTGTCAATTTTTGAAGCTTCAAGTGCAATAGTTTTATCAACAATATCATTGAAATTGATTAATTCTGATGGTAATATTTGTTCTTTGATCCAACTATCTTTAATGCCACGAATAAATTGTGTTCTAAGGAAAATATCAGCAACTGATACCTTTTTACTGCATTCACAATCAACAGTGAACTTGCATTCGGAAATATCACACCATAATTCTGCCTTATAATCGGAAATAGAACTGTCTTGTTTTTGATAAGTTGACAAAAAGTAATGTTGTGAAAATAAAGGATTTTTCTTTGGTGCTAGATGATTTTCTAACACTTTAAGTAGTACATCATATTCTAATTCATTGGGAGCCTTTAGCGCAATAAGAGCTGCCAAGATATTGTAATTTGAAGCTCCTATAGAATTTAATAAAATTTGTGCACTTTTAGATTTATCTTGAAAAATATCTTTTATCATTAAATAATTTTTGAAACATTGTAGATTATATTTAAAATTTTCTTTCTTATTGTCAAAACTTTTAAAGGGAGTAATATAGAAAATGTTAACAGCCAGAATCTTTGTTGAGTTAGTATTACTACTATCATTAGCCATTTCAGATTTGTCTCTTGACAACAACTGTTCAATGAGCATTTGTTGACCCCAATTTACAGTATCAAGCAATTTTTGAAATTGTTCTGAATCCATTATGTATTTAAAATGTAAAATATCACTTCTTTCAATAAATAATTATACTGTATATAAAATATATTAAGTTGAATTGAAAATGAAACAACTTTACCTCGTCGCCAAAACTGTTATGACTGTGGTGGCGAGTTGCCGTATATTGATTACTATAATGATGAACTTTTATTAACATTTAATTAACATTTAGCACCATACATTAATATATATACATATTTACAAATTTTAAGAACATTTTGATATGTTTTGATAGTTGATAATATTGTTCATGGAAGTAGCCGAGTCGATGTAAATAGAATAGAATAAGTTTTTATTGAAGTTGTCAGATTCCTTTTTGAAAAGTACAACTCTCGGGATAAATAGTAATAGGTAACCAAGGAGGATATAATAGAAAGGTACTTTCAAGTTTAAATATGGTTTTCTGTCATAATATTTGCATAAGAAAGCATTTTTACAATGGATTATTAAAAGCAGTGCAAATATTTAAATCCCTTTACCACCACCCCTTCAAAAAAAAAAAAAAAAAAAATGTTATGTGTACACATTTAAGAGAGATAAACAAAAAATATTTTTTGCAGAAACTTAACAGAAGACTCAGATAAATAGCTGCTTAGTTTTATTCAATGAAATTTAGAAAAAAAAAAAATATTTTAAATAAAGCAATAAAACAATGTTAAAAACTATTTGTCAATTATTGTAGACAAAACTTATAAATCGTGAGTTACCTTTAAACACTTACAGTAATTGCTCTCTTCTTTTTTAAGAAATTAAACAGATAATAGTATTTCAGATACCTATATATGATATATATACATATATTATGTGTGTGAGTATGTGTTTTCCTTCTCTCTTTCCATTTCAATCGAGTTTCTTTTCATCATACAATATATGGTCCAATATTTGGCAAAATCAAACTAATATACAAGAAAATATATTCTAATTCAACGTAAAGGAAATTATAAATCTGTAATTTTATAAATATATTTATACATGCAATTTTATTTTATCTATAATTCAAAATAATCATTTATTTTAAGAAATTGCACTTAAAAAAATAAATAAATAAATAAAATAAAAAAATAAAAATACATAATTCAGCAATTGGCTCCAATTAGATACAACTCCCGCCCCCCACCCCACCCAAAACAGTGATGAAATGATACTGTAATTTGATAATTTGCCACAAAAAATCATTCAAATGCTGTTGATTTTTCACAAAATAATCACATATTTTACAAATCAATTTTAACAAGGCATACAGCCATGGGGGCCAATTTCTGTATAACACTGCATTACTGTTAGTAAATAATATAAAAATTGTTTAGAACTTTTACTAGTTCGTCCGTTTAATAATTTTCAGTCACAGTTTACAACAGGATTTGTATTCAACTCAAATACACCCAAAATGAGCACCAAAGACAGATTTCCAAATTGAAGGGAAAGTGGAAAAGTCAAATCTGACACTCATAAGTAACACTTGGAATGCAATTCTGGCAGTGCACATTATTATTATTATTTTGCCATGAATTTAAAAAGACCTGTATAGAGTCTATTAACATGCTGCAGAATAAATTTCTTAAAATAGGCAAAAATAAATAAATAATATTTAGAGTTTTGTAATGTTAAGATTAAATTTCAAAATTAAGAGAAGAACAGAAGAAATGTAAATTAAAACATAAAAACAGGAGCCTCACTTTATTTTATTTATGAAAGAGTTGGCAAGTATGCAGTTTAATATTTCATGCACTTAATTAGTGTAACACAAGAATGAAAACATTTTGTTTATTTATTCTTGTATTAATAAGCCACCAACTTTTTAGCTCTTTATTTACTGACAATACTTTAAAGTACCATTAGTTTAAAAAGCATATAGAATCGAATTTATGGAAGAAATGTCAAAGGTATTTATAAGAAAGGAACGGAAAAGAAAGTAAATGCTACCTGTACCTATTTTTGTTCCAGAAGGAATCTTATAGAGTGCTATTGTTGTTTTTGCTTAGCATTTTTTACAATCTTCATGTGTGTTACAATTAATTCCTATATTACCTCAAATATCTCCTATCAATCTTTAAAAAAATATACA
The DNA here is from genome assembly GCA_963930645.1 of Salticus scenicus. Taxonomy (NCBI): domain Eukaryota; kingdom Metazoa; phylum Arthropoda; class Arachnida; order Araneae; family Salticidae; genus Salticus; species Salticus scenicus. The sequence goes on along the minus strand of OZ005651.1, from coordinate 124,049,315 downwards.
GAGTGGAACACAAAAAGTAAATATGTTTTAACACTTTTTTTAAGGTCTAAATATCTTTTTTGACCTCTATGTACCAGTGGTACACTAAAGAACCATCTCCAAAATCCTCATTAATTACAATGGTGAGATGATGAGCATAATTTTTATTGCAGATGTCTTTAAGAAATACTCTTAAGTAACTAAAAAATATGTTTCAAATACATTTTTTGTCTCTTTCATAATGCAGCGGAAAAAGGGTTATAATAGAAAAAAACTTTATACACATATATCAGTAATATGTAAGCATATGAACAAATTATAAGATGAATAAAAATTTATTTCAAAATAATTCATGTTCAAAGTCAAAAATATATATATTTTTTAATTATATATAATTAAAAGAAAGCACACTAAAAAGATAAATTAAAAAATAAATAAATATACTATACCATTCAAAATTAGTTATATATTGGTAATTATTTTGTGAACATATATCAATGATTTTTGATAGCAATTCATCACGATACAAAGATCCTTCTGCTTTATCCATATGGGTCATAAGTTTTTTCACAATTTCCATCAAGTTTTTCTTTGATACCTAAAATAAATATAAAATAGATATTATACATATCATCCACACTGCAAAATTTAAAAAACGGACAACATTAAGAAGCAAATACCTGCGAAAATAAATTTTTAAGTAATTAGTAAAATAAGCATCAGCTTGATTTAAAAAAAAAAAAAAAAAAAAAAAAGTGGTACTAGGTGAATTTATGCGAGGTTCCCACTAAAGTATGAGAATCTCACATGTTTTTTTTATTTTCTCACATAAAATTTTCAACACTAAGAGAAATTTACACACTCTTCTGGAGTCAATATATTAAAATTATTGGTCTAAAAGCAGGTCATTAAAAAAAATCAACTATCTTGAAATGAAATCTTTCACCTTTCACAAAAATCAGCAAATTCAAACAAACCCTTCAAAAAAGTTGAATGATTTTTAAAAGTTTTCAAAAAGAAATGGATAAGAAAATTACATATTTCACTTATCAGCTGCAAAAATTCTTTATATTTCTACAATAAAACAATATGAAGTTTCATCAATTTGCAGCAACAACTGCCTATTTCAGTGATCAGCAGTGGAAAAAAATTGATATACTTAAGCAATTAAATGTGATTAAACTTAAATTATACCAGTCAGCTGTAAAATTAGACATCATTAGCAATTAACATTAATCCAGTTATTTTTTTTTTCTTCTATTTTTGCACTATTTTTAGAAATCTCACCTTGATTCTGAGTAAAGGGGAGAAATTTTTACCCAGCTTTTACCTCTGATGAGGACCCTGACTTATGTAACAAGATAAACAAGATGTGATTTGTGTATAACCTTCGTTTTTTTTATGTTTAAATTGTATACAAAAACATGGGTACCTTTCACATCATTGGATATATACTTTCTTCAATCATGAATAAAAGATATTTGGTAAGTCAAATTTTTCTTCTATGTCATTTAATTTGAACTCCTGATATCTATTTTTATCTCTCTTTTTCGTCAATCACATGTTAAATTATTATTATCAATGCAGTGTACCTAATTATTTTAATCTATATGAATACATTTATCAAACCATCATAAAAAAAAAATAAATAAAATTTTAGACAAAGTATTATAAAATCCTTATTTTCAGAAAAATTTGCATTCGCTGTTAACCCTTTATCGGCCAGTTGCAACATACGGCAGAAATAGGGTTTACTTGAAAATGGATATAACAAATTTGATGAAAATTTAGGGTTAATTGTTTTTTGGGAGAGCTAAATCGATTGGGCACATCCTCATTTTCAGGAAAATTTGCATTTGCTGTTAACCTCTTATCGGCCAGTTGCCTTGTATGTCAGAAATTGGGTTCATTTGGAAATGGATATAAGGATTTTAATGAAATTGGGGTTAAGAGTTTTTTGGGATGCTTTTATCAATTGTGTTTATCCTCATTTTCAGGAAAATTCACATTCGTTGTTAACCCTTTATCAACCAGTTGCAATGTATGGGAAACTGTGTTTAATTGAAAATTGATATAACAATTTTGATAAATGATTGGGGTTAAGTGATTTTTGAAGACATGAATCGATCAGACATATCCTCATCTCTTGGAAAATTTGTGTTCGCTGTTAACTGTTTATCAGCCAGTTATACCATGTGGTAGAAATTTGGTTTATTTGGAAATGGATATTATAATGATTTTGATGAAAGTTTGGAATTAAATGTTTTTTAAGGTGCAAAATCCATTAGATTTTTTCTCATCTTCAGAAAAATCCCTGCTTACTGTTAACCTCCTGTGATAAAATATGAAAGAAACATAGTTATCTTAACTATTTGAATGATTTTGATAAAAAATTTAGATTTAGTAAATTTTTGAGTTTACAGTTGATTTGTCATCACAAAAGATGGCATTCTCTTTAGAACATTTAGTGTTTACCGATTATTCGCATTTTTTCAGGAAAAATGGCAAAAATCTTCGTTTTTATTTTTAAGTTCTCAAATGATTTTGATAAATAAATATAATTACCTCAAAACAAATGACTGTATGTAAACTACAAATAATTTTTACAATGAGACCGAGTGAACTCGGTCCTTCAGGTACTTAATAAATATGCTAAGTAGCTACATTATATATATAGAATTACATAGAATAACTGCAAAATAATTTATCATAAGAATTATCACTATGCTGAGTAATTTTTTAAATGAAATAATTTATTACCATTCCATACAAAAGATCTAATGCTCGAAGTCGAATAGATTCATCCTTATCATCAAGGCACTGCAATACTAAATCTTTATGAGCTTGAACACTTTTAGGATGAGTTTTTAAGATCTTGGACATAGCCAATAAGCCCAAATATTTCACTATTTAAAAAAAATATATAAATATATACATTTGTGTATGTATTTAAAACAGAATCAATTAAATTTGGCAATATAAAGAAACCAACACACATACAATAAAACAGAAAAGCTAGAAAAAATAAGTATAAAATAAAAGAGATACAAAAATTACATATTTAAGTTCAGGAATTTTAAAAACACATTCTGAAAGGGAAATTTTGTATTACATTTTTATAAAAGTAACTTTCAAAATAAATAAATTACCAAATATTTAATACACAAATCTTTAAATGTTTGCAGGGATAAATCCAGGTTTTTGAAAATGGTACCCCATTTGCGAATTTTGTAAATAATTTGTGAAAAATAATAATAATAATAATTAGTTTGTGAAAATTTAAAATGTCATGCGAACAAATAACTGAAATGCACAAAGCAATTTATATAATTTTAAGACACTAATAAAAATAGAAAAATTGTAAAATTATTATATTTATGTTGATTGGGTAAATACCTAAATTGAAGCTATTTATGATTTTTTTGTAAAATATATGAGTATGCATATTACGTGACATTTCAAACCATCTAAGACATCATATAGTATCAGGCATGAGAGTGCAGAAAATTAAAAAAAAGAGGAAACATGCGTGTTCATAAAATTTATTTCAAATGAAAAATAACGTGTGCGGGGAAAACTATACAAATGTGTTTATAAAATTTATTTAAAATGAAAAAATAATGCTTACAGGAAAAAAACTATACAAAATATTTTAAAAGTGACAAATTAAAACTAAAAGAATAACCCATCAGCGCAATTGAACATGTGTTTAAAAAAAAAAAAAAAAAAAAAAGCATTAGCTAGCAATCAACATTTAATAACATTGACTGGTGGTGGAAAATGAGAAAGGTGGTGGGTGGGTTAAAAAGTAGTTTATCAGTGAGAAATATTAAACACAATTCTTCTTCTTTATGGGTTATAGAATATCATAAAGTAAGTTTAAAATTAATATTGACATTTTTGTTGTAGATGGATAAATATTCAAAAATAAAAGGCTTCCCACAGAATGTTTGATTGGCGATGGTTAGAGATGAATAAGGGGAGGGGGGAGGACAAAAAAATTTACATGAGTGAGAAATATTGAATAATTCTGTTCTTTTATATGTTATAGAATATGATAAAGCACGTTTAAAATGAATATTGACATTTATATTTTGGATGGAAAAAGATTGAGAATCTAAAGTTTTTCGTGGAGCGCTTGAACACTGATCGTTATTGGAGTTTGAATTTAACAAAATAAAAAATCGTGAAATTAACGAAAATCACAAAAAAGCGGACTATCGCAGATCCGCGGAAAATTCTCATGCCTGTATAGTATAAACCCGTTTTAAAAATCATAAATTTTAAAGGTTTCAAAAAGCAAAGGCTAAATAATAATAGGTTATTCTCTAATAAGCAAATAATATTCATCTTACAAAATACTCTAATATGAAGCTGTTATATATATCTTCTCTCTCCTCTCATTTTAGCTGCATTGACAATTTTTAAAGTAGCAGAAATGAAGGAAAAGCTAAATTTTCAATTTCAGGGTATTTGGAATAATGAATTCTATTTTTTAATTTTTTCTTTTCAAACAATAAGAACATTTTGAAGACTTTATAATATACCTAAGAGTAAAACTTTAATACTTTTACATATAAACTGAATTTATCTCTCCTGAAATTGAAATTTAATGTTTTAAACCTTTTTATTCTGCTGAGTGATACCACTAGGCTAAAATAATTATATTTATGTTGATTGGGTACATACCTATATTGAAGCAATTTATGATTTTTCTTTCTTTTTGTAAAATATATGAATATGTGTATTATATGGCATTTTAAACCATCTGAGACATCATATAGTATAGACCCGTTTCAAAAGTCATAAATTTTAAAGGCTTCAAAACCAAAGGATAAATATATGTTATTCTCCAATAAGTAAATAATATTCACCTTACTAAATACTATAATATAAAGCTGTTATATATACCTGTTATATAGCTGTATATATACCTGTTATATAGCTGTATATAAAGCTGCTATAAATTCCCCCTCCTCTCATTTTGTGTCACACTGACAATTTTTAAACAGCACTAAAGGAAAAGCTAAATGACCAATTTCAGGGTATTTGAGATAATGGATTTTTTTTTCAAGCAATAAGAACATTTTGTAGACTTTATAATGTACACAAAAGAAAATATTTAATACTTTTACATACAAATTGAATTTATCTCCCCTGAAATTTAATGTTCTAAATTTTTTTATTCTCCTGAGTGATGCCACTAGACTATCAAAATCCTGGGTCCCTCGGACTCATGGGCTCTGAAAATCCACTTTTCTCAAAAAAGTGGGCCCCAAACAAATGAATTTAAATTTACAGTACCTGGCCAAATTATTAGACCATTGGCAAATTATATATTTTTTAATGTTTACAACCTCATTAACGAAGAATTTTATTAAAAAAGATATTTTCTTCATTCATATTTCGAAAACATGTACATTAAGGAATACAATGACAAAAAAATTGATAAATTAAATTTAACAGAAAAATCAATATTTCGTATGGCCACCTTTGGCAACTAAAAGGGCTTTAACACGACGAGGCATACTTTCTATGCATGTTTGGATGGTTTCTTGAAGATGTTTATTATGATTCTACTGGTATGTTAAAGATTCCAGCAGCTCTACCTTATTGGTTATATTTTTCTTATTTCTTTTTTCAGCAACTCCCAACAATTTTCAATAGGGTTCATATCAGGCGAGTTGCCAGGTCAATCAAGAACTTTGATTTATTTTTTCGCTCTAAATACTTCGATACACTTTTAGCTTTATGGCATGGAGCACCATCTTGCATGAAGACTGGTTCCTGGTCTCCAGGAAACCATTCTTTCATTTGTGGCATGAGCCTGGTTTGTAAGACTTTCAGGTATTGATCTTGTTTCATTGTATTTTTGACCACATAGAGAGGACCAGAACCTTTTTCTGATATGACAGACCACACCATGACTGATGGAGAATGTTTGGTGGTGGGATCAATATAATCTGACTTTTATTTCTCGTTTGGATGCCGCCGAACAAATTTGGTTTTTTCGGTTAAAACGTGAAAAATCGATTCATCAGAGAAGCAAATCTGAAAATTAAACAAAATTACTTTTTATTTATTTTCTTTACATTCTTTATAAATGCCAATATATCGTTGATCAAAATAAATAGCTATGTACCTTTTTCAGTCTTCTATTGTCCAATTTTTGTACTTTATTGCCCACTCGAGGCGATTTTTTATCATTTCTGATGTAAGCCTTGGCTTGCGAGCCGGTTTCATGGCAATGAATTTATTTTCTGCCAAACGACATCTCAGAGTTATTTCTGATATATTAATGCCTTCAATTTGAACTTCTTTCATTAACATGCGTAGCGGTTTTTTTCTGTTATTTATACAAATGTCTCGTATTTTTCGATCCGTCCTCGGCGTAGTAATGCGAGCTTGTCCACTATTATTCTTCCGTGATGGATCCAAACTTATGTTTAATATCATTTTCTTTTTAATATTTTTTACTGAGCTTCTGGATACTCCTACCTTTGTTGCAATTTGATTTTGGGTCAGTTCAGTGGCCTTCAGTAGACCATAAACCTGCCCTACTCTCTTTGGTGAAAGGTCAGCCTTTCTTCCCATCTAAAATAAAGGCGCAAAAACTTTTTATGATAATAAATGAATAAAAATGTTAAATATCCCATGTGATATTAATAACAATGCAAAACTTACTTTTTGCAGCAAAATACTCGCTTCAATCCAAAATAAACAAGCAGAACAAATTTTACGTTATAATGCAAGTTTACACCTATGCCACTGTATCACAGAATAATAACTACCTGTCTTGTGTTGCCAGCTTGAAAATGTTTCTGTAATAAAGGTACTGAAATAAGCTTAAGGTAACACTAATTTAATAATAATAATTTTGAGCAGGTCAGGTATAATAAACTTCCGATTTCAAAAAACTTTAAATATTTTCTTTGGTCTAATAATTTGGCCAGGTACTGTATATATTATAAAGATATAAATAAAAATTATCTTATTGTTGTTTTAAAAAAAAATTTCACCAGCTCTTTTTGACATTGATAGTCTTAAAACTATTCTGCAGGAAATTGTTGCTGTTAAAATACAACTGAAAACACTTAGCTCAATGTATTTTGGATGTTTGATTACAAAATTTGTCAATATTTTGAATTTTTAAATCAGATTTATCACCACTACTCTAAAACAGAACTCTGATTTTTTTTTTTTTTTTTTCCCAATTAAATTAAAACCTGTTAAAAAGCTAGTATGTTATGGCCTTCACAAAACTTTCTTCTATATCATTCTATATAACAGGGCAATGTGTCAGAGGTAGGTCAGCAATTCTGTTAGGATCTTGAAGGAGTGTGTTTATTATTTAGCAAGTCAAGAGATAATGCAATATTGAGCATTATTTATTTTATTACTAGTACTTCAGAGATTTTATTGTTAAATGTAATATACTGATATTTTTACTATGATTAAATACTGGACGAACGAGCACGTGTTTTCGGAGGCCACCATGGAATGTCGAACTGTCTTGCTGAAATATTTTGATTCAAAGTTATTGTTATCGTGAAATCAAAACAGTGTGGGGGAAAAAAAAAATCAAAAGCCATTTTTAAATTGATGTGAAAGGTTTTACGAAACACTCATCCTAGAAAAAAAAAATATTTTGGGGTTAAATATTATTGCGTGTCTCCTTTGATTTTTTGCATAATTTACGTGCTATAACGCATCCACGACATTGCTGGGGTATTAATTTAGTTCATTTACCAATTACTTTTATACCTTATTTCTCATTTGTAATAAACTTCATTACAGTAGAAGACTAGGAAATTGCATATATGTTGATACCAGAAAATGTTAAGTCAAACTGTTAAAAGATAGAATAAATATATAAATAAATTATACTTAAAAAAAGTAAAAACTTAAATTAAACTTTTAATCATCTGTAAAAATATAGTTTTTTTCTAAAAGAAAATGTGATAACTTATTTTAAATTTTATGTTTTCATGAAAAAATACAACAGTAAAATCTTACTGAAATTCTTTATGGATTTAGACCTTTTATAAAGGTTCTTGATTTGTACAGACAGACATTAATATATTACTGTAATCACATTTGCTCAACAATTCTAATTCTTCCAATGAATTCGTTCTGGATTAACCCCTGGTTTGATAAATAAATTCTAAAATGATTAAAAATATAAATTTCCAGAATGTTAGCTAAAATAAATCCTAAACTGTTTGTAAAAATATTTAAGAGAAATTATCTTTCTCTTTTCTATATCCTACAATACATATTTTCCCTCAAGATTTTCAAGTACTTTTCTATATCGAAAACTCACGAATTTTTTTTTAGAAAGGATACAAATTTTTTGCAAAAGCTGGAAGTAATCTTATGTATCATTTCAAAAGTGTCATTTGAGCAAATTCACAGGAAAAAAAAAGAGGCTAAATTTAAGATAAACTAAAAATAATTTACTTACAATAATTGAGCTTTAACTTTTCCATATTGTTTCTCATGGAAGTTATTTCATATAAAAACTTAAATATAATTATATGAACAGTTTATTTATTTTTGAAATCAATATTTAAAGTCTTTTTAAAAGTCAAAAAATTGTTAGCTCATTTTACTTAAATAAATTTGTATTCATTTATCTTACCTTTGACTGCTTTGCATTACCTGGAATTAAATATAACTTAACAACAGTTAGTTGTTTTAGACATGCTTTCATTGTGTGTTCAGATCTTTGAAAAGCATAGTTGGCATCCCAACAACCAGGTGGCAGTGTAACTGTTTCAGTACACATGGGATTAAAAATATCAGGAAAAAAGATCTAATTGACAGGAAGACATGTTTGGCAACTTTAAAAGGTGTTGATTGTTTCTGTTGATTGTTGATACTTGTTTTTACTTTTCAATACATTCGTCTTAAGTTTTAAAGTAGGTTAAGTTTAAAATTATATGTTTTTGGATGATGCAGCGATGCAAGTACTGTATTATTAGTTTTAAATTTATTATCCTTATTACAGCTTCAATGCTTATGTTATGTCTAGTACACGTTTGGTAGTGTTTCTGGTAATGTTATTGAATAAAATTATCTTTAACAAGTAAAAATTTATGCTGTTCACTTCTCATTTTTACTAGTTTTGCCAGATTGGTGTAAGCTGACAAAGCCTAAACACTTAGATGAACTTGATTTTGTTAGATACAGTTCTCACAAAATTTTAACTTGCATAAACAGACACAAGACGTTTTCTAAAATTGGTTAAATCGTCATTAGAAAATTTTTAAAACTGCAAACTCGTTAAAAGCTGGAAGTTGAAATTTTTTACAAATTCAATACTTTTATGTTTATAGAAGAAAGTAAAAATGTTTGCCGAACATTGAATGAGACATGAATGAGAGCAATCCTTCAATATACATTTTAATTTGAAAATGTATACTGTACGAAATGTATAATAAAATGATATATACATATTACAAAATATTTTTAGAGATAGTATGGTCAGAAGACATAAAATTGACTTAATCCCATGCCTAACGATTTTTGCATAACAGCAAACTAATATGTGTGTCATAAAACTTATAAAAAAGAGTTTATATAGCGACTCAGAAAATCGGTAGGGCCATTTTCTTGAAATACTAATTTCCAAGATCTAAAGCTGACATATCTAATCAGGATACTCATCAATTCTACTGCAGTTATTACCCAATATAAACAAGCAAATCTGAAAAGTGGTTTGTGTAGCAAATTTGAAAAAAATTGTTAAAGCCTTTCTTTTTTTTTTTCTTTTTTTTTTCTTTTTTTTTTTTTTTTTTTTATTGACTTTAAACCACACTTCTGATTTTCATGAAAGTTAGTAAACTTTTCTGTACATCGGAAACCAAAAGTTAAGGGCATCTAAAAAAGAACTAATATGGTGAATTTGAGAGATGTCTTTTAAGAAACCAATTAGTGAGACCTAAAATTGACCTATTTTTTCAATATGCCTATCAATTTTCCTGAAGATACCGAAAAGAATAAAGAAATACATATGAAAAGACATCTAAAAGGGGTAGTTATATATAGTGTAGCGACGTTGAAAACAAATATATATAAGAGCTTTTTTGAGATGTGGATTTGTCTATTTTCCTCATCTTAACTTTTTTCTTTTTTTTTTTTTTTTTCATCAAAAGTTAAAATATCAAATGTTAAATATGAAGTTTTGCTGTCTTATCTTTAGATTCAGAAGATTTATTAGTAGTCATCAGAAGTTTCATTAGATACACCCCTCCCACACACTTACACAAATATACCTACATACACAATTGATCAATTTCCAAAAACCACTTTTCTGTACTTGAGACCTTAAAACAGTTAAATCAGGTGAAAAATTGATATCAAAACTTTTCACTGAATACATTTGTTCAATTACCTATGATTGTTGGGTAATAGAAGCAAAAATTGTTACATACATAATTATCATAGATTTTTTTAAAGATCCATATCCGTATTCACGAATCATGATAAAAAAGACCCATAACCATATACATGGATATAGAGAAACATATCTGTATTCATATCCATATCTGTTTTTTTTTTTTTTTGAGGATCTGTCACATCCTTATTACTATTGCTAGTTCTGTATGACAATGGGCTCTTCCCACCGTCGTCTGCTCAATCACGTGATAGAGGAAAACGAATAATCGAATTCTGAGAATCGAATTCAATTAAATATTGTTCTTAAGAACAAAAATTTTAATAGTTAATATAAAATAAAATAAAAGTAATATTGTGCATTTGTAAACAGTAGAATAATTGTATTTGTAAATTTAATAATTTTTAAAAGACATTTTATATGTTTATTTATTTTTACCTATAAGAATCGATTTTTGTATATTGCAGTGTAACTGTAACATTAACTGATCTAGCAATAAATAATAGCTTCTTGTGGAATGTTTACGGATTATAAATTGAATTTTTAAAATGTTTTCATTTAATTTAATTGCATAAAGGTGTTACAACAAGTTAATTAACTTAGTTACTGGTCTAAATGGATTTACGTAGTACGATATTGCACTGTCACTGATTTAAGTACCAAAAATCAGAGTATTTAAACCTGTCTTCATGAACATCAATAACAAGGTATAAACTAAATGATGATTGTAAATGTATACAGCAAACAAAAGATGATGAATAATGATATAAAATTGATTAAAAATGATGATGTATAAAAAATAACACAGATTAAATACGATTGATCAAAAATAAGAATAGAAAATATGTTATTTCAGCAATCGCTCTAGGTAAACAAGACTTCGTCTGCTATTTGTTTTTCCTCTATCATGTGATCTCTGACGTCAGGTGGGAAGAGTCCATAGTGCATTTGAAGAATAAGAAAATATATTTTGATGAGTGAAATTTTTGAAATTAAAATTTCTAGTACAAAAATCCCTACTAGTAATAAAATGAGAATTTTTGAATTAACTTTTATTCTCAAATTTTATAGTCCCCCCCCCCTCATTTTTTAAACAAAAGTATGCAAACACAATATAAGAAATAAATAATAGAAAAGGAATAACTTACAATTCTGATCAGAATCTTCAATCAAAATTCTTAATTTCTGAACACAAAGCTACAAAATTAAGAGGGAGAAAAAATCATACAAATGTCTTACATATCACACAACACAAATATGTATTATTAAACCTTTGAGCATTTAAATCAATACATATATATTTACACACACACACACACACACACACACACTATAAATGCATCTACTGCCACAAAAATTTGGACACAAATGATTAATGAAATGTAATAAAACCAGGTATGACTATATGTTTCAGGTAGATATGTCCAAATGATTATATAGACATTGTGACTGTATTTTATATAGTGTTTGACATCATTTTCTCTTGAATTTAAAAAAAAAAGTATGCAGAGAAACTTTGTACTTCATCAGTTACAAAAGTATACTTTTGTAAAAGATATCACTATTGGGAACATTTTGATCAGTAGTCAATATTTGCGAGGGGGAAAATTAAGTTGATTAAAAACTGGTTGGTAGTGAGGTAATTCCTATTTATGCTGATCTAACTATTATGTGAGGATGTGACAAAATTAGTTGATAAGAGAGAGGTTGCATACATGATGGTTAGGCTTAAGATGTTTTTGGAAGACAAATGGCTCCTTAAAAGACTGCCACATAACATGAAACACATACACAGTGCTAACCGTTTGTTTGCTATCATAATAAAGTCAATTCTTTATTAGTTCTCTGTGCCTGTTTATACTGTTACAAGCCATCCAGCTAGAGGATACTCAGTATTATGACACCTATTCTATATGTAACTATTCCTGCTTGATGGGATTTAGACTGCAATTAAATGAAGCCTGATGTCTTCAGCAATAAATCTATATTTATTTTCAGCAGGAATAAAAACTATGAACATATCTGATGGACTTGGGGTGAACAATTCTGCATTCACTTAACAGATAGTATGATGATATGGAACACTATCTCATACAATATCAATATGCAATTACCTCTAACATTTATCTACAATTCAGTGATTGTCTAGCAGTATGTTTATGTCACTTTTAAGTTAATTTATTAAAGCATCTGGTTTTCAGATATGCATAAAAATGGTATCAAAATGTATTTTCATGCTGTATCATATACAAGTCAAAATGAAAAATGTGCAATTTCCTCATTGTGTGGTACCGGACAAATAGCAGAATCCAGATTTGGGTGTACTCAATGACCTTTTGATTTTTTGAATTATAACCTTGTATATTACAGGCGCAAAAATAACCATCCTTCTCGTGAGTTTTAGGCTCCTTCCACAGCATTGGGATAGCAAATTTGAAGGATTTTAATTTGCTGTTGTGCCACAAGCACAGTTTTTCAACACAGTTATAACACACTTTATGAGGAGCCCAAACTTGGTCTTTATTCCTTTTTGGTAAACCAAAATAATCATTATATACCTTTTTAACGGAATCTGTTTTACGTTGCTGGTACTTCTTAATAATATAGTTACCACAGATGAAGCAAAAAAAAAAGTCCGGACTGGTAACACATTGATGTGATATGACATTTTTCATCAATACATATGTGAAAGACACTCTGCCCTCTTTTATGCATTATAATGACAAACACATTAAATTTAATTATCTTTATCTAATTTTTCCATATAAAAATTCTGCTGTAGAACTTAAAATTTTTTTTAAACAGAATTCAGCGATTTTAAGTGTGGTTAAAGCAAAAAATTTATACGTGATAGAGAAAAACTAGCTTCATTTTCCGTTACAGCACATCAAAAAACATTAAAATCAGCAAAAATTATATAATCAAAATTTTACATGTCGACATATGTTATATATATACATAGCAGGGTTGCTACACAAATAGGAGAAAAAATTCCCTGAGTTTTCCCTGTCCTTTTTAGAAGTAAAATAGATGACACGTAATCATGCAGCATTAGAATCTAACATGTTTACAAGTTAATTGAACATATTTAGAGTATATTAATTTTATTAACTTACTATATTTGGAGAAAAAAAAAACATAATTGATTAGCAATAAAGCACTAAAACTTTTTTAAATATTTAATTATGAAAAAAATTTCCTATGTTTTTTCAAAAATTTTCAAAATTCCCTGAATTTTCCTTGTTTTTGCAATAATTTTTAAAAATTTCCTGAGTTTTCCCCGTTTTTCAATAGATTTTCGAATTTCCTGAGTTTTCCAGGTTTTCCAGGTGCCGTAGCAACCCTGCATAGGTGCCAAGTCTACTGTTTTTGGTGAGAGATTTAAAACCAGAAAAATTTTATAGCTGTTTTCAGTAATATTAATTGTCAAAAAAATATATAACATGTTCCATTTAAAAATACTGGTGTCAATTCTGATTTAAAAGTTTAAAAACTTGGCAGCTCTGTATATATATATATATATAATTATTTTAAATAATATAGAATAAATAAAAATGATCTGCTGCGTAATGAGTAATGCAAATAGGACATTGAGACTCCTGATCTGCAGATTCACTAGTTAAATAAAAAAAAAAAAATTTAGGCACAGAAGTATTTTTCACGTAAAATGCCGTACGAAAAATAAAGTTTGATTCAAAGTAATCATTTCAAATTACTATATCATGACCAGGAAAAATGCTTAGGAATGATAATTCCCCTTATTGTGTGGTAGAGAAAGTACTGTTAAAGGGTCGAATTTCCGGAACTAAATCTTTGCTATAATTTCGGGTTTTGAAGTTCTCTGTACATGAAAATTCAGTTTTTTATTTGTTAGTCTGTATGTAAATCTGCTATCTGCATAAATTCATACAGATATCCTCTAAGTTGTCAATTACATATTCATTTCTTAGAAAGATTCTTAAACCATAAATTGAAAGATTCTTAAAACATAAATTTACATAGAAAATGAGTCATTTTTTAAAAATAATGAAAAAATACAAAAATAAATACCTGAATTGATGCTGAATGATTTGGCATACCAGAAGATATAGATATCAAAACTGAAAAAATAGAAAATATTTTACCATCATAAAGTAACATTTTTTTTTACAAAAGTATGGTAAACTGATGGAATAATCTTAGTTTTTCTTTATTCATCTGTTATCTAGGGAATATTTACAAATGCTTACAACAAATTTCTAATATAAATCACGATAGTTTAACGAAAATCCTATTCAAAATTGGTGATAAGAAAATGCTTCATAAATTGCTCCTGTAAACTCTTTTTCACTACAAGAGACAATGTGAAAGCTGCAAAAATGGCCAAGTTTTAAAAGCAAAATTAGCTGAGTATGTTTTATTCTCCTTTTCTGTCACTGAACTTTGGAATATTAATTAAACCTGGATATTTGGAATCCAATTAAACTGGCAATCATAAGATTAATAACCAATTAAAGTAAGGAGTTTCTAACAAGCCTTCTAATGGTAAGCACAGAAATTATCAGATTAAATGCCAGATTCAGAGCCTTGGAGCACATATTTTGAAATTATTTAGTTGCCCAATCAATCCATGACCCTTTCGGATCCAGCCTTTGCAACTAATTGGCGAGACTCAGAGTAATTCTTTGTTGAGAAAGCCTAATAATGGCCACGACGGCATATTTTATCAATAAAGAAAAAGTATTATACACTAGCTGACTCCTCTTCATTTATAAAATTCCCTTGAATACATTATATATATTTTTGAAGGTATTTCAGGAAATTGCTTGAAGCAAACTGCAAATCCTTATGCTAATCTCAATTATTTTTAATGGTTTAATGAACTTAAAAGAACATAGAATTTACAATAATTTTTTCATAAATACACAAGATGTCATTTTAAAAAACAAATTCACAGCAAATTTTTTATTCATGAATTCATCAACCGTGAATATTTATTTAAATCAAATTGGAGTGTACAGGTTGATATTTTTATTTATTACCAACTATGTGAAAAATACCAGAGCCGGGAATCGAACCCGGGCTCTCCGCTTAACGCACGGATGCTCTACCACTGAGCTACCCTGGCCGATAACCAGCTAGGCATTTCTCACATAATATACGTTGGCAAAGTCACCTGTACACTCCAATTTGATTTAAATAAATATTCACGGTTGATGAATTCATGAATAAAAAATTTCTAAATTGAAATTTCGTGGTCTATGGAGTTGTGCTACGATTATTATTGTCTCACCTGATATATCTGCGTTTGCAGACTCGGTGACTTTGCCAACGTATATTATGTGAGAAATGCCTAGCTGGTTATCGGCCAGGGTAGCTCAGTGGTAGAGCATCCGTGCGTTAAGCGGAGAGCCCGGGTTCGATTCCCGGCTCTGGTATTTTTCACATAGTTGGTAATAAATAAAAATATCAACCTGTACACTCCAATTTGATTTAAATAAATTCACAGCAGTTTAAAAATATATATTTAGAATTTATAAGAGTTTTTTTTTTTTTTTTTTTTTAAATAAACTTAAAATTTTCAGATTTACTCAGAAAATTTCTGTTTGATGAACATAGCTAAAAACCACATGAGAGAATATTGCACAGAAATGAGAGAGGATAATTTTTGAGGTCCCCTGAATACAAAAAACATGCTTTTCGTGGTTAGTCTGTGTCTATAGTTCTATCTGTTTGTGTTATCAGCATACCTGAAGAACAAATAGCAGCAGGAAGTCCAAACTCGGTATTTTAAATCTGTATCATATAGTGATGCTACACAAAATTTTTCGTTGAAACCATACAAATGGATCATGTACAGGGACATCCAAGAGTATTCTAGTAAGTACAGTGTAATATCCATAAGCTGCCCTATACAAAATGGAATAAAATTATTTTTTATATGCATAAAAGCATATTTTGTGTAGATTGTGATATGGAAATCAGTCATCATTCGTTTACAGGGCTACCCAAAGTACCTAGATATATTGGGGATATACTTAGAAATTGCTGAAAGTTTATTTTATTTTGTGTTAGATGTTTTTCATATAAAACTAAATTTAAGTACACAATGTGATGTGTTTATATTTTGTTGGCAATATAAGAGCTACTTACAATTAAGCTAAATTTTCTTTTCTATTAAATGTAATTGATGGAAGTGAAGTGCTTTGCTACATTTTACTATGCCGATGAATATTGCCCAGGAAGGAAAATAAATTTTTCATGTCTGTACTATAAACAAAGTATTTTTTTTTTATGTTCTAATTTTAACCCTGTTTTTTTTGTATAATATGTTTTCAGGTGCCCTGTATATGAAAGGACAGTTTTTAATGGTTAGTATGTATGTATATCCATTATTAATACATACTATTATCTGTATTAATATAACTTAAATTACAGGAAATTCAGATTTGGTATTTTGAAGTTCATATGAGGCTGCCGCTTAAAAAATTTGATCAAGATAAGTAAATTTTAAGGAAATTAAAAACAGTTTTTTTTTTTTTCCCCTCTTAAATAAATTTAGACAGTATAATTAAGTAGGAGTTAAGTTTAATAATTATTTTATATTATCTTACCTTTAATGATCTTATGATTTAATCTGCTGTCTATCTTTATAGTATTGAAATGCAGGGTAAGAAAAAGTCATGTGAGTGACACACTAGATTATTTTTTATAAATATTTAAGCATTATTTCACTTATGTTAAAAAAAATATTTGTAACAACAACAACAACAAAAAAAAAAGCTCACTTTTTATTTCTTAATTATTTAGAAATAATTACACATTTGTATATATTTAAGAATTATTGCTCATATTTAATAAATAGAATTGGTATGTACTAAGAAATGGATGATCAGGTTGCATGATCTCTAATTTTACATTACCATTGGTGACATGACAAACTGGCATGAAATTGGTGACATGACATGAAAGACTTTATTTAGAATTTTTTTTTTTAAGTTGTATAGATTGATTTTCCAGAAATAAGATGTATTGGTTCATTCAATTCACAAAAGTCAGTAGAAGGCAATTACTAAAATCATGCGTTAAAAACTTATCACAGTATTTAAATCCAAACAGGTGATTGTACTTTACAAGATATTTTATTTTATAATAAGTCAATATTCTTTTAATGTCTTTCATCTTTACTCTACATTTTAAAAGATGCTGTTGTTCATCAGGCAACTAGCTAATGACTTTCATTGTAAAAGTGGAAAACTTGCAAGTCTTTTTATGACAAACTTTATTATAAAAGAATACTATAAAACATTTTATGTTCATATTATACAATAAATATTACTCTTAAACTTTCTAAAGCACAAAATTATTAAAAACTTATTCTTTCAAACATCTTGTAAAATTAAATAATAATAATAATATATTGCCCAATAAAAGTGCATAATATATTTTTAAAATTAATGTCCCCACAACAAAAAAAATATATATATATATTCTGGTACCTATCTGATAATGCTATTTACTTCAAACAGATATTGTGGTCAACAACGACCAATAATAATCCGGAATGGGAATGGTGCAACATATTCTCAGTTTCTATCATGTCACTAATGATAATCTAAAATTAGATATAATGCAATCTGATCATCTTTTTCATAGTACCTAACAATTCCATTTATAAAATGTCAGCAATAATTTTTAAATATTTATAATCTTTAAAAATATGTAATTATTTATAAATAATTAAGAAATAAAAAGTGTGCAATAATTTTACTTATTTACAAATAATTTTTAATATATATAAAAAAGAAATGAGCAAAAATTTTAATATTTTATTGTAATTCTATTAAAGTAGCTTAGCATTATTATAAAGCACATTTTAATCCCCCCCCCCCCCAAAAAAAAAAAAAAAAAAAAAAGTCTGCAATTATTTAATTTTTTTTACTTTAGTGTGTGTTATAACTAGCCAAACTATGCAATTTAAAACTTTTTTTTTTTTTTTTTTTTTTTTTTTAAATACAAATCAAAACCACAAAATAATACACACTTTAATAGATTGATAAATTGACAAATAATTTTTCTTTAATTCCTTTCCCTTCTGGTTCATGTAGGGTTTGAAAATATCATTTGGTCATTTTTCTGATATTTCAGAGGGCTGTAAACTGTAAAGGGTTAAAAACCACAGAATTAAAATTAAATTTCTTCATTTATGTGATTCCAGAGATTAATTTGTGTGCGATTGTATTTTGTGGTTTTGTCTTCCACAAGAGTTATTCATTACAGAAATTAGTAAAAATTTCTTGATTGACCTTGAACTTTGTGCTACTGTAATTATTTTAGTTATTAAGTTATAGTAGTATAACTAAACATGTAGCACTTTTACCTTATAATACTTAAATATATAATATATATTATTATTAAAATAATATAAATATATATATTTTATATTATATGCTTTAATATATTTAAAAAGCACTCACAAATTTAATTCAAAGATATTTATGCCAAAGTATAAAGATCTAATAATTCCATTTTTAACCATAAGAATGACTTTTGATGAGCTCTGTACTATCCAAGGTCAATTTCAGAGGAAAAAAAAATGTTTTAAACATTTCTTATATGTGCCTATAAGGAACACAAGTATCAAAAATAAAAATATTCAAGCATAGTTACTCCATAAATCTGTATGTGTTGACCCTTTATTAATGAATACTTATAAAATTATAAGAATAACTTCATGATACCAAAAATAAATTCAAAAACTGGCGTACAATCAATAGAAAGAAATTAAAACTTCTTCACACACCATAAATTTTAAATCAGCACAACCGGTTTCGAAAGGACGTAGCCTTTCATCAGGTGCAAACATGTGCAACTGCCTTGGAGGCAAAAGCAAGACTCTTGCTTGCTTCTTGCGGAGTCTTGCTTTTGCCTCCAAGGCAGTTGCACATGTTTGCACCTGATGAAGAAAGGCTACGTCTTTTCGAAACCGGTTGTGCTGATTTAAAATTTATGGTGTGTGAAGAAGTTTTAATTTCTTTCTTTCAACTTCATGATAGTTACAACATTAAAACTGTTCAGTATGAATTATGATTTTGTATTACTTATATATTTTAAAAGAACAAATCATTCCCTTATTAACACTTTTGCAACTGCTGATGTAGATTCATGTTATTTGAAAATCTGTAACTCTGCCCGTGGGAGTTCCTTTCGTAATTTGTATGTTATTTATTTCTTAAGAATATACCTAGTATTCATATTTGTACAATCAAATATACTATAGATACAAATACTTTGATCAGAAGGAATATAATTATAATGCATATCCATTTGTAATATAAATGTGAACAAAGAAAATTTTGTTCTGAAATATTGTAACTTGGGAGAATAATGCCCACAGGCTGACCTTACTGTCGAAGAGACAAAAACATGCGATTGCAAAAGTGTTAAGATGTTTAATAAGTTTTTTTTTTTTTTTTTTTTCTTTTTTTAATGGGGGTGGGGAAGATTTTGAACTATGAATATTCATTAAGATGATAATTCATTTCTAATGATTGCATTAGTTAAATTTCAATGCAGTAGTACTATAATAAGAAAGCACCACAGAACTGACGTTTTAAAGTAATATGTACAAAACTTTGAATAAACACCATAAAATGTAATGAACTCACAACAGTTGTTTCAGGTTGGAAAAACATATGGCCCTTCATCAGGCGAACAAAGTAGGCATGAGTGCTCACATTGCGTGCTGCCACTCTGATTGCAGCACTTGTGCCTACTTTGTTTGCCTGATGGATCATGTGTTTTTTCAACCCAAAACAATAGTTACCAGTTTATTGTATTTTACAGTGTTTATTCAAAGTTTTGTACTTATTACAGTAGTACTATATATTCATAAGTTTTTTAAAAAGTACTGCTTACAAAAACTGTTTAGCTAAAGATAATCTAAAGGTCTATTTTTAATTAAGATTTTAAATTATCAAAACTATCCCCAAGGGAAAAAAAAAAAAAAAAATTAGTCTTTATACACATTAAACATACTGTTGTCTATCGTAATGTAGAAACCCAAGAAATAACATTAAAAATTTAACAAAATAAGGTGAAAAAAAAAAAAATATATATATTACAAAAATTATGTTAATAACTTATAAAAATTTAAATGTAATTTAAAAAAGATTACCTGCAATCACAGTATTAATGCACTCATATAACAATGACATAGCTGTTGTACTGTAGAGAGAGAGAAAAAAAAAAAATCTTTAATAGGAAATACTTGTAGAGCAAAAAAAAAAAAAAAAAAACTATACAATTTATGTTACGGGAATAAACTGAGAACAATTTAAATAACTCTTTAAAACACACATCAGCAATACTTATGTTTTTGAAAAAATAATAATTAAAGGAATAGTAAATAATTAAGAAAAGAATAAAACAACTAAAGATTCCCAGTTAAATAACTTGCAATATAAATCACTTTTTCTAATGTATAGTATAAATATATTTTTTTTTCTCAAAGTAGGGTTTAAAATTTTGGTAATAGTAAATGTGTACATTATTAATACTATGCAAACATAAATGTTTATTAATAATAGATTAAATACCATTAACTTATGTGCATCTAATTAAATATGTATATAACAAAATTACAACAAATAACATGTGTGCTTAAAAACTGCATAACTTTCTTCCAATGAACTATTGCTTTAATTTCGAAGGTTCATCCCAAAGGGGGGAGAGAAAGAGAGAAGAGTGGAATTTTTTTTACTCTAACAAATAAATAAATAATAAAATAAGTGGGATATTTGAAATTTAATTAAATTTTGAAGGAGGGAAAAAAGTATTTTCAAGAGTTGTAAATGTGCAAATCAAATAATTGTAAATGTTAAAATTAAATGTTTCTTTCCCCTGGATCCTTGTTGCTCCCTCAAAATCACAATATTCAGAATCTATCAGAAATGCAGATGAACTTACTCAGTTCTTATCACTTTAATACTTTTCAAATTTATTTTTAACATATTTTTGAATACTGAGAAAGTACTTGTAATATTTTAGGATAAGAAAGCAATTTCTCAAAATCTTTCTTTCTGCTTCTCATTTCTTTCTAATAAAGAGGGTAATATTTAAAGTCAATAATACTTTAAGGCTATAATCCAGAATATTCTGTTTATCGGGTTTATGCAAGCATTCCTGAAGTACATACAAAAATTACATACACACACACACACAAAAAAAAAAAAAT
Organism: Salticus scenicus; assembly: GCA_963930645.1. Taxonomy (NCBI): domain Eukaryota; kingdom Metazoa; phylum Arthropoda; class Arachnida; order Araneae; family Salticidae; genus Salticus; species Salticus scenicus. The sequence continues at coordinate 124,027,722 of OZ005651.1, read as the reverse complement.
AATAATAATAATAATAATAATATTAATAATAAAATAAAATAAATTTGGAGATTTTTTTTAACACATTTTTAGCAGGAAATTAAAATTAGCATTTATTATTTAAAAAAAAAAAAAAAAAAAAAAAAAAGCCCCACTTTAGGCATTTTTCTAAACTAATACATTATTATAAAAAACAATTTTGCATATCTGTGTTAAACTCTTTAAGTGCTGTCAACATATATACATATATGACAGCAACATTCATTGTATCAACTACTGAGAATAAAACTTAAAATATTTAAGAGTACTTTAAAATTTGTTGCATATTTTAACTTTTTAGAGGAGTATCAAAAGATAGGGTTTACTGTTTTAAAAGAAAAGAAAAAAAGAAGAAAAACCCCAGATGACAATGTGTTAAGTGTTAAAAGTTGAACATTTTTCTCATAGTGTTGAAACTGTTTAATTAGGGTAAAAAAAATATGTTTGGTTTAAATGTCAAGCATAATTTTTATATACAGGCATCTTATATAACATGTTTTATGTAGAGGATAGAATAATCATTGCAAGCAACTAACCACCATAGGAGTAACTGAATTTCTAAAATATAGTGTAACATTTGCAATGTTTCCTCCCTTGAAAGCTTTTCTGGTGACACTGCTGTTTGTTTTGGCAAGTTCTATTACTTCATACATTTATGACTAGTTTCAAGCCAACAGTGAAAACCTAGTCCAAAATGACAACTTTGGTTATGATTTAGTGATCCAAAATAGATAAATCTAACATATAATGTGCACACTTTTATATATTATAAATATATATATATATATATATATATATACCATCAAGTCCGCCAAAAGTCCTACACCACCCTCTTATCTCGGGAAATGTATCATAATTTTGAAAAACGGCAAAACATGTGTTCAATGAAATCGAGCAGGACCTCTTTTGGTGAAAATATTTTGGGTCCAGAAATTATTTCCAGGGATGTATCCCAAGATATGCCTACCTATTTGAAATTTTAAAGTTGCCCTCCCTAACTGCCCCCTCCCCTCCTCCCCAGCCCAAAATGTTTTTACCAAAAGAAGTCAGTCTCCCTCGAATTCATTGAACACATTTCACCATTTTTCAGAATTTGCATGCATTTCCGAAATAAAAGAGGTGTGTGGGACTTTTAGCAGACCCAGCAACTACCTAGGAATAACATTAAGGTAAGTTTGAAGTTAAATAAAAAAAATAAATAAAATAAATAAAGTTAAATTAAAAAAAAAAATCAAAAAGTAAAATTGTTTCAATAATTAACAATCAGTCTACACAGGTAATTTTAATTTGATGAAATTTTATTCTGATTGGTCTATGTGGTTTCAGTGGTCATAAATCTAAAAATATTCTAAAGCACAAACTGTCTATGTGCTAATACTAATCTCCACAAAGGTTGAAAAGTAATTTCCATAATTAATTTAATAAAGCATAGGTTTTTAACAACTTGCAGTAAAGTGCACCCGAAAAACTGTTGAAATATGAAAAACATAAGCAATGTATTTAAACTTAAAAAACTTCTTCACACACCATATAATTAATGAAACCATTATTGGTTTTGAAAGGATGTGACCATCGTTCTTCAGGTGCAAAATACGTGCTACTGAAGACAAAAGCAAGACATGTCTTGTTTTTGTTTCATTAATTTTATAGTGTGTTTTTTAAGTTTAAACATTGATAGTACACTAGTACTTTAATTTAGTATTGGGATAAACAATATAATATATGAATTTTCAACTTTTATGTAAAATATAAAATAAAAGCATGCCTATAACAGAAATGATACAATTTAAAGAAAGAAAATAAAACAAAAGCACAAGTAACAGACCATAACAGAAAATACTCTCATGTATACATATTATAAATATGAAGGATTCTCCAATAAGTATGTAATTTTGTCCCTTGTGGTTTATACATGGTATTTTGTTATTTACATAATTTGTATATGTAAAATGTATATGTAAATATAATATAATACCACTGTGAACATCCCTGCTTGAACCAGGGCTCAAACTCGGCACCCGGCAACTGAGAGCCAGAGCACTATAATGATTCCGCCACCAGATGGGCTTTAAAATAAATTATTAAATCTTTTTAGTTTTCTGTCATATTACAGGTATGGGAAACATTTGTACCAATGAAATTTTCCGATCTTGTTTTTTTGTCATTTATTCATCTTTTGTTAATTTATTACTCTGTATAGGCATATATCAAAAAGAAATCTGACTAGATTAAAAATATCTGGGAAGAATCTTATTGATTTTAAACATTTTTATTTAAAAACTTAGTCATTCAAAATTTTAATTTTTCCTAACATGGCACAATAGGGTGAAATGTCCTATAAGCACATATTATAATAATTATTCTCATCCTTAAAAAAAAAAAAAAAAGGGGGGGGGGGGGGGACAGTTTTAAATGTTATTCTATATAATACTGGCCAGAATATTTTTAGATACTGGTATTTCACTCTGCAAACTTAAAAAGTTTTCAGAAATTAGCTGAATAAATCAAAATTGTGCATAAACGTGTATTATGAGGGTTATCGTGCATCATGAGGTAAAACGTGCATTATGAGGGTTTCATCGTATTCTTCAAAGAAGTCTGAAAATTTTTACAATAGTAGCAAGAACATTAATGAATATCACCTTTCTATTTTAAAAAAGTCTCAAATTTTTTCAAATCAAATAAAAAAAAATAATAATAATAACACGACAGACTATTATATCGAATAAATTTCTTTTATGGAAACTATGCATGGAAATCTATGAAGATTAAATTCACTAAAGTCACTTAAAGTTCACTTAAGTTGCAAATTATACTGCTATAAAATAATATCGAAAAAATATAGAGTAGCCTATTAGGTAGAGAATTTCAGTCCCCGACCGTGCTGGGTGATTAGTAGAGTTCATTACTGAAAACATTAAAATATCTGCATCTCCATTAGTTTGACTGGGCATAGCTAAGTGAGCAAGCAAGTCAAACAGGAGATCTGCCTTAGACGTAGATTCCTGCAGTTAATTTCTTTTAATTAAATATTCATATACATATATATACAGTCAAACCCCGATTTAGTGCCATCATTGGTACGCATAATAATATGGCGTTATTCCGGATTTGGCGCTATATCGAATTATAATCCTAACTGTGTAAATGAAATAAAATTAAATATACCCTTACCTCATTATATTACAAGCATTAGAAAAATTGAGTATCATAGCACTGAATATGTGATAACTAGTATTTTATTTCGATCTACGTAATAATTATATTTGCGAAGGAGAAAAATATTTTTAAATACTAGCTTGCGTTTTTTTTTTTTTCCCTGGTACGGAAATGTTCTTAATGTTTCTAAAATTAAAAGATTATCAATTATCTTTTTACCGGTTGAATTTTTTTGTAAATACATCCTTTGTTTGTTAATGCAGTCTTTTGCTTCGTCAGATTTAATTTTTTTTTTCTTCATTCTGAATTTCCTTTTCACATGAATCCGAATTTGGGACGTTATTTCTTATTAATCCAACAATTTCCTCTTGACTCATTTCTTCAAATGCTGGAACATCCTTTTCTACATTAATACATTCAACTGCAGTGAGAGGATGCTGCATGCAAGTTAAATTGTTTATATCATGTTGTAAATCTTTAATTTCTTTAGTGTTTAGTTCATCACTAAATTTTTCACTATTTTTTAAGCCTGTATGGCTCCAGCAGTTAACTATAGTCTCTATAGAAACTTCCTCCCACGATTTTTGCATCTTCAGAATCGAATCTTTTAGGGAAAGAGCAGAAAAATCATTTTTACTGATACGGTCAACAATGTGTGTATCTGATATGATATTTCCAGTAAGGCGCTTTGAAAAAATTTATGATTCTGGCATCTGAAGATTGCAAAACACCAGAATCAGGAAGTAAAAATTGAAATCGGATATTGCTGACTGGAGTTACTTCATACTTGCCAACCATCTCATTATGAACCGTACAATTTTAGTACCCGACTTTTTTTTCACACCAATAATTTTTTAGAGTAATTTTAATCTTATTTAATCGTAACAACATTTGGAGAGAATTACTCTAAAAATATAGTGGTGTGAGAAAAGGGGCGTTTTTTAGGGGGTGTTAACAATTGTACGGTTATTAATGAGATGGTTGGCAAGTATGTTACTTTACGACAGAGTGCATTATCTAATATCAATAATGCCTGACGCTTTTTCTTTCTCATTTCACAATTGAAATTCATTAACCAGTTTTGAAATAAAATTGCAATCATCCATGCTTTATTGCTCTTCACATAATCCACATATAAAGCAGGATTGAAAATTTTAAAGCATCTTGATTCAGCAGATTTGCCAATAACAGTTAATGGTCATTTGTTAGATCTATCAACATTCGTGCACAACACAAGCGATACACGATCTTTAATTTTCTTACATTCTTTAACAGATCTAATGGATATTGTTTTGCCGGGTTGCAAACGATAAAATAAACTGCTTTCATCCATATTTATAGACATGAGCAGGTTCATACTCTGAAATAACGGCATTTAATTTTTCCGACCTCTTATTACAAAATGCACCTTTTACCGCCGAAAAGTTTCTTCTGTTTTATCAGCCCATGATACAATGAGTTGGAATGCGTCAAAAGAACAGCAATAAGCATAGCACTTGACTGGGGAAAAAAAAAAAAAAAAGCGAATTTTAACAAAAAAATATTATTTTTGGAAAATATTGGTTGGCGCTACATCGAGTTGGCGTTATAACGGATACTTTACATTGTAGTTCCTATTCAGAAGATTTGTTCACCCATACATGTGGCGGTTAAACAGGTTTGGCGGTATTTCGGGGGGCGGTATATCGGAGTTTGACTGTATATATATATACATACATATATAGACTATTCAGCAGTTTTCTTTTGTGTAACTTTTTTTTTTTTAAATTAAGTTTTGTTATTTGTATGCATAGCAATTAGCAAAGCAGACAAAGCACGTAATTCAGACAGGGTTTAACCTGGCAAAAAAAATTACTTTAGCATTTTAGCGAAAATAGGCAAGCACTATTTTAGCTTTTTCGAAAGTTAATTCTTTGGATACCATTACCATTGATTTCTTTTACTTAGCTTTGTTATCCTCAGTTTTGTTTTCTATTCCTTTTGTTCATTGATGATTTTAACCAAGCATCCATATTTGTGACTTTAAAAATATGAATCGGGGAAACTATGTTTTGATTTTATCAATAGAAAAAGAGGTATTCATATCATATGTGTAAAATGAAAAAGCAATTTAAAAATCAAGTAAAGTGTAGTGGTAGATAATCGTGAAATACGAGTGCTTAAAATGCTTCTATGAAGCAAATTCTGAATTCTAACATACTTTTAAATATTTTTGCATTTAAATTCAATCATTGAAAATTAAAAATAAATCCAAATTACTATATAAATAAGGATTCCCAAAAATTTTAGTCCTTTCGTAGTTTTTGCCTGCAAATATTACAAAAAAGAAAAGTCTGAATTATTATATAGAGATATTTTATACAGTTATCCAGTTTTAGCTTTTTAGCGAAATTCTGGCCGACTTGTTTTAGCAAAATATGACACCTTTTAGCAAAATGCTAAAAAAACTAATGGCAGTTTAAACCCTGAATTCAGATAACATTGCATATTATATTCTGCTAACCTAACTATCAAAAGTGACACATAAGCAAAAGAATTGATATTAAACTAGTATGTTGTGGCCACCACAAGACTTTCTTCTATATTTTTTTATACAAATTCACTCAATGCAAATAATTTATCAAAACTATTATTTATTAAAATTATTTAACGTTATGAATGATTTGCATCTTAGAGAAAAATAACACTAAATATGCAAAGAAAGACAGACAGCTGTATTGTCTATAAAAAAAATGTGTTTTTATAATGGTTATTTCATATATCAAGTTTTGTGCAGTTATATGCCATAGAAGTTGAGATATAGCCATCCCGTTATTGAGGAAATTTGCAGTTTTGCAGCGTAAGGTGCTAAGTTTGATCCCAGGTCCTGCTCGTCACCTAGCCGCTTAATGTTTTCTGTGGTTTTCTTTGAAACTTGCATAAATACGGGCTAGGACCACTTAGAAAGACCCCCATGGAGAGCAATCCCCCCCCTCAGGCCTAGGGTCCTAGTGCTATCAATCAGCCTTAATATCAATACAGCAACGCCAGCCATTGCTCGATAAGCATCCTAATTGAATCAGCATAATGTCTCATAATGGCCTTCTCACATATCAAGTTTTGTTTGATTATACAAAATAGAACCTAAGATACAGAGTTTCCTTAAATGTTAGAAATCGCTGTGTGCAGCGCCATCTATTGAGTGGTTGACACCAAAAGTTGATAGGCACTGATTTAGGTCAAGGTGCATCTACACATAAATTTATATACAATTCTGAGCAGTAGTTCCAGAGACACAGTCGCCACAAAATTTTTACCTGTCACACACAAAGACAGACATTTTTTAAAAATAGTCAAATCTAGTTCTAGATCTTTAAAAATGAGTAAATCCGTCTTAAACCGGAAGTAAAAAATTTTTACAAATCCAATACTTTCTTCTCTTGAATATAGAAGAAAGTAAAAAAATAAAATAAAGCTATTATGGCTTATCATATCCACTGAAATTGGGATTTGAAATCTTTGTGCGCTAAGCGTTCTGCTTTTATGTTTGACAGACTATTTTTTGATTTTATGTCACTTTTTTTTTAATTTGCATATTTTAGATCAATTAAAATTTAATAGATATTAAATTCTAAGTTGTCATAAAAATAAGTAAAAGAATTAAAATACTCATTAATACTGTCTTGAAAATAGTCTTACAGCTTCAATCATATCTGCAGAATATTTATTTATGTTACATTTTAATGTAAGTAAATGGAATCCAGTTGCATAAAACCAAATGCAAATACCTTTTTACTTTCTTCTATATTCAATAGAAGAAAGTATTGGATTCGTAAAAATTTTCAACTTTTGGTTTTTGATGGATTTACATGTTTTGAGAAATGTAGAACGCAATTTGACAACTTTTAGAAAATGTGTGTGTGTGTGTGTGTGTGTGAGACAAAAATTTTGTGGTGACTATCTCAGGAACTACTGCACAGAATTGCATATAAATTTATATGTAGATGCACCTTGACGTAAATTAATGCCTATCAACTTTTGATGTCAACCGCTAAACAGGTGGTGCTGTTACAAAGCGATTTCCGTAATTTAAGGGAAGGCTATATCTGTACTGATAAGTATAAAGGATTTAAGTCCAAAAATTTCGATTTTGAGTTAAGTACATAGTCAGACTCAGAAAAAAATTCTCAATCGATTGGTATAAAGGATTTAAGTCTATGTCATTTAGTCTTTGAGAAAATCCATTGGTAAAAAACGGTTCAAGTCAGAAATTTACCATTCATATATGGTATAAAATATTTAATTAAATTTTTTCCCATTATTAAATGAAAGTTGACAATCACTGAATAGTATAAAGGGTATAACTCAACAAAATACATTTTCCTAACAACTTTATTTTTCATCTCCTGAAAAATCAAGAATATGGACTTAAATCCTTTATACTTATCAGTACAGATATCTCATGTTTTATTGTGTATCATCAAACAGAACTTGATATGTGAGGAGACCATTATGAGACCTTATGCTGATTTAATTTGTGATGCTTATTGCCCGATAGGTGGAGCTGCTAACTGCAATTTTCCTCGATAATGGGAAGGCTATATCTCAAATTCTATGGCATATAATTGTACGAAACCTGATATGCGAGTTAATCATTATAAAAACACATTTTTAAGATGCTATTTATAGACAATAAAACTGTCTTTCTCTGGATATTTAGTGTTAGTTTTCTCAAAGATGAAAATTGTTTGCACTCATCCTGTTAGATAGTCATAATAAATAATGGTTTTAATAAATTATTTGCACTGAGTGAATTAATATAGGAATATATAGAAGAAAGTCTTGTGGTGGACACAGCATATTTGTTTTAATTATTACATGCTCTTAAAAAATTGAAAATTTCATGTATACTGGGAAAGGGGAATGCCAGATATCCGTATCCGGTAAAATCCATATCCGGTCCATCCCTATTTTATATATTTATTACCTTCATTAAATTACATAAAAACAAACAATTCTAGTTCTAGCTTCATTAAATAAAGTTTATTGTTTTATGTACATTATACAGTCGAACCTCGTTAACGTGAACACCGTTAACATGAATTACTTTGAACATGAGCTGTTTCCACAATCTCCTTCAAAATAGAGATTAGTTTAGTCATATGAAGATTAGTTACTGATAGCATGAACTACCGATAACATGAACAAATTTTTTATCCCTTTCAGATTCACATTAACTAGGTTCGGCTGTACTAATTTATATAGCGAGGAAATGGCATCATTGATCTGTAATTTGCAAAAGCCTATAATCTGCACAAGTTCTAGAACCAAGGTGCGTGGATCAAACATCTTCAACTGTAGTTGTATTTGCAATAAATATAAAATTATAAATATAAGACAAGAAACAGAAATATATCTTGTGAAGGACAACAATCTCTGTAAGGAAATCCATTGGTGGACATTCCTTCAAAATTGTATAAGTCAATAACTGAAATTTGTAAATCCAATTAAATCATTACTATGTAATATTTTTGGCTGAAGTCACGGCTGTCTTTAGAATCATTGAATGAACTGGCTTTGTTTTTGCTTCTTCACCTTTAACATAGTGTGCCACCTTTCATTTATTTTTGTAAGTTCAGAAAAATTACATCGCAATTAGTCAAAATTTCAACAGTTTCAAGTTTAAATATATACCGATAGTTATTGTAATGAACTAATTTTGAAAAGTTATGAAGGTCTATTTTTATATTTTCTTTCTGATTTATTTTAGTTAGGGCTAGGGCTGGATTAAATATCAATATATCAGAAAATATTGATACTTCTTTAATATCATAACAATATTTTAAATCTTATTTCATTGATATATGCCTTTTCTCACGATATGTTTTTCTTACACCGAAATTTCAGAACAATTTCCCAAAACAAATAAATAATCCACCGCATAATACAAAAGTAAACCAGTATTTATTGAAAGCCATCTGCTTTGATTATCGTGCAAATAAGTGCAAAAATATTCCTTTAATTACCGACGCTTTGCGTGTTTTACCCCTCCAGAAGAAAATACTATCCTCATCACTCTCCGACATATTCCAATAATATCGTGATACATTCACTAAGATCCCCCACTCCTACAATAAGCAGCCGTGCTCTATGGGGAAGACATTTGTTGATAGTCGAAATGAAATATCTCATCGCAATAGGTGTCAGTGGAAAGTTCTGTAATTGGTTCTGAAATATTGATATAACAGCTTTTATCACAAGAGTAATAAGCTCATCTGCCTGATATTCACTTATTGATATTGTTATATTTCTCAATGTAGTATTGCAGTCAGAAATATTCTTACTCCAAGACTGAGGTTTACGCGCAAGAATGATTTCGAACATTGAATGTAAAATGAATGTTTGAAGCCGCATCGGTTCAAAATAATATCAAGTGGTATTTAAAAGGAAAAAGATGCAAATTTGGAAATATTTAGAATGTCTGAGAGATGAAAATAGTAAAATAATATCCGAACTAATTTTGATCTGTAATTTTTGTTCAAGTACAGTATCAAAATTTGTTTGTATACATATGCTTACTTTTATTATTATTATTAAATATTTTAATAAACTTAGTTCTTTATTAAGCTAGTAAAATAGATTTTCATCTTTAGTAATTTTAGAATGATAGTTTTTATATTGAACAATGATATAACACTGAACATTTTATTATTTTATTTATTTATTATTATTATTATTATTTTTTTTTGTGTGTGTGTGTGTGCAGCAAATTTTTCTTCTTTTTTTTAGCCGTTCTTTATAAATATAATTGGTTTAAAAGAAAAATCAAAAGAAAGAAAGGAATTCTGGATACAATCTTTGTAAATAGAATTTCATTTAGTACGACTGCACTTATTTAAATCTATTCTCCCATTAAGGCATGCAGTAATTATGTTTCATTCACTAGCATTGATTACTATATTCATTTCTTAAAATCTTTTGGTATAACTTTAGCAAAGGAGCCCCTTTGTGGTTTTTAAATTTTGTTGTCATTTTTGTGATGAACTGAAATGGCTATCGAAATTCCATAAGTAAGTATTTTGGCAAGAAACATCCAGTTTACTTCAGTACCAAATTTAAGTTTTGCCAAGGGGGTTCTATACTGAAGCGGTTCCATTTCTTTAGAACTGTTTTTCTCAATTTTATTTAATTATTAAATATGTGTGTATATATATATATATATAAAATAAATAAATAAAAGTTTGTACATTTATTTATTTTTTTCGACATAAAGGTAAATATTTTTACTTATACACTCATTTATTTATAATATATATATTTACTTATTTATTCATGTTTGGTTTTTACAGACTTGGCCTAATATTTTAAGATAGTTTAGGAAATTAAATGGTGAAACTGGATTTTAGCAGGTATCCTCGTATATATAAGATGGAACACTAAAAAGGTCGACAATGCAATATCGTAAACTTAAAGAAATAGGCCTGTCATACAAATATATATATATATATAAAATGAAATAAAATAAAAAAGGTATAAATACAAAATGAGTTATTTTAAATAACAAAATAAAACTTCAACGTAAAAAAATTATTTTTCCTTTATTTTTTATTTTTTTAACGTATTATTTAGATACTGACGACAGTGGTGGCTCGTGCAAATTTTTACAGGTGGGGCCCGATCCATCGTATGATGCATAATTTAACTTTAATACTATTCATTATTCAAACATGCAAACAAACATTAATAAAATGGGGTGTAAAACGAAATTTCGTTTTTTTTTTTTTTTTATTATGATGGCGAATCTTAAATTCAACACTATGGAAAACATTGCATAAAATTATCTCAAAAATCAAAGTTTTATAAATACAATTGCAAAATTCTGCAATGTTCTGATCAATGGAATATCAAAATTTAAATATCTGGAAGCTAGTAGACGGAAATTGCCAAGTTCAATACCAGATCGCTTTCGTCGACATATAAATTTGGAGTTTACTATGGTTTTCTCCAAAACTTGAATAAAAAGGGCTATGTAACACTTAGACTCTCTACAAAGAGTAAACCACTCAGGTCTAGGACCCTCTTTTAGTCAACTGGCTTTAACCCTAACACTACACACCATTAAAATTTAAATTCAAATGTCTCAGAATGTAATATTATTCAGCTTATACTAATTATATCCTTAAATCTTTTAATTATAGAATTTCAAGTGTTATATTCCTGTTTCTGATCTTAAAAAATAAAATAAACCTTAACCAACCTGTAAGAAGTTATACTGGAATTTAGAAAGTCATGATTAATGTAATGTGGATACATATTTAAAAAAAAAGAAACACCATGTTTCTCACTTTAAAAGCCTAATTTTAGATAATTTAAATTAACTATCAATAAATAAAGAAAGAAGACGGGTTATCATCTTAAAAAAAAAAAAAAAAATGAAACATTGCGGATGTTTCTATTAAATCGCATTTAAAAGAAAAATCATTTAATAATAACAATAAATCACAATTTTATGCAGATATTTAATCCATTTATCTATTTAAATCTATTAATTATTTATCAAAAAATTTTACAATTTATTTACATGTAAGTTTTAATACATTATTTTAAAGGGGGGGAGGGGATTTCCCCCCCCCTCTCATTTAAATTCAAAATACTTTAGTTAAAGAGGTCTTAAATTCATATACAGGCTTTTATCTCAAAGGCTAGTCTAGAAAATATTTTTGACTATTACCAGATTTCTTTTTTTAACACTAAAATTTTAAACTGTCATATATAACTCTCAAAAATTCACTGAAAAATCAATGAGGAAAAAAAAAGAAAAACGTAATGCAGAATTCGCCAAATATTACCCGTGGTTAACAGACAGTTTTTTCCCCTATAGTTTTGTTCCAAAGGGCCAGGACTCTGCTAGCCCAACAACTAGAAAATTACAGCGCGCTTAAACTGATAAAGCAATTAGTCACCAAATATGTCAACCCGATCTTCTAGTAGAATAAACTGTACAAATAAACACGCCAATTTCGGACCAATTGTAAACGGCCACATTCTCTAAGATAAGGAAGGAAAGTAGCAGTCGGTCAGTCATTAGTGATTTGTAACAGCTGAAAAAATATATTGACAAATAAATTATAATGAAAGAAGATTAAGAAAAAAGTTAGATAGACTTGTTATTTTGTATATATATTTTTGAACAGTTATAAAAAACAAAAGAATTATTATTATTTTAATCAAGAAAAAAATTAAGTGGGCAGTGCCCCCGCTGGTCTCAATTACGAACCGCCACTGACTGACAATATATATAATAAAATTTCTAATTGTTATAAAACTACTACCAAATGTAAATTAAATATATACATTATATACATAAAAAAAAAAAAAAAATTATTATTGTACGGTAAGCAGATACAATGCTAAAAATTGCAGGTAACTGACCTTTAGAGTTCTCATGAGTTATGAGGGTTTCAAATTGAAAATATTGCTCTACAACCAAGAAAGATTATTCGGTGGCAATACTGAAAAAAGATTATAAACAATATTTCTAATGTGCATCTCTTATTCACTGAAATTAATTTAATTATAACCATATCATTATCAATGAGTGGCATGCCTACTAGCAGAGGCACGCCGACCAGGTGTGCGAAGTGTATGGTGCCAGCCAAGGTTAAATTATTTGAAAAAAAGAAAAAAAAAGATATATATATATATATATATTGCTTTATTAAATCTGATTTCATAATGCCGGTCTGAAACTATGTGACTAATGTGGATAAATGAGGCACCTTGAAAAAGATTCTGGCAAAACGTATGTTCCTTAAAAAGTTTAGGAGGATTTTTGTGAAAGGGATTGTTAAAAGTGGAATAATTTTGTAAAGATGAATCTACTTTCAACAAAATTTTCTTTGACTTTTGTAACACATCAAAGCATTCTATTGAAATTAAAAAAGGCGCCTTAATCTCCCCCCCCCCTCCCTCTTCTACCGGAAAAAAGCCACTTAGGTTAGTAAAAAGATAACATAATTCGATTGCAAAAATGAAAATTTAATAGAACCAGAGATTTTATTTAGGGCAGTCCCCCCCCCCCCCCTTTTGCATTTTCAATGTAACATCTATATTAAAAAGTAATAAAATCAGACTTTTGTCTGTAAATTTCTCAAATTCGAAAAAAAGTTGTGATATCTTCATGTTTCACACATCGTGAAAGCCAAAAGCTTGGTCATGCCGATATAACAGGCAGGTTTATTATCATTGAATTTGAAATTGATTTTATAAACACCGGAGGTATAATTAAAGGGAATGGGATCTGTTTCGTTGCGGATGCGTTGAAAAATATTTTTGTCAGGTTTTATTGGGATATTGATGTTATGTTTATTGGCTTCATTTTCTATTGCTATAGATGTGCCTTTACAGTATGGGATGGCAGAGGTATAAGTTGATTTTGTTTTTTTGTGTGTTAGTAATTCTATCTAAATATTTCAAGCGTTGTATCTAGTACAGTCACCAAAAAAAAAAAAAAAAAATCGCCACCCCCCCTCCCCCCCACCTAATTTCGCCGTAAATTATCGTAGAAATATACGGCTGGTACATATCGATCTGTAATAATGTCTAGTTTTTGGTGGTGTAGTTAGATTTTGCTTAAGGGGTCGTCTACATATTAAAACAGGCGTAAACTTCAATTTTTTCAATGACGACCCCTATTTTTGACTTCATATTCAGATTTCTGAGATCAAGGTGGTTCGGAAACACATACCTATTTATATACTTTAAATCAATTCTAAATAGAGTTACACGTGAAAATGTATTAGGGGTCCGTCTATACATTTAGAAATAAATCGTGATCTACCACCCAGTATACATTATTTATTAAGTTTTACACCGGAAATAAATTTCAGAAATGTTAATTATAAAATGTTAATTATAATAAAAAATGACTAATTCACAGAACTCTCTGAGTTAGCTTACGAATTAAAAGATTTTTATTGGTTTCTATTGATTAAACATCAAATAGTTCACTTCATTCGAAGAAAATTAAATAGCTTGAATCATATGAACCCTACAATGTTGAATTATAAAAATCTAGATACCGAGGTAAAAGAATAATATTAATACTGATAATAATATTAATAGCGGTTAAAAAAAAAAAAAAAAAAAAAAAAGGTTTAATATTTAAGAATTATCTACTTCTGTTGGGTATATTTTGTTTTATACAGTAAGCCCCGCATGAAAATATTACTATAAAGTTTTACATTTAATTTTAGGCGTACAAACCAACAATAAAAAATTAAACTAAAATCTGAGAAAGGATATTTAACATTTTCGTGACCGCTGACATAGATTCACGTCATTTGGAAATCTGTAACTCCTACAATGGGCGTTTCTTTCACAATTTGTGTGTTACGATATTTCTTAAGAATATTCCTTATCTTCATATTTATATAAATAAAATAGTATGAATACAAATACTTTCACTGGAAAGAGTATAGTTATTATGTATATTCATATGTAAAATAAATATGGATATAGAAATAACGGTTTCTTATTGCCTAGAATGAATATTCCCTGTTCTGCAGCCGTCTACTGTACTTGAATTCTTAATTTTAAATGCGTAAAATCTATATCTTTAAAAGTAATAAGACTATTACTTTGTTTTAAATTCTTTTTCCATGATAAATGTGACGCCAGTTTTACGCCGTGATTAGAATAATCGAGAATAAATAATATTGCGCTTTGTTTCAATAACAGATTTTAAAAACTTAAAAAAAAAAAAAAAAAATTCCACTATATTATTCAGTGTTAAAAAACCTTTAATAAAAATTTTATATATTTTATATATTATTATATTACGTTATGCGATAAAATTTAAATAGCATAAACGGTAGAGTATACAAATGCGAAAATGCCACAACAAGAAAATTTGTTTTAAAAAATCTGTTAAAAAATAATAAATATTAATTATATTAATTTAAAAAAAAGAAAAATAAAAGTATTGTTCATTGCGTATTGCTCTTTCAAATAATCTTCGTCTTACCGTGGAAAAAAAAAAAAAAAAAAAAACAGGGATAAAATAGATTTTTAGTAGTGAGAAACTAGGAAAAATTATGTAATATATAAGAACAAAGACTTGAAGACATTTCAGAATCAAGTATACTCATTTTTTGTAACGGAAGCCACGCCTTCCGTTACATTTTTTTTCTAAAACTTTACATTATAAAACAAAATTATTTTACATACTTTCAATTAAATCATTTAAATTTTGTCTTCAGCATTCGATGTAGCAAATGCCATTGGCATTTATGCATACCAGCGTCACATACGAATATGCAAACTAGTTTTTTTTAATACTGTTTCTGCAATATAGAGGCAGGGCTTCATTTCTTTTTAAATTCTTTCACATTCTCTCACTTGCATTGTGATTATTTTATAAAAAATAATCTAATTTATATCATAAACATCGAAATGCTGCTTAGAAAACAATTAGAATAACATAAAGGTAAATTAAAATAGTTTTTCGTCAAAATGTATACAGATATTTACTCACAGAGGATACAAATTATAATAAGTGACAGCCACCTAAGAACAGTAAAAAATGAAATATCACTGTAACTCAAAAAATAATGTTAGGAACGAGCTGTAAATTTGGAAACCCATGTTTTTGATGATGCCTGTTCTATTCGTGCAAAAATTAACATAGGTCATAATTCATAATTTTTTCAAATATGAAATTATTAATAATTTTCATAATTCAAAAAATGTTTTTTTATGAAAAATATGCATGGAATATGTTAGGGTCACTTCATTCTATCGTATAAAAAAAAACAGAATTTGAATATTGTAATTATTTTGGAAGATATGAATTATTGTTTGTCACATTCATTTAACATTAGCATCCTCATATTTTGACAGCTTATAACTCCGTGAAAAATTGAGCAAAATATATAAACTATACCATTTTCCGTGATGATTTGATCCATAGAATTCAAATAAATTATAAAAAGTGGGGGTTACCATTGAAAAAATGAAGTTGATGCCAGTTTTAATATGTAGACGACCCCTTAAGCAAAATCAAACTATACCCTTATAAACTGGACTTTATTACAAATTGATTGATACCAACCACATGTTTATACGACAATTTATGGTGAAATTAGGTGGGGCGGGGGCGATTTTTTTTTTTGGTGACTGTACATGACGGCCATAGGTACACAGGTCTCCCCTACATTTTATTAAAGATATATGGAAATAGTGTTAAAAGAAAGCATTTAAAAGGTTTTAGAACAAAAAGTAATAATATTTATATGTTTTTTTTTTTTTTTTTTTTTTAACCTTTTTCACCATTTTTTCAAACTTTGAAGGCCATGCGTGAACTAAAAATATACACCGTGACCAATCAGTTCTCATACAACTTTTGAAGCACGTTAAAAAGTTGTACATATGTATTACTGTAGTCCCAATTATTTAGCAGGCAATTTAGTGTTAAGTATAAAGCTATTACAAGTGTAAATGTTGCACTAATTATAATTTTTCTTTACCTAGGTAGAATGAAGAAATTGAGAGAAATTGTAATAAATAAATTGATCAAAGGAGAGCATCTGGGTGAAATTTTCAGAGACGCCCTAGTGGTAAAAAGAGATTTCATTTACAGAACTATCAAAAGGTATAATGAGACGTCTTCTGTCAATGACAGAAAAAGATCTGGCAACAGAGGTTCGTTCGGACCTAAGAGACTGTGGAAATGGTCAGGGAAAAGATACAACGAAGCGAACAAAGATCTGCTTGAAATCTAGCACGAGAGCTCAAAATATCGAGGGGATTAATGTTAAACATTCTGAAAAAGGACCTTGGATGCAAGACTTATTAAAAACTTAAAATTCACGGAGTTTCGGAGTTTGATAATATGTAAAGGAAGCAAAGGGTGGAAGAAATTCTGCTTGACACACTAGGGATGAATTCATCTTTTCAGACGAGAAACAATTCATTTTACAGTAAAGTCTCAACCCCCAAAATGACAGAGTATGGTCAGCTTCTATTGATAACATCCCTGAGAGCCAGCATTACGTTCCACGTTATCAAAATGCTTTGTCTCTGATGGTCTGGGCCGCTATTTCCAAAAGGGGAAAACTCCCGTTAGTCTTCATTGATAAGGGGACAAAAATCATTGCCCAATATTATAAAACTGAGTTTTTGGAAAATGTTTTACTTCCAAATGTCTAAAGTAGGTATGGGGTGGAATATTTCTGCTTCCAACAAGATGGTGCCCCTTCTCATACCACACGTGTTGTTCAGAAGTGCTGCAGTCAAAATTTAGCTGACTTTTTGCCAAATAACGAATGGCTCCCAACTCTCCCGATCTGAACCCACTTGATTATTTTGTGTGGTCATATATGCTCTCCCAACTGAATAACTATAAATTCACCTATTTGAGCAAATTCAAAATTGTAATTCAAAAGATATGGCAAGAAATGTCAATGGAAGCTGTGCGTGCCGCATGTGATGGATTTGAAAAGAGACTTAAGCTCGTTAAGAAACTAAAACGTGGAATTATTCCAAAGCATTTAATGCAAAGATACTCAACAATTGATACTTTAATTTGATGCAAAAAGTTTTTGTATGATTTATTTTGTGTTATTGTAATAAAAGTTTGAAAGTGTATGAGAACTTATTGGTCACGGTGTAAATATTTATTTTATTTATTATTTTTCCCAAACTAAGGATGCCAAAGTACAACTTTTTTTGCTATTAGAAATTGCTTTTCAAAAATATCCATTTTTCGGCCCACACTATTATACATGTTGTCTGCATAGAAATGCATTCAGTGAATAAGTGTTGCAGAATTACAGAAATGGGCCTATAGGTGGATTAAAGTTTGCTGAATGTAGTAGTAAAAAAATAAACATTTTAATTAGTTGTAGAGTTAATTAAAATGTCAACTTATGTCAATTAAAAAAAGAGTTTAAAAAACATTTAAAGAGTATCAAATTGTTGAATAAAAAAGAAATACCTTCCCTCCCCCCACCCCCAAAAAAAAAAAAAAAAAAAAAAAACAGTACCCTCAGATGAGGAAAATGTTTCTAAATCCAGGGGTAAAACTTGCTAATCAATGTGGATATTAGATTTTGTTTAATTATCAAAACTAATAATTCTAAGGGCAACAAATGGCTTTTATCAATATGACAGATGCTTCCAGAGAATAGACAATCTGTCTCAAACAGTTACTTTTTGGTTTCATAACCACATAATCTTTTACTAGAAAGCAGTTTTTGAGTTTCTCCAATTTTAGAGTGAATTTAACAAAAATTAGTAGTCACCCACAGTTAGTTAACTTAAATATGCAGTCCAAAATTCGCTTTAATCCATTAAGAAATAATAATTTTAGACAAATATTTATGTTTCTTTTTTTTTTCTTTGCAGAGACATTTCCATAATCCACAGTACAAGCAATCGGCTGAAATATTTACTTTTCGATTTCACACCAACATGACCTTATACTAGAAAATAA
This sequence comes from Salticus scenicus, assembly GCA_963930645.1. NCBI lineage: Eukaryota > Metazoa > Arthropoda > Arachnida > Araneae > Salticidae > Salticus > Salticus scenicus. The sequence goes on along the minus strand of OZ005651.1, from coordinate 124,009,073 downwards.
AAATTATTTTTGGATTTTTCTAATTTTAGACATAGTTTAACAGAGATTGGTAATTTGCAGCAATGGTTAGTTATCATAAATATATAATTTAAAATTTGTTTTAATCCGTTTATAAATAAGAATTTTAGATAAATATTTAAATAGTTAGGGACCTGAAAAAAAAACCATTTATAGGATTTTTGGAACTGTTGAATCAATTGCTCACTCAACAGGGCTTGACAAAATGGCCAAAAGTATATGCTGAGATATAAATATATGTAAAATCGTGGAACAGCTCTACCTGCCAGCCGATATACATCCAAAACTTAAACTGTTGCTTATTAAATTGTTTATGTCTTAAAATAAAATTATATAAATTTATTTTATTCTTAGTTTTGCAGAGTAAGAGATTTTTGTCATATCTACAATGTTGAGTAAAAGCTGAGATCCCAGGAGCAGAAAGTGCTTAAAACTGCGACGCACATCGCAGAACAATTGATGCTTTTGCAGAACATTTCATCTATCCCCTAACTGGATGATGTTGATACAGCTAACATTCTGAAATTAATAAAACCTAGATATGTTCAACTGACCTGTAAATCTGTTACCATACTAGAAAATTGCTAGAAACAGTCATTGTTTCAATGTATAGACAAAATTTCTAAACATTTTGTAATTAGTATATCCCCATTAATGTGACAATATTAATGCCAAAAGCCATTGAAAGAATTGCAAATTCTGGGTGTATTCCTCAGTTTTAGATTATAAAAATTTTAAATCATGTTTTATTATAAATGTGTAATAAATATTTTACGAATAAGTATTATTTTTATGCTTCTTTTGCATTTTACTGTGCATTGACAAATTTGGACTAAATACCTGCAGAACATCTGCAAATTTTAATGTCTCGTTGCAGAACATCGGATATAATTCTGCTCCTGGGGCTGAGATATAGTTTTGACCTAAATGGTGGAATATGTACCTTCCAGACAATATTCACCCAAATATACTACAAAAGGTGAGATATAGCCATTTTTAGCATGAAAAATGTAAGCACATTAATAGAGTAAAACAGCACTACCTGCCAGCTGATATAATACATCCAAAATTTAAACTGTCGCTGATATGGCCTTGAAAGTTTGTTTAATAACATTTTTGGAAATGAAAATTTGACTATGCATACTTTTAAAAATGTAAAACTATTAGGAGGGCAGGGGGAGGAGAGAGAAAAATAAATAAAAACTATAAAATGGGTCTGTAGCCTTGAAAATTTGTATATTAAGATTTTTGAGGTCAAGGTATTGATTGCATGCACGACATTGCAAAATGTGTAAATCCATCAAAAATTGGCATTCATAAAAAAAAAAAATCATAAAACATTTTTTTTTTTTTTTTTTTTTAATTTTCATGAAACTTAAAATATTTTCAAATTCAATTTTAATTTAAAATATCTCCTATGTTTACAGCAATCAGTGCAGGCTTCATTTGTTTGGGGCCCTATTTTTAAAAAACTTATTTTTGTAAAACACTTTTAATTTTTATGAAAAGCAAATTCTTATAAAAGAAATATCTCATTCAGCATACAATAACACTTTTGTTTCAGAAAATCATTATTATAATCTTCCATTCAATGCAGTGATATTTTATCTAAACTAATCCTGATAGTATCAATAAATAGTTACAATGCTAGAGAGGGGGTGGGGAAAAATTAGCAAATGATTAGTATATAATTTTTTAAGTAGAATATTATGAAACAGCCCATTTCACATAATCGAATTTTCAGAAAGATCCCATTTTCACCACAATGAATTTTCTGAAGAAGTATGAAACATGTTCCCTAATTTTGATCTGGATCAACTGCTGATTTACTATTTTTTATAAAAAGAAGTTTTACATTCTTCTGTCTGAAATTAAAAACTAAATTTAAATAGTTTTCCAAAACCATTATTGAAGTGGTATTAAGAAATTTCAGTTCCAAATTAAAGAGATGCGTTTAAAAAATTATAATATATTGGTATTCAAAACAGTACCTAGGACAAAAAGGGTGTTAGGTGTCATAGTTAAGACCCACTGACTACTTGATTATGATCAGCGACTGACAAAAATCACTGAACATAAAAAAGAATTTATGTCCATAAAGCTATCACTCTTTTTTTCTAAAAAGGGAAGTGACATTTAATAAGCAATCAATAAGCTAAATTTTACAGTAATTTATTACAAATACAGGTACTGGACTTCCTTCTCAAAGAAGGATGATGGTCTTATAATTTAACAATCATCATTTTGAATTTTATTACTAAATTTTTTTTACAGTGTATGTAAAGGTCCTAGACCTGGATGATGTACTGTCTGCAAAATCATTCTAAGGGGTTTTACCAGAAAATTCTTCCAAGTGCTAATGGTTGATTTTTTTTTTTTTTTTTTTTTTTGAAGAAATTACAGAAATTAGTTTATACAGTACCCCCAGTAACAGAATTTTCTGTATCTATCTGCAGCAAAATAAAGTTTGTCTGGGATCTAAGAATATTGGGCCAAGTCTAGTAGCACAAGAAGTATTGCCAGTTCATAAAATATATAAAATTTACGTCTATAAAGAAAACAAATTGAAAATATACAACAAGTATAATAATGTAAAGACATAAATGTAAATTATATCTGTATTTTTTAAAACTGGCATTTCTTACTGAAATGTGAAATTAACCTGCACAGCTTTAAAACAATCTGCAACGCTCACTGCCATGCTGCACTGTTTCTGCTACTGTGCATATTACCTATTTCACTGGTAAAATTTTTAGCTGCTGAATTGTAACAGAAAAGCTGTAAAAATTGCTAAATTTTATTTTTTAAATGACAAATATGAAAAAATAATTGACAAATTACATTAACCGTCATTTACTGATGCTAAGGAAATTAAATATAACAATCTAGTAGTTTTTATTCAGCAAAAGTGACATGTCTTTAAATTATATCTAATATTTTCCTTTATTTTATTATGATACTTTTCAATATTTGAATAGTATAGATTTTAAATAGAGCAAATTAGATTTCAGATTTACTTTTATATTACATTATGATAAAATTACTTGGTATGTATATTTACATTAGTTTGTAGATTTAAAAAAAAAAAAAAAAAAAAAATGAAACTGTGTTAGAACATTTGATTAATTGAAATTAAAATGGAAATAAATATTTAAGATAAGAAGCACATATGTAAACTACTACTATGGTTGCTTATTGTTCTGGTGATATTTTATTTAACTCTATATAACTAAACATTTGTCTAATAGACTATCGACCCCTGCCAGTTTTGCAAATCTGAGATGTTCCCGTAATGTCCACACCACCTCACTCACAGAACCTTCATAACTAGTAAAATGAGTTATCCGAAAATGGTATGTATGGCTGTAAACTAGTTGCTTTTCGAGATTTGCTGTAATCATCGTCTAACAGTCGAATGTTTAGTGATCAACAAAATAAATATTGAAGATATTTTAAATATTGAAAAGCTCACAGAAGATATGACTAAAAGCACAGTGAACAAACACAGAATTTGTACTTTCTGTCCATCTAAGAAACACAAAATAACAAAATACGTATGCACATATATTAGAAATTTAGCCATATATTAGAAATTTATTACATATATTAGAAATTTAGCCATACAAGCCAACTATCCAAAAAATCTCGTTGATAAACTATATAAAAAACGTCTAAATAGAATTGATAATATTCCCAGTCACCAGAAACCAAATATAAAGTACACTAATGCAATACCATACGATCGCGGGGCCGCCGTAAAAATAAAAAATATTGCTAGTAAATTAAATATAAACATTCCAATCAAACCAAATCCGAACATTTATCAAATCATCAGAAATGATAAAGATCAAATCCCCCCCCCCCTCGATTCTACCATTATATACAAAATTCCCTTTAAACATCAAAACAATAGCGATGGTTGTTATATAGGAACGACAAAAAGGAAAATCAATACACGCATCAAAGAACATATTAACGACATTAAATTTGGAAAATACGGCACCGCGTTAGCACAAACCTACAAAAATGAAAATATTAAAATAATTTTGAAAATACTGAAAAAATTGCTAATTACAACAACTACAATTATGCACTCTTTCGCAAAACAGTAGAAATCATTGACCAACCCAACGCATGCAACCTAGACCAATCAACAACAGGTATCGATGCTACCTGGCGCCATCTCCTGAAAGAGAGAAGAGAAGTCAAGCATCGGAAGGAAATCTTCACAGATACGCAGCATGGAGTAACCAGCGCTAACGATAAGGGGAGGAGGGGCCCTGATTTGAAAGTACTTCGCCGCTAAAAGGTTACATCAATAAAGCTGAAGTAAGGTTTTTGTTTTATAATAATTAAAAACATGCTGTTAGGACAGTAGGTTCTTTTCGTGACATAGAGACTCACTATCAATGGATTTGATTAAATTTAAACCATAAGGGATTAAAAAGGAGAAGTAAAAGTTTTAAATTTTTTTTACCATATCTCAGCAGTGGTTTGCAATAAAAGCTTGAAGTTTAGCAAAATGTCTTCTCTTTATCCGTAGTTAAGGTCAAATATGAGAATCTTCCAAAATTTATTCCTTAGGTAGGTGAAAGCGGGTATCTAACAGTTCTACTCATTCTTCGCATGTGGAAAAATGCAGTGGTTTCCAATAAGTTTTAAATTTAGTAAAATGTCTCTTTTTTGGCTATAATTAAAGTAAAAGATGATAATCTGCCAAATTTTAACCCTTAAGGGTGTGAAAGGGGTTGTCTAGCCTTTCTGCTCATACTCCGCACATGGAAAATCCTGGTTTCCTGTAGAAGCCTGAAATTTAGAAAAATGTCTCCTCTTAGGAATGGAACTGCTAGTTGATATTATAGTTTCGAATTAAATTCTTATTTCCTACTATTTAGTCTATTGCTAGTAAATAAAATCCTCACATAATCATAGTAAACTTTTACTAACGAATTACTTCTAAGAAATGACATCATTCTAACATGTTATAAAAATTTTAATTACATTAAGGCACTGTTATTTGGATGCATTCACAGTAAAATATTTAAAATCCATCCATACAATTTTAACGATTGCATAATTTAAGTTTTTTGATCATTTTTCCACATGCGAAGAATGAGTAGAACTGTTAGATACCCGCTTTCACCTACCTAAGGAATAAATTTTGGAAGATTCTCATATTTGACCTTAACTACGGATAAAGAGAAGACATTTTGCTAAACTTCAAGCTTTTATTGCAAACCACTGCTGAGATATGGTAAAAAAAATTTTAAACTTTTACTTCTCCTTTTTAATCCCTTATGGTTTAAATTTAATCAAATCCATTGATAGTGAGTCTCTATGTCACGAAAAGAACCTACTGTCCTAACAGCATGTTTTTAATTATTATAAAACAAAAACCTTACTTCAGCTTTATTGATGTAACCTTTTAGCGGCGAAGTACTTTCAAATCAGGGCCCCTCCTCCCCTTATCGTTAGCGCTGGTTACTCCATGCTGCGTATCTGTGAAGATTTCCTTCCGATGCTTGACTTCTCTTCTCTCTTTCAGGAGATGGCGCCAGGTAGCATCGATACCTGTTGTTGATTGGTCTAGGTTGCATGCGTTGGGTTGGTCAATGATTTCTACTGTTTTGCGAAAGAGTGCATAATTGTAGTTGTTGTAGTTAGCAATTTTTTCAGTATTTTCAAAATTATTTTAATATTTTCATTTTTGTAGGTTTGTGCTAACGCGGTGCCGTATTTTCCAAATTTAATGTCGTTAATATGTTCTTTGATGCGTGTATTGATTTTCCTTTTTGTCGTTCCTATATAACAACCATCGCTATTGTTTTGATGTTTAAAGGGAATTTTGTATATAATGGTAGAATCGAGGGGGGGGGGGGATTTGATCTTTATCATTTCTGATGATTTGATAAATGTTCGGATTTGGTTTGATTGGAATGTTTATATTTAATTTACTAGCAATATTTTTTATTTTTACGGCGGCCCCGCGATCGTATGGTATTGCATTAGTGTACTTTATATTTGGTTTCTGGTGACTGGGAATATTATCAATTCTATTTAGACGTTTTTTATATAGTTTATCAACGAGATTTTTTGGATAGTTGGCTTGTATGGCTAAATTTCTAATATATGTAATTTCATTTTTAAGGTCTTCTGGTTCGGTACATATAAGGATTGCACGATTAATATAAGATTGAATTGCATTTAATTTATATTTATACGGTGTTTTACTATTGTAGTTAATAATTTCTTTGCTGGAGGTAGGTTTTCTATAAACAGTTGTGTTAATTGTATTTTTCATTCTTTTTAACCTCAAGAAAATTAATTTTGTTGTTTATTTCTGTTTCGCTAGTAAATTGTATATTTTTATCAAGGTGGTTTAAGTCCTTTAAAAGTTCTGTTATGTTTTGTTTTCCGTGGACTATTGCAAAAATGTCGTCGACATATCTATTCCAGTAAATTATTTTCTGTTTAAATTTCTCAAGAATTGTGTCCAAGTTTTCTTAATTTAAATTCTGCAACTATCCCTGATATGGGAGATCCCATTGGGACTCCTTTAACCAGTTGGTAAACTTTTTGATTAAATTTAAAATAACTTTCCTTTAAAATTAAGTTGGTTGTGGATTTTAATGTTTAGGCTATTAAAGGATTATAATTTTTGTCAATTTCGTCATTAATAGTTTTAATTATCATCGGTATCTATGGAGGGATAAAGGTTTATTATATCAAAACTAACGAATTTGTAATTTTCCTGAATTTCTACATTTTTTATTCTTTTGATAAAATCTTCTGTTGAATTTAAACTGTACTGTGATGGGGGGAGAATTTCTTTGAAAATATTTGTCATATATTTTTCCAATTTGTAGGTGGGACTTCCACGTTTATTGACTATAGGTCTAATTTTGGGGGGATTTTTATGGTCTTTATATCTTCCAAAAAGTCTGTGTGTTTGGAGCATGGTTATCAATTTTTGGTGGTTGAAAACCAAAAATTCAGTCATATATTAATCGTGCAATCCTTATATGTACCGAACCAGAAGACCTTAAAAATGAAATTACATATATTAGAAATTTAACCATACAAGCCAACTATCCAAAAAATCTCGTTGATAAACTATATAAAAAACGTCTAAATACAATTGATGATATTCCCAGCCACCAGAAACCAAATATAAAGTACACTAACGCAATACCATACGATCGCAGGGCCACCGTAAAAATTAAAAATATTGCTAGTAAATTAAATATAAACATTCCAATCAAACCAAATCCGAACATTTATCAAATCATCAGAAATGATAAAGATCAAATCCCCCCCCCCCCTCGATTCTGCCATTATATACAAAATTCCCTTTAAACATCAAAACAATAGCGATGGTTGTTATATAGGAACGACAAACAGGAAAATCAATACACGCATCAAAGAACATATTAACGACATTAAATTTGGAAAATACGATACCGCATTAGCACAAACCTACAAAAATTAAAATAGATTTTGAAAATACCGAAAAAATTGCTAACTACAACAACTACAATTATGCACTCTTTCGCGAAACAATAGAAATCATTGACCAACCCAACGCATGCAACCTAGACCAATCAACAACAGGTATAGATGCTACCTGGCGCCATCTCCTGAAAGAGAGAAGAGAAGTCAAGCATCGGAAGGAGATCTTCCGAGATACGCAGCATGGAGTAACCAGCGCTGACGATAAGAGAGGGGGGGGCCCCCCTGATTTGAAAATACTTTGCCGCTAAAAGGTTACATCAATAAAGCTGAAGTAAGGTTTTTGTTTTATAATAATTATATTCATGGCTTTATATTTTTAAAAGTTTTAAAGCATGTTTTTATTTTCTGCAATTTAGATTTAATAGATAAATAAATAAATCAGTAATATTTCATGTTTATATAGATATGAGAAGGCTTTTTTCTTGTTATAGGTATTTTATTCGTCTGCATAGCAATACAAGCATTTATACAAGCTCTTTTAGAATATTTTTCCTCTTTTATAAGTGTTGCCATTCAAAAGTTATGTTTTACAAATGAATTATTTCAAAAATCAAAGCAAACCACATTCTAAAAGTACTATTGTGTAATGTGACTTTATGTTGCGATTGAAAAAAAAAATGCTTTCATCAATATGATCAGTCTTAGATAAACTGTGAATAAGATTAAAGAAAAAATATATTTTCAAAAAAAATTTAATTTCTGACTTTTTTCGACCTTTGTATACAGGTGGCGTTTGAAAGTACCATCTTGTTTAATTGTCAACAATTACAATAATAATGCAACAATTACAATTTTTATTGCTTATGTCTTTAAGTTTGTTCTTAAATAATCAGAAAAAAAAAATACTTGAAATAGATTCTCTATGTAATTAATAATGCAGTAAATAAAGAGTTAAAATCTCTCTTACCTTGATTAACATCAATATTTTTTAACAATTATCACATCATTTAAAAGTTTATCTAAATACTGAAGAAGTTTTTATTTAGAATAACAATCACAAAAGTAACATACAAGGTGTCCCAGTTAAGATGTTACAAACTTCAAGGAAAAGTAGGGTACACCTAGACGACTCAGAATCACATAGGAATACCAGGTCGGAAATGCTTTCTTGAAACAGTAAGGGCATTGAAAAGGCTAGATCACACAAAGCTGATCCTTGGCTCTGGATTTACGAGATGATGCCAGTGGATAAGATGCTAAGAATTCTCAAGACAATGTTAAAGGGGCAATATTTACATTCCTTGGTGGAGAGTTAAACTAGCGGCCTGTAGGCCTCTACGATAAAAAGGAGTACAGATGAAACTTAATTTCACATGCAGGCAGAGTGGCTGTTGGATGGCAGATTACACAAACTCACAGAAAACAGATATAGCTGCCAACTTTTCAGCTTTAAAAATAGGAAAATTTCTATTTGAAAACAGGAAGATTTCTACTCCAAAATAAGAATATTTTAAAAATACTATATTTTAAAACTATTTTATGAGAAATTTAAATTTTAATACAAAATATCTATTATTTTATAGCAAGAAAAAAAAAAGAAAAAAAATCACAGTAAAGTATTGGAAATCTACATTGTAATTTCCTATCTTAAATTTTCAGTTACTGATATTTTGTATCTTGCATAAAACCTATGTTTGATGATATAGCACATATTTTAAACTTACTGATGAAATACAAATAGATTCAACAAGTTCAGTATTAGAGTCTAAAAATAATTACATACAGTCACTGACATAAGTGAAGGCACACTTTTGAATATAGAAGTTTTTATCGAACATCTAAAGAAATATTTCATTAATCCTCTTGAAACTTTAGGAGCAAAAAGAGCATTTTATATCACATAGAAGTTTCCGACTGGGTTTTTCTATGTGATTCCGAGTCATCTAGGTGCACCCTATCTTCGCTCGAAGTATGTAACATCTTAGCTAGGATACCTTGTAGAATCTAGTGCTCATGACAGCAAAATAATTGCATCAAAATCAGTTTACAAAATTCAAAATAAAGCAAGAAGAGAAAAAAAAATAGAACAAATAAGCAAAAATATTTTTTTATATAGATAAATTCTATTAATTATTATAGCATTGCAAAAAGATCTTCATTAAGGTCGAACTTCATAAAGATAAACTTCATAATAATCTTAATGACTCAGTTCCTTGAAAAAACATTATCACAAACACTTTTTTTCTTTTAAATTGTTTTATTATATAAACATTTCTACTATCAAATGATTTATTTCTTAAACAGTAACTCCTACTCTTATACTAATATACACAAAAAGTCAAATTTTCTTTATTTAAAGAGTCATGACAAAAAATAAATTAAATTTAATTAAAAAAGAAAAATGTATTAATGATATATTAGATAGTATTTTTTATGTTTTGTTCAACTGTTTAACATCATAATCAAACAACTTAATAACAATCTTCGAACATTTCTGTACACATTTATCAATAATAATAAAAATAGTTTTCTGATTAATATATGTTCAAAACATAAATCTAAATGAGAAAATCCTGCAGGTTTTATGTAGATTATTTTATTACTAAATATTAAAACTTGATACTATTTGTCAAACTGTTAAATAATAATTATTGTAAAAAAAAAAAAAATTAAAAATCTTACTAAAAAAATCCTTTTATGCTTGTGCAACAAGCATATAAGGATTTTTTTTAGTAAGGTATTTTAATTGTTTTTTAAAATATTAATATATCCTTTTCTCTATTATGAAATAATTGTTTCTTCTCTCCCTAAAATGTTTATACGAAGAACATAAAGCTTGTATATGAAAGATTGTGAAGCACAAATATTTTCTTACAATAAATATAAGCAGTTTTAAAACGTTAAACTTTCAGTAAACTGAATGGAATTTTTCAAAGAGTGATAAATTTACAATATCAAGAAAAAATAAACATTATAAAAGCAAAGATAATTTTATAGAGTGCATATTCTTTAGACACTAAAATCATTTAATAAATAATGACATAAAATTTATGAGAAATAATTTTATTTTTTATAAGATTATATTATCTAAATGGACAACTAATATGGTATTCTTGGGAACTGCATATATAAACATTAATAAACATCATTACAATCTCACAATTTAAAATAAGAGCAATACAAATTTCCATAGTAGCAAATTTTAAGGAGCACCATGCAAAATTTAAAATAATTAAATGTTTTTTTAATACATAGGTATGAATTTATATGTAGGTTTTATTGGATTTACTCTGTCGTTTAGTGTAAGAGAATTTTGCTATGGAAAGGATTTAGTTGTGCTCAATAAACAGAAATGGGGGCAAGTAAAAGCAAATAAAACATAATTTAATTAAAAATAATAATGCAGAAAAAAAAATATAACCAAAATAAAAAGCATGCTAATACAAACTCAAAAGCATTTACCTGTGAATTAAATTAGTGAGTGGTTCAATCAACTTTTTACCCAGTCTGGGTTCTAGAGGAGTCAGAGCACCAAACTGCAAAAAGGGGGAAACCTACTATTAGAATGCTTTACTAAATGTGAACCAGACTGGTTACAATAAAAGCATGTATTTTTGGGGAAGCACTAGCAGTTTGCAATGCAATTTTCAATTACATTTTATTTAGGGAAATGAAAAGCAAAAAATAAATGCAAAATAAAACTCAATAGCATTTTGCTAATAAAAGCACAAAATTGTTTAAAACTGGGTACATAATCTAACTAATGATATTAATCAGCACACATAACAATCATTAAGCTGTAAATGACAGAAAAATTTAACTTTTTTTAAATATATAAAAAAGCATACAAGGATTTTTTCTTGAAACAATCAAGTGAGAAATGTAAAAAAAAAAAAAAAAAAAAATACTGTACACTAAAATACATAACTCATGCTAATCAAGCAGATCACTACAAAAAAGAAAAAGGGATTAGTGTCCATTAGAGTGAAAAGAGATGAGAAAAAGGAGTTCACTGGAAAGATATTTTATTACCTGCGAATAATATTAATGAGAGGCTGACTCAATTTTCGACCCAGTCTGGGTTCAATGTAGGTCAGAACAGCAAACTGGAAGAGGGAGAGAATGACTGAGGAGAGTGGATTGGAAATAACATTCACACATGCCCAAAGCAAAAGGAGCAAATCATGCACATACATATGCAAATTATGAAAATATTTTAAGTCCATCAGCATAGTTAAGAATCCCAGATTCAAATAATAGGACTAAATAAAAATATCAAAATTAACCAAGTTAAAGTTATAATGAAAAGTTATAGTTTATACACAAAAACCAAAGCACTAATGACCAAGTAAATCAATGTCATAAACACAGCTATGTAGTAACTTGGGCAAGTAGTAACATTTCATATCACTAACACATGCACACATGTAAAACATAAATTTATAAAAGTTTAAAAACTAGTAAGGCTAAATATAAAGTTAATATTTAATTATTTATATTAAATGCAATGACATGAAATATTCAGCCAAGTTTGTTAACTATCACAGAAAAGGGCAAAAGAGCAATACAAAAATTAAATAAAGAGAAACAGAATAATAAAAAATGTAAATGTCAAAAGAAAATTAATATCTTTAAGTTTTTCCTTATTTTAACATCATTTACAGTGAAAGAGATGAGAAAGCATTTTCAATACTATTATTAATATGAGAAATTTTAAATTAATAAAAATTGGGTTTATAGATCAATTTAAAAGCAAAACAAGACTGAATAAACTGTTTCTCCCACAAAATGCAAAGAAAACTGCAATGCTGCTTGATTTAAATGCAATTAAATAGATAAAAAATAACAAAAGAAAATAAAAAATAAACAAATTTTAATACATTAGTTTATAAAATTAAAGTCTAAATTCAAGGACGACACAATCTGATCTAATATTAGCAAATATTAAAGATAAATGCATTTTCACCCTCACATTTAAACACTACAAAGAATTAAATCTTCAAATATATCATGTAATATTTTGCTTTTCATCACATAAATAATCAATTTCATAAGCCCCCATGTAAGAAATTTATATATCAAGCTAAAATAAACAAACTGAAATATTGATACATATCTTATATATGTTTGATACTTTCATTAATGTATGGTATTGATTTAAAGGAAAGTAATCTGGTGTGACACTCATAAAACTTTCTTTTCCTACGTTTGAATAATAAAAAGAAAAATCACGCAGTGAGAAAAGTATTGTATATGAATGTGCATTAAAAATCAGTTTAAAACTGTTTCATTTGACATTCATTTCAGTGTGTGTGTGTGTTTGGGGGGGGAGGGAGAGAGAATCAAGAATGGTTAAAAGAATCTAAAACACTGACCTTGAATACTTGAAATGAGAAAAAAAGCTTTCAATATGCTTATCTTCTAAACAAAATTGTTTAATATCTTAATGCCCGTAAAATAGTCTATCTAGTATGGCTCACAAAATAGATTAATCTACATAATAAGAGAACGTCCTTATTTTTTTAATAATTCATTTGATAGCCAATCTATGTTTGATACCATTTTAAACCATTGTTATCAAATAATATTTGACAAAAATAAAATGTAGATGCTCACACAAAATCATTAAAACAAAAAAAATACAATTATTAAAGAAAATTTTAAGCACATATTTAATTTATCAAACAATATAAATATATTAATATAAAATTTTTAGAATAAAAACTATGAAAAAAAAAAAAATTGCAATTGTATTTTCTTTAAATTTTTTCACTTAAATTCGAAATACTGTTGTTTGTATGGTCTCAAATGCTTCATTTGAAACAGTTCTTTTTAACTCATAATAAAGAAAGGTTTTTGTAATTAATTATTAACAGAATTAATTTCTTTAAGTCTAAAGTTTTCAACTAGATTGTTTAAAAAATGCATCAAAAAGTTCCTAAACAAAATTTTCTATACTACATATAAAATTTTCTGAAACACTATTTCATATATAATGAGAGCTTTGCCCACTTTGCTGGTCACTATATTTGAATGAACCACTTTATAACTAAACAACTTAGAAAAAAAATCCATTTACATTAGACAATCAGTGCTTGAGAGAAAAACAAATTTACACATGAACCCACTGCCTTTGATAGCATCTTTCCCAAATGTGCTTTGTGCTCACAATATTTTTCATAGTCTTTAAACTTAATTACTGTATGATGGGTCCGAGCGCCACTGCTCATGGCTACGCCTTACATAGGGGCACTGCATGCACACAATTTCTTTCTCAAGAAAATATTTAATGACTAAAAAAATATTTGAAAAAATTCCTTTGACATCAATCAAATAGTCCTTTAAAAAAAATTCCACACAAATACTGGTTTGTGTCTTGACTGCCTTTAACAGCATCTTTCTTGCGATATTTTATTATTATTTTTTTTAATGAAATGTCTCTCTACCCATATTGTGCATGAAAATCGAGCTGTTTCACATCGGTAATGTGGGAAAATGTTTCATAATTTAACAGTGAAGCATGATTTTAGTTATTTATTTTAATTTTTTACTTTTCAATCATACTCTGACTCAGTTTTAAAATGACTACTATATCCTGTAAATCAGGAAAGTGTTTAATTTATCAGTGATGCATGAATTTACTTTTTTTTTTTTACTGTAATAAATTTTCATTAATTTCTGACTCCCTTCTCTGCGGTGCTGAATCTTAATTTTCATATTTTATTGATACACCTAAATGAGATTTTTTGTGCATAGTTGCATTTTTATGTTTTAACATCTAAAATTTAATATATATATATTTAAATATAGCCTATTTTGCTCACTATGCAGTCCATTTTTTCTTTCACCCACAGCATGCCACTTTCAGGTAGAAAAAAAAAAATAATAAATAAAATAAATAGCTTAAAACTAAGTTTTTGCATAATGTAAAAAAAATATATATATACATACTATTAAATATTTAAATTGTAAATGCTGCAATTTTTAATTCAGAAATTCTTTTCACAACATTTGTTAAGATTACAGATTCAACCATATTTCCAAATTCTTGAGAAAAAAAAAATATTAGAGCAATATTTCACTAATTTCAGTCGGCAGCAAAATTATAAAAGCACTAGCAATAATTCCTACTTTAAAGATGGGTACATAATACTGTTTTGTTGAGTAAATATTTGTCGAGTCATGATCTTAATCTTATACTGTTTATAAAAAAGTAAGTTGATGATAAATAATAATATATATGAAAAGTGTGGATGCGTGCTTCAACAATTTTGCTGACGACGGTACAGCTATTTTAATTTTAGGCTTACATATTTAAAAAAAAAAAAAAAAAAGAAAAAAAAGCTTTTATTGATTGACAATTAATCCGTTTAAAAATTCATCTTTGATAAGCTAAATGGCTGCAAATGACAATGAAATTAGTTTCAAAGTAATCCAGTAAATACAGATCCCCAAAATAAAGACTAATAATAATAATAAAAAGAATAATACTAAATATTATAAATCATAAAAATGACCTATAAAAAGACAAATGATAGAGCACAGTGTGAACACACATGATCGTTCAAAAAACAAAAGTTTTGTTTATTTGCGTAGCCATTTTATACTGAAAAATCTACTGTTTTCTGCAGAATACCTTCAAATCAGTTTACATCAAGAAAGTTCTATTTAATTTTACAAATACCAGAACATTTATTAATAAAGAAAATAATCTTGATTTGATTATTTATTAAAGAAACATGTGTAGTTTTCTATGAATATCTTAAAATCAGTTGAAAAGCAACAAACTTAACCTATATGGACATTGAATGAATGATTTTTTTTTTTTTTTTTTTGTGTTCATTCAATTAATGGCACTGAACAGTTCTTTTGAAAGCAAGTAACTTGATACATAATCAGATATCTTTTAATTATTTTACATATATAATGTTCTCACAAAAAGTTTTCAGTTTCAAGAATTGTTTCTAATAATATGAAATTATATTAGTTTAACTTCAAACATGACATCCATTTTATCAAAATAAAATAGCATCCAAAACACTTTTTTCTTTTTCGAAGTGGTCACACCTAACATAATTCGGGAGGCCTCTTCCTTAATATTATGCAAGATGTGTGTGTATGTGTGTACTTTTCCTGCAAGCACATTATATATGTATGTATATGCTGTTGCATACTCGGGGTTCAAGAATTGTCGGTGAATGAATGAATAACAGTTCTTGCAGAGGCTCAAAAGTTTTACAGAACATTCTAGAAGATTACAAGTCTAATAGCCAAGTATCAGCTTCAGTTTCACCAGAAAACACAGCTTAAATAATAGTTGACAAAATAAAAATCACAGCATAAACTGTAAAATAGCATTAACACACAGAAATAGGCTGTATTAATAGCAGAGGCCCAGTCAGAGTTCTCTACATCACGCCGCATGGCATGGAACTGAACTGATGGCCGAAATCCGAACCCTTTATATAGCCTTGCATAAATGCATAATTTTCAAATATTTTGCAGAATAATCGAGTTAGAGATTAGATAATCGATATATTGATAATAAGAATTTTCTCCCCAAGGTCATCAAAAAAGTTCCAAAGAAAGATAAATTCAATAAATTTGTCAAGGCCATTACCGGCCCTAGTGAAGCTTTTTAATGGGTTTTTAAAGAAAAATGAGATATTTTAAAACCAAAACAAGCTAGAAATGTAGACATTTTATTATTATTAAAAAAATTATTATTAAAAAAAATTATTATTATTAAAAAAATTAACATTTTATAACCTAACTAAGCCTTTTTAGATGAAATTACACAAAAATAATTACTACTATTTACAAATTCATAACAATATATATATATATATTTAATGTGTGCATATTCTATCTTGATTTTGAATATGAATTCATTGCTATAAATTGTTTTATAAGACTTCAGAAATAAGTTATTTTCAATACTGTATTAAAAACATTAAAGATTTGTTTTTCTGTTAAGACAGCCTTAAATTGTCTGAATAGAATCACTTCTACTATATGTTGTCCCATGTATAAAATCACCAGATGCTTCAATAAATGCCTGACGAGCACGTCATTGACATAACGGACCCAAAGGATTAATTTATCTTTTAAAATTTCAAATATGTTTTTCTCTAAAATTCTTAGGTTATGCTCGGCAATTAGTCCTGAAACGGGGGACCCCATTGGGACTCCTTTATTTTGTTTATAAATTTTCCCGTTAAATTTAAAGAAACTTTCGTTTAATATCAAATTACTGGTAGCTATTAAAGTATTTGCTGTTTCTTGGTCATATTTTTCTTTAATTAAGTTATTTATGGTGTTGGATATTTCTTTGACATCTATTGAGGGGTATAAATTAACTATATCGAAACTTACGAATTTATAATTGTTTTTAAAATCAAACTCCCTAATTCTCTTGATGAAATCTTCAGTAGAAACTAAACTATTATCGGTGGGGGGGGTAAGAGTTTGCGGTAAATTTTAACCATGTATTTTTCTAAATCATATGTAGGGCCTTCGCGTTTATTAACAATTGGTCGAAATTTTGGGGGGTTCTTATGATCTTTGTATCTACCAAAAAGGCGGGGGGTGTTAGGAGCGTGGTTTTTAATATATGGTGGGTGATTATTGGGCCATTTTCCCTTTTTTATCAGTTCGTGTGTCTTTTCTATTAATTTTTTATTCGGGTCTTTTTTTATTGTAGTTGTACCTATTTCTTGAATAGGTTCTGTCATCATTTTAACGTAGTCATCTTTATTTAAGATTGTGATTTTTCGTGTTTTGTCTGTTAATGTGCATGTTATGTCTTCATTTTTCTTAAGATTTCTAAGGGTTTTGATATCGGCTTTATTAATATTCTGATTATTTAATGTTTTTTCTATTTCTTTTTGAGCTACATGTCTAATTTGGCTTTTTGCTTGTTCAGGGGCTTTTTTGATGGCTGTTTCTATTTTTGCAATACTATCATTTAAATTAAATTGGTTGTTCTAGGATGTGTTTTGGGCCAAGTTTTAATAATGCATCTTCATGACTATTTATTTTATGGCTTGACATGTTTATATATTGATGTTCATTAGTTTTCTGTAAGTTGGGGTTATTTCTATCGATCCAGAATTTTAATTTTTTATTGTATTTTACAAATTTTATTTCGCTCGATGTCATTAAATATTAATATTTTACTTTTTATTACTTCAAAGTCCTTAGTTTCATTTGTTTCCCTGATTTGTTTTTCTATTCCGTTAGTGATTTTACGATATTTGTATAAGTTTGATTTCGATATTTGTATAAGTTCGATTTCGATATTTGTATAAGTTCGACAAATATCGTAAAATCACTAACGGAATAGAAAAACAAATCAGGGAAACAAATGAAACTAAGGACTTTGAAGTAATAAAAATTTAAATATTAATATTTAATGACATCGAGCGAAATAAAATTTGTAAAATACACAATAAAAAATTTAAATTCTGGATCGATAGAAATAACCCCAACTTACAGAAAACCAATGAACATCAATATATAAACATGTCAAGCCATAAAATAAATAGTCATGAAGATGCATTATTAAAACTTGGCCCAAAACACATCCTAGAACAACAAATTAATTTAAATGATAGTATTGCAAAAATAGAAACAGCCATCAAAAAAGCCCCTGAACAAGCAAAAAGCCAAATTAGACATGTAGCTCAAAAAGAAATAGAAAAAACATTAAATAATCAGAATATTAATAAAGCCGATATCAAAACCCTTAGAAATCTTAAGAAAAATGATGACATAACATGCACATTAACAGACAAAACACGAAAAATCACAATCTTAAATAAAGATGACTACGTTAAAATGATGACAGAAACTATTCAAGAAATAGGTACAACTATTGGGAGTACAAATTAATTCGGTCCGTTTTCAATAGATGGCTCTGGCTGATTTGTTTACTGAATAATGATAGATGTTTTTGGCATTGTTAGAAAGGTTTGACCTTTGTCAACCATATTCAGTCAACGAAGCTTCGAGTTTTATACAACAACATTGGTTTTTTGAGCATTCAATATGTCGAGTTTTGTGCTAAAGAAACAACATTTGCGGGAAGTTTTGATTTTCTTTTTTAATTGGAAGAAAAGTGCCGCTGAAGCGCATCGATCGCTTGTGGAAGTTTATGGTGAATCTGCGCCATCTGATAAATCATGTAGAGAGTGGTTTCGACGCTTCAAAAATGGTGATTTTAGTGTCGAAGACAATGAGCGCCCGGGCCAGCCGAAAAAGTTCGAAGACGCCGAATTGGAGGAATTGCTCGATCAAGATCCGTGCCAAACGCAACAAGAGCTTGCAGGATCGTTGGGAGTCACTCAGCAAGCAATTTCCGTGCGCTTAAAAAAAATGGGAATGGTTCAAAAGCAAGGAAATTGGGTCCCATACGAGTTGAAACCGCGCGACGTTGCGCCCCATGTGGCAATTGTCGTTAAAAATTACTTGGAAACGTTGAAATGGGAGGTCCTACCCCACCCGCCGTATTCGCCAGACCTTGCTCCTTCTGATTATTGGTTGTTCCGACGGATGCATCACGATTTGGCTGGACACCGCTTCACTTCTTTCGAAGAAATTCAAGAATGGCTCGATTCATGGTTTGCGTCCAGAGAGGACTCATTTTTCAGAGATGGAATCCGAAAATTGCCAGAAAGGTGGACAAAAGTTGTGGCTACCGATGGACAATACTTTGAATAACATGTTTTTTCATTTTGATAATAAATAAAATGTTTTTTTAACGAAAAAAAACGGACCGAATTAATTTGTACTCCCAATACAATAAAAAAAGACCCGAATAAAAAATTAATAGAAAAGACACACGAACTGATAAAAAAGGGAAAATGGCCAAATAATCACCCACCATATATTAAAAACCACGCTCCTAACACCCCCCGCCTTTTTGGTAGATACAAAGATCATAAGAACCCCCCAAAATTTCGACCAATTGTTAATAAACGCGAAGGCCCTACATATGATTTAGAAAAATACATGGTTAAAATTTACCGTGAACTCTTACCCCCCACCGATATTAGTTTAGTTTCTACTGAAGATTTCATCAAGAGAATTAGGGAGTTTGATTTTAAAAACAATTATAAATTCGTAAGTTTCGATATAGTTAATTTATACCCCTCAATAGATATCAAAGAAATATCCAACACCATAAATAACTTAATTAAAGAAAAATATGACCAAGAAACAGCAAATACTTTAATAGCTACCAGTAATTTGATATTAAACGAAAGTTTCTTTAAGTTTAACAGGAAAATTTATAAACAAAATAAAGGAGTCCCAATGGGGTCCCCCGTTTCAGGACTAATTGCTGAGCATAACTTAAGAATTTTAGAGAAAAACATATTTGAAATTTTAAAAGATAAATTAATCCTTTGGGTCCGTTATGTCAATGACGTGTTCGCGATCATTGATGAAAACGAAGACAGTAATGAAATCCTAGAAACCTTAAATAAAATTGACCATAATATAAAATTTACATGTGAAACCGAAATTAATAACGAAATTAACTACCTCGACGTTAAAATAAAACATCATCAAAATAATATTAATACCACAGTTTACAGAAAACCAACAGCAAACGAAGAAATAATTAACAACCGTAGTAAAACCCCTTACACATATAAGATTAATGCAATACAAGCCTATATAAATCGCACAATTTTAATTTGTAATAACCCTGCCGATTTAAAAGAAGAAATAAACCACATCAAAAATATGGCTTTTAAAGCAGGTTATAGTAAAAATCTTGTTAATAAATTGTATAAAAAAAAGAATAAAAAAACTCAATATCCCAAACTACCAAAAAACCTCCCCAAATTTTACTCATTCCATAGCATATGATCAAGGAATTTCAATTAAAGTTAAAAATATAGCCAAAAAACACAATATAAATATACCTATAAAACCAAATCCTAATATATACCAATTAATTCGAAACGATAAAGACATAACCCCCCCTCTTGAAACAGCCGGAATTTATCAAATCCCTTTAAAATATACAGATGGAAAAAGAGGAAATTATATTGGAGTAACCAAAAGAAAAATATCAACTAGAATCAAAGAGCATCAAAATGACATCAAATATGATAAAACAACTACAGCCCTCACTAAAGTTAATAAAGAAAACAACATAGATATTAAATTTAACGAAACGAGAAAATTAGCAAATTACAACAATCTCGATTACGCTTTTTACCGTGAAACAATAGAAATAATGAAAGACAATTTAGCGTGTAACGGGCACGAGTCGCGCGACGATTTGGATAGAGTGTGGCGCCACATTATGAAGAGCAAGACCGGGAAGGAGAAGCGGGATGAAAGATCAGGTATAGTTTAAAAAAAAAGGCATAGTTTCAAAGGCATAGTAAAAAAAACTGCCTCAACAAAACATTCTTGAAGAAACTCTGCGAGCTATTTCAACATTGAACTTTGATGTCAATTTTGATGCATATAAATTTGGTCAAATTATATACAGTTGAACCGCGTTAAAGTGAATCAATCTCAAGAGGGATAAAAAATTTGTTCATGCTGTCAGTAACTAATCTTCATATAACCAAATTAATCTTCATTTTGATGAGGATTGTGAAAACAGTTCAGGTTAAAAGTAATTCACGTTAACGAGGTTCGAGTGTATTAAAAAAATAAAGTAAGAAAATAAGAAAATGCAATTTCAGTAAAATAGTGGTTTGCTTTTTTTTATTATTTTATAATCCTTAAAAATATGCCATTTTTGTTAAAAATTCTTTATATATATATATATATATATATTTTTTTTTTTTTTTTTTTTTTTTTTTCCCTTGAAAAGTACACCTATATGGGGTAGGTTTGAACAAGAATATTTAAAATTTATAAAGCTTTATTAGCATATTTAACTTATTTGTAAAAATTTTAATTTTTGGCTTTTATGATGTAGAAACACTTTTTTTTTTTTTTTTTGTCATGTAATATTTATACATCAATAACTATGATCTGAATAAGAAACAAGTTGATTTTCCAAAAAATTGTTCAAAAGGTGCCTCCTTTTCCCTAATAATATTTTAATTAAAACTATATTTCTTTCAAAAGACTAGAATAATCAGAGTAAATATGTGAGGTGCAAAAGACAAAAATAAAAAGAAGCTATTTTCTGTTAAAGAGAATGATTAAAAAGAGCATGTATAGGGAGAAAGAAAGAGAAAGATTTTCTAAGGACAGTGCAGAGCTGCCAACCTTGGTGGGGAAAAAAAACAGGAGATTTTATATAATTTCAAGGGAGAAAAAGGGAGATTTATGGTTTCGGGAAGAAAAACAAAACAAAATTATTTTATTCAATAAATGATACTTTTTTTTTAACTAAAAAGACTTATATAACTTTTGTTTGGTGATTTATATTTTAAACTTATTGGGGAAAAACAAATAGTTAACAAGTTCATTAACAAAGTCTAAAAATGATTACATATGTAAAGAATTTTGAACCCCTATATCGCTTCAGTTGGTTCTAAAATCTAATAAAACAAGTTTTTATGAACATTGATCCAGAGTTTTCCCCAGATAGTTTAAGGAGGGTGCTACACCTTGCCTGCTCTTTGTATGGAAAAGAAGAGAAAAAAAAAAAAAAAAAAAACACCTTGCCCCAGTCTATTCCCCCCCCCCCCCCATTACTGCCTTTGTAGAAAATAACCTCAAAACTGAAAATAAATGCTGTAAATATAAATAAAACTATTGTGTGTGACAATCAGCACATTAACAACAAGTAAAAGTAAAGAAAAGTAAAAAAACACTTTTTTCTTTTTGTATGCATATTTATAACTAAATTTTTAAATTAAGTATTTGGATTTTGAATGTCAAATGTGTCCTTAAAAATTCAAATCTGCCCTCAAAAATTTAAAAAGTGCTTTTTTGTTTTACTAGCAGTACCCTACATTTTTTAAAACCTGGGGGAAAATGTTTGATTTTTTTTGTTGTAGAATTAGAAAGCTTGAGCATCAAAGGACATTTGATCATTGATTGGAGAAAGGGAAAATTTGGGGGGGGGGGGGGGGGGGGCAAATGATAATTACATGAGTATGAACTGTTAAACATTTCTACTTCTTTATAGGCTCTAGAATCTAATAAAGAAGTTTAAAATGAATATTGACATTTTTGTTGTGACTTGTGGATGGAGAAAGAATGGGAAACAAAAGAGTTCCATAGAGCATTTGATCATTGATCACTAGTTGGAGATAGAAAATACGGGGGGAGTTAAAAATAATTACATAAGCAAGAAATATTGAAGGATTATGTTTCTTTATAGATTCTAAAACCTCATAAGTTTTAAATGAATATCGACATTTATGTTGTGGATGGAGAAAGATTGTGAATTGGTAGGCTTTCGTAAATCTGAAAAGATGGCACCTACGAATTGTCAAAAATTAGCGTTTCTAGTTTGAATTTTCGGAAATTAGAAAAACGGGAGAAATACACATTAAAACGTAAAATTGGAAGATAGGATTAAAAAACGGGAGAGTTGGCAGCACTGACAGTGGTTGAAAACTGATCATCTGACACCCAAATGTTAAGGAAAGGTAGAGAATTATTCTTTTTAATTTGGAAAGTGAACTGAATACCGTGGTTAATCCAAATGACAAACCCAGTAGCAAAATTTTCGGTATCTATCTGCAGCAAAACAAAATTTGTCTGTGATACAGGTATGCTGGACCAATCAGGTAACACAAGAAGTATTGTAATTCATGAAATATGTAAAATTTGTATTTACAAATAAAATAAATCAAGAATATACAAAAAGTGTAGTAATTTAGAGACAAAATGTAAATTATATTTGTATTTTTAAGCTTGGCATTTCTTTTTGAGATGTTAAATAAATCTGTAGAGATTTAAATAATCTGCAGCGCTCACTGCCATGCTGCATTGTTTCTGTTAATGGGTTGACAAAGAAAGTAAAGTGAAAAAAATCGACACCTGGAGGAACAAGAACAAAAATGTCCTCTACATACCTAAAGCAGTGAGGGAATCAAATACACAGAAGAGTTTTTATTCAAGTTAGTTTTGATGACTCTAGGCTAATTTGGCAGGGTGCTCCACTTGGCGGCATTTTTAAACAAATTTTAGCACCTGGCAACCCTTTCAAAAACATTTTAGTGCAAGTGGCCTTTTCTAACATTTTAAATGTTCAGAGGCTTTTAGATACTTTTCTTCCTGACATGTAATCTTCTACCAATAGTTCTACAATATTCCTGGGAGAATAAATGCATATAGTCTACATATTTATACAAAAAATTAGTAATTTACTTTTGTCACATATAAAAAAGCACAATATAGAAGACCTCAAATTATGCAAATTTGAGACCCAAATTTTATGCCCTTTTATTCTAGAGTCAGCACTAGTTAGTATATGTAAATATTGCAAAGCAAAGGAAAGAGTGGACAGCTCATGACCATGCTTGTATTTTGAGATAGCTACAAATTTGTCTTTGTTTTGTTTATTTTTTACAGGAAATTTAATAGAAATTTTTAATTCTTTATAGCAGTTTGCTTAGATTAAGTATGACGAATATATTTATAGAGAAATGGTGGTGTTAAAAAAAACTACAAACTGGCACCTATGTATACAGCTTTAAAAATGAAAGCAGTTTGCCTCATGCACAAATGAACTAAATTCCAAAGATCATCAATTTTAATCAGAATGATTGGGAGGGGGGAGGTAGAGAGTCCGGATCCCCTCCCATTTAACCCTTAAATGCCTGATTAATTTTTACGTCAACTTAAAAATGTTTTATTCTTACCTCTATTAAATAAATCACGGGAAATATACTTTAAAAAATCATACTTTATTTTAACTAAGGTATACAGCTAAAAAGCAATTTGTTGTTAATCGACAAGCATGAGGCATTAGAGCCTCAATATTATTCTAATAATACTTTAAAAGACAAAATTGGGTATGTTGCCGAAAGGCAACACACGGCATTTAAGGGTTAAGCTAAGATTCTTTTATTATTATTATTTATGCATTGTGCATGAAAATTAGATGGAAAATTTGTATAAAAATCGACATATTTTTATTCTCAAAACATGCATATGTAAGGAAAGTATTGTAATCATGTCAAATATCAGATTTTAAAAACTTAAATTTCCTGAATGATTTGACATTCCCCAAGTTAATTTTTGCTATTTTTACGATGATATATGTATGTATATGTATGTACATATATGTGAGTGAACACGATAGAGTCGAAACGCTTTGTTCGAATTAGCTGAAAGTGTATACGTATGTTATAAATCACCATAGCATTCGAACCATATTGATTTTGGTGAATCTAGCACTCAATTTTTTTTTAACATGAACATAAAGAATGATTCTTTATCATTATGGCCTATGAGCCCAAATACTTTTAAGTGCAATAGCGTCTGAACACCTTATTTGATTAAGGTGAAAATTTATACACATATTATAGGTCATTGTCGAACAAACTGTATCAATTTTGGTGAATCTAGAACTTATAATTTTTCTACAGGGACACAAAGAAAAATTCTTTATCATTATGACTTATGGACCCAAATAATTTTTTAATGCGATAGCAATTAAACGCCTTATTCGAATGAGCTGAAAATCTGTACACATATTATAGATCATCATTGAACAAACTTTATAGATTTTGGTGACTATTGCACTTATAGTTTTTCTACAAGGACACAAAGAAAAATTCTTTATCATTATGGCCTACAGGCCCAAATGTTAAGTGTGACGGCAACTTAACACCTCATTCAATTGAGCTGAAAATTTATACACATGTTATAGGTCACCGTCAAACAAACTGTGTAGTTTTTGGTGAATCTAGCCTTAGTGGATATTTACAAGGACACAACAAAATATTCTTTATCACTATGATCAATAGGCTTAAATTATTTAGTGTAATAGCGTAAAATTAAACATACTATATGGAAAAAATACTCAAATACCGTATTATTTTCACTTTTTTTTATTTAATGACTTTTCTTACTTTAATTTATTTTTATTTATACAAGCGTTTAATTACTTAAAGTTCAGTAAGTCAAATGAAGTCATTCCAGATTTTTTCTTTTATAAAAGCCTTACAGTCTTCCTCAAAATAGTAATTCCTCAAAACGTAGCTCTAGTTCAACGCGTACACTCAAACAATGAAAATAAATAAACCAATCAAATCTTTCGTAATTCCTCAAAACGTAGCTCTAGTTCAATGTAAAATACACTCAAATCAATGAAAATCAAATAAACCATTCAAATCTCTCGTAATTCCTCAAAACGTAGCTCTAATTCATCGTAAAGTACACTCAAATCAATGAAAATCAAATAAACCAATCAAATCTCTTGTAATTTCTCACAACGTAGCTCTAGTTCATCGTAAAATACATTCAAATCATTGAAAATCAAATAAACCAATCAAATCTCTTGTATTTCCTCAAAACATAGCTGTAGTTCAATATAAAATACACTCAAATCAATGAAAATCAAATAAACCAATCAAATCTCTCTTAAGATTTTCCATTCTGCGTCATTATAGAAATGGGAAGTTTTATTTTCATATTTTTATTAATTAAATGAAAACTAATCAAAAAACTTCGAAGTGCACAATGATCTTTCGGAGGGCACCTTTTGTTAAAGCATGTGACTGTCCGAGCTACCGTTTTTGAGAACGATGAAATATATATATATACACTCCTTCTCATAATTATAAGAACGCCCGTTTTTCTATATTAACTAAACACTGAACACTATTATTTAAACAAATATATTTTTAATTAATTTGAATTTCATGAATAGACTATATTTTAAAAGTTTTATCATTTTTCTATCTTAAAAAACTTTAAATATGGTAAAAAGACGATTTTTCAGGCGTTCACAATTATAAGGACAGCTCGAATTTTAGTAATTTTTTTTCAGTTTTTCTTTAAATTAATATTTTATGGGGTCTCTTTTTAGGGTTAAACAGTCAGACATTCTCTCTGGTATATATATATACATTTTTTTTTTTAATATTCAGTTTCAATACCATTTCATATAGCATATATGATATTCTTAATACATTTAAACTATTTAAAATTGCTCTCCACTTGCATGCACTTTTCTAATATCATAAGTTAAGGTTTTTTCAACTTTTAGGCCATGGGAAAAGCAATAATACTTTCTTTTTTTAAACTATTTCCTATTGCTCTAAAAGTAGAGCAAAAATGTAAGTCTTGTTGAAAAAAATATTATTACCCCCCAAAATCTAACAAAAATCTGATAATTCCACGTTTAAAATTTGCGGATATTCTCTTGATGTTCATAATAGAAAAAATTACTAAATTCATTCTGCCTTCAGTAGAAGCAGCTCTCCAGAGCACCATAGATCCACCTTTAAAATGCCCTATTCATATCTACCTTTAAAAAATTTACTCTGTCTTTCGCTATCTTCAGATCGTGCCAGTAACTGTTAAAACCATTTGGTTAATCAAGAATAAAATGTTTTTCATCCAAAAATGCAACATTTTACCATTTAATATTGTCTTTATTCAACTTTAACACAGACGTTCTTTCCCCCATTAAATGCTTATTGATTATTACAGGTTTTTTATTCATTTTAACATATTATTAATTATTTTAAACATGCATAAATGTGGACCCATACCTTTTGTTAAAAATTACGAGCAAAGTCAGCAGCAGTCATTATGAGTAGAACAGTAAGAGGAATTATGAGTCTTCGATCTCTGTAAAACAACTCTGATTTTGCATCAGATCTCTCTCCTATCGAACCAGCAGTTCAACGTTTGATCACATTTCCTTCAGCAATTTTAGACCTTCGAATTTCATTAGAAATTCGGCAGATTGAAATTATCCTTCCACTTAAAAAGCACATTTATCATACTTCACTACTTGAACATTCTTTTTTTTTGAAGAATTATCAGTAATGTCCGTCCAAGAAAAACTGAAGGCTTATATGTATGAATTAATCTAGCCCAGTAGTTAACAAATTTGCATGTCAACTGTAATTTAGCCGCTAGTAAGTTAAATAAAACGAAAAAATCTGGATTGTCCCTATAATTATGAACATCTAAAAACGTGGAGAAAAACACATTTTGCATTTTTTTTTTATTAATTTTATTTTATATTAAAAAAATTATAACAGTTTTGGTTTTTAGATATATTAAGTGCACTTAGTATAATCTTGTTTACAATTATTTTTACATTAGTTATTTCAAAATATAAAGTGTCCTTATAAATATGAGAAGGAGTGTATATATACAAATATTGTGCAATTAATAGTATAAGATAAATTAATATAGTATATATCATGTAACTCACTCTAACGCTATATATGCATAATACAAAAATGTCTCACTTTATAGTCTGGATTTTCATTTAAATTATCTTCAGAAAACATAAAGGTCAATTGTATTGTTATCATATTTTGAAAAAATGTTTTTTGGTGTGTTGGGGTGTACTATTTTCAGAAAAGCTCTGATTCTAATGTCAAAGCGCTAATTTATCTTGTAATGTAGGTTGACAAAGTAACTATTAAGTCAGAAACATGGAAAGAATCAGCTTTGTTCCGAGATTTAAAATTCATATTGAAATCCTTGTTTTTGATCTCACTTGCTAGGATTTTTAATCGTCTCTACGGCAACATGTGTGGTATTGTCCAGACCAGAGACAACATCTACACAGATTGCTGCTAGTAGGGTATTCCAGAAATTTCTTCTTTGTTTACATATGTCTAGAATTTTTAGGAAAAAGAGAATAGAGGTGAGGATCAGTTTGCAGGGGTTAATCAAGGTTTCTGAAAATGGTACAACATTTTTAAACTTTTATAATAATTTGCGAAAAAAAATTAATTTATGAAAATTAAAAATGCCTAGTGAACAAATAACCGAAATGTACAAAGCAATTTAAACAGTTTTAAAATACTAATATAAATATAAAAGTTGTAAAATATTTATATTTATGTTGATTGGGTAAATACCTAAATTGAAGCTATTTATAATTTTTTTTTAATATTTGAGTATGCATATTACGTGACATTTCAAACCATCTAAGACATCATATAGTTAGTATAGACCTGTTTCAAAAGTTATAAATTTTAAAGATCTCAACAAGCAATGGATAAATACTTTATTTTCTAATAAGTAAATATTATTCACCTTACCAAATGCTATAATATAATGCTGTTATATATACCTTCTCTCTCCTCTCATTTTGTGTCACATTGAAAATTTTTAAAGTAACAGTATTGAAAGAAAAGCTAAATGGCGAATTTCAGGGTATCTGGGATAATGGATTATTAGATTTTTTTTTTACCTTTTCAAGCAATAAGAACATTTTGAAGACTTTATAATGTACCTAAAAGAAAAGTTTTAATACTTTTCCATACAAATTGAATTTATCTCCCCTGAAATTTAAATTTAATGTTCTAAACCTTTTTATTCTGCTGAGTGATGCCGCTAGGCTTTCAAAATTCTGGGTCCCATGGATTCCGAAAATCTGGGTCCTTCTTTAAAAAAAAAAATGGGTCATATTATAAAGATATAAATTAAAATTATCTTATTGTAGTTTAAAGATAATTTTTTATGAATTTTTCATCAGCTCTTTTTGAGATTATCTTAAAACTATTATGTAGGAGGTTGTTGCTGTTAAGAAATAACTGAAAATATTTGGCCCAGTGTGTTCTGGAACCAGAAAGGAAAAATGAACAAAAGAAAGTATAGTATAATAGCTATACATAAATATATATAGTATTAACTAAATACATTTTATTTTCAGTGATATAAAATGCCATTTAAAAAAAAAGTCCCTGAAATTATCAGCATTAGGATAACAAAAAAAAAAATAAAAAAAAGATAAGCTAATGTTTGATTAATATTTGTCAATATTTTGAATTTTTAAATCACATTTTTCACCACTTCTCTAAAATAAAACTGAAATTTATTATTATTATTATTATTATTATTCAATGATTAAATTAATTAAAATTATTAAAAAACCAGCCTGTTATGGCCTTCACAAAACTTTCTTCTGTATCATTATATATCACAGGTCCACTTACTGTTTAACATGCACAAAAATTCAATCATAGGTTCTTACAAAAAATATTTTATCTGTGGAATCCGATGCAAATTTAATCAACAGATTATGAAATGTAGCCATGTGGAAAATCACAGAAGGTGAGTAACAGCAGCACCACCTGTAGGCTGATATTCACTAAATTAAGTCAATATCTGTTTTGGTGCATTTATAAGCCATAGAAGTTGAAAATTAGCCTTTCTATTTACGTGCACAGGCGCAACCTGTCGGCTGGTATGTACCCAAGTTGAATCAGCAGAGTATTTCATAGTGGTTCTTTAATATACCAAGTTTTGTGCTATAAAGTGCAATAGAATATGAGTTATAATTATAGTTTTCCCATTCAAGGGAAAAATTGCAGTATAACAGCACCCCCTATTGGTCGATATGCACCAAAATTAAATGAGCATAATTTTTCATAATGGCCCTCTTGTTAGGTACAAGTGCTATTTATAGAATTTCATGGCATTTTTTAGCCAAGTCAATATTTAATATTTTTCCCAACTTAAATTAAAATTAACTTTCTAAATATAATATAAAAATTAGTTAAACTCTATGTAATGTTAGTTTTTTCCACTATAACTGAAAGTATAAAAATAATTAAATACCTCTACTCACTTAAATTAATATAAAACGATCTTTTGTTTATTTAGTTTTTGTTCATCCTTTATTTTTACAACCTTCTCATAGAACAGCTAAGTCTGCAACTGACCTAACTTCGTTTTTCACCATCAGGCGGCGCATCGTACTTCCGGTGACGTCATATGACGCTTCTTCCGTCAACGTTGTGCGATCGCGACATGTGCCGTTCTCTGATTGGTTGTGCTAGTGGGCGTTAGCTCGTCGTTCATTTCGCGAGTGATATAAATACAGTTTCCTAGCTGAAGAGGTTGCTTCTTTTTGCTTCCTTCTGCCTGTTATTTTTGTCAGCCAGGTCGGCTGTTGCTGTCCGTTACATCGCGGGCGATGTTTTATTTTTCTTTGAATAGTGTTATCAATAGTTAAATTATACTACAGCTATGTATTTTCGAAAATAAGTTTTGATCTCATGTTTGCTGTGTTATCAGTGGTTTTTCAATGGCCAATGTAATATGTTTAAGAGTTTTTTTGACGACTTGAGCATGGTTTATTTAAACGAGAGTTGACAATTCTAAAGTAATTAATTTAATCAATATTTAAATTTCGATATATATATACATTAAATTTATATTTATTTATTTTGTTAAGTTTGCTGTTTATGTTTGTTATTGTTATATACACAGTCAATAAATGTTAAGTTTAAAATGCAAAACTTTAGTCATTCTTGTTGTTTACACATGCACATATTAGTTTTTTCTCTTCTCCATAGACAAGTTTTAAGATAGCTTCCTCTAGTTCAGCACTCTGCTCATTTAAAATATCGTTGGGCTTATAATTGACCCAACATTTGGGTTATGGGCCCAGGGTTATTTGTTTTTTTTTTTGTTTTATGGAGAGAAAACTTGGATAGAACTTGTGTGCATTGTGTTTTTGGCTCAATTTTTTTGTATATATCCGATTTTTAAGTCGGGGGGGGGGGGGGGGGGGGGGCGCTGTTTTTTTTTAATGAATAGTAAATTTTTCCATTTATAGTAAATTTTTTTTTTTGAGTTTAAGGAAGTTTATTAAAAAATATAAAATTAGAAATTTACAACTTAGTTTTCTTTCCCTCTTGAAAATGGCATATGTAACATATAATATTGAGAAATTAAATGCAAATAATTACAATAGTTGGTCATCTGATATTAAATATTTACTAATTGATAGAGGATTATGGGACATTATTGACAAAAAAATTGTTGTTCCTAAGGAAGTGACAGATACAATAACTGAGGCTGATATCGCTAAAATTAAAGCCCGGTCAGATAATGCCTTATCTACCTTGTACTTAAATGTACAACCTGAATATAGAAAAATAATAGAGAATTGTGACAGCCCTATTGAGGCATGGGAAAAGATAAAGGCTAGTTATTGTTCAGATTCCAGGTCCTCCCATATGAAAATTTTTTCAGATCTTTTAGATTGTAAAATCAAATCAAATGAAAGTGTAGCTTTATATGCTGCTAGATTACTCAGATTATCAAACCAGCTCAAGTCGTTAAATCAAAATTTTGATGATGCAACATATAGCTGTTTTCAGCTACTTCGGTACCTACCGAGTAAATTTGATAGTATTGTACAAACGATTTTGCGGTGGCCAGATGATAGGTTTACCTTTAGCGAGATATTAACTGAGTTGTCTGCAGAAGAGTCGAGATTATGTTTAAGAGATGTAGACAAACAGGTTTATAATAAATTGCAAGCGAACATGACCGGATTAGACTATAATAGTGCTGGAAATAGTAAAGGGTGTTTTAGTGAAACAAGATGCAGTCGAAACAAGACCCGAAATCAAGAAGGAAACTCCAGGGGACAATCGTATCATTGGAATGACCGCTTCCGGAGCCAGCGTTGTCGTCAGAATCGTTCCTCTTCCCGATCCAGTAGATGGAGAGACTCTTCCCAGTCAGACCAGAATTGGCAAGGTAGAAGAGACCAGAGTCCGGATGCCAGGAGGAATGTCAATAGACGTGGACGTGGACAAAGGACTTTTAAGTCAGGTTGTAACTTTTCAAATCTTTTACTTGTAACTCAATCTTGTTTATCTGAATCTAATAGTGAGGGTTCTTGGATTTTCGATTCCGGGGCCTCACAACATTTTTGTTATGATAAAAATTTGTTTTGTTATTATAAACCATTATTTAATGAAAAAATGTCTGTTGCAGTAAAAGATGTAAATGTTGATATAGAGGGAGTAGGAAAAGTTAAACTTAGAATTGGTCACAGAATTTGGACTTTTGAAAATGTTATGTATTCCCCTAAATTACGTCGAAATCTGATCTCGGGTCCAGCATTAGATAAGAAAGGATGCCAGTTTATTGGTGGCAATGGTGGAATTAAAATATATAGAAATAATTACTTTTTGTTTAAAGCCCATTTGAAGAAGGGTATTTATCATGTTTTTGCTAAGCCTGTTAATTCTAAACGTAAAAATGTAACTTTTGAAACCTCCGTAGTGGAGAAAAATAGTGTTAATGTATGGCATAAAAGATTTGGGCATATTAGTCCAAGTATACTTGAACATACTTTTAAAGAAAAAAGAGTTAAGGGTTTGGATAGTTTAAATATAAAGGACTTTAATTGTGAAACCTGCCAGTTAAATAAGTTTAAGTGTTTCACATAAGCACTTGGGACAAATAAGGTCAAGACGTCCATTAGAACTAATATATGCTGACTTGTGGGGTCCATGTAAAGTTGAAGGCAGACGCGGAGAAAACTACTTTCTTTCTATCATAGATGATTTCTCACGCCATGCCAACCTTTACCCACTTAAAGTTAAGTCAGATGCAGTAGATGTCATTATAAGGCATATTAATCATGCTGAAAAGTTTTTGGATGTTAATGTCAAGTTTTTTCGTTCTGACAATGGGGGAGAGTTTGTAAATAGTCAGCTTGAAGAATTCTTTGAAAGTAAAGGTATAGACCACGAACTGACAAATATATACACACCCCAACAAAATGGAGTTGTCGAACGATTTAATCAGACTGTGGCTGACGGAATGAGAACCATTCTTAGCGAAAGCGGAATGAATAAAAGTTTTTGGCCTGAGGCTGCCATGTATTTTGTATACACATGGAATAGAATTTGTCCTAAGACCTTACTTAAAACTCCTTGTGAGCTCTATACTGGATTCATGCCATCTGTTAAACACCTAAAGCCTTTCGGAGTAACTGCTTATGTTGGCACACCGAGACAGAGAAGAAATAAATTAGACCCTAAAGCCACTAAAGGATATATGGTTGGATATGCATCTCGAACAAGAGGTTATAAAATTTGGTTACCTGAAAAGGATAAAATAATAGAAACTCTTAATGTAAAGTTTAATGAGTCAGTTTTTTACAATCCAAATGGTAGCGACAGTGGAGCAGTGCTAGAGCCCGAAGAGTTTTACATTGTACCACCTTTTGACGCTGACCGCTATAATCCTGTCTTAAGTGACCAAAAGGATAGCGAAGTTTTCAGTGACATAAGTGAAGAAGATGAAGAAACTTGTGGTAAAACTCAAGATGCACAAGGTAGCTACTGGATTAGACATGCTTCTACTCGTCCCACGGGAAATAAAACTGACATTTATTACTATCCTAAGAATAAAGGTGACCGTTTAAGATCTTTAAATGACGTAAAAGTTTATTGCCAGAAAAATAACATTTATTTTAATCCTGAGGACTTTGACTTTAGTGGCAAAAATAAATTCTGTGGGAAAATTTTTAGTCCTGATCCATCAACTAGTTCTACTTTAAATCCAGTTTCACATTTTGCAGCCAGAAAAGTAATTTGAC
This sequence comes from Salticus scenicus, assembly GCA_963930645.1. Classification (NCBI taxonomy): domain Eukaryota; kingdom Metazoa; phylum Arthropoda; class Arachnida; order Araneae; family Salticidae; genus Salticus; species Salticus scenicus. The sequence goes on along the minus strand of OZ005651.1, from coordinate 123,975,118 downwards.
TAGACAGCATAAGAATTCCCAATACTTTCAATCAAGCCATAAAGTCTCCTGAGTGTGAATACTGGCAAGAAGCCATGAATAAAGAAATTGCAGTTATGAGGGAGCGTGAAGTGTGGCACTTAGAAAAATTACCTCCAAATTGTATGCCTGTAGGCAATAGGGTCTTTACAATTAAAAGAGACGAAAAAGGCCAGATAGCTAAATTCAAAGCCAGATTAGTAGCGCAAGGCTTTAAGCAGATTAAAGGGGAAACTTATGAAGAGACATTCAGCCCAGTAGTTAATTTTGCTGTAATTCGTTTCTTTTTTCCCTATTAGTTTCTTATTTAGGCTGGACCCATATACAATGTGATGTTGCTAGCGCTTACCTTTATGCTCCACTCAGTGAAACGATCTATATGAATCAACCTCAGGGATTTATTGAAAAGGATAAAGAAGAATATTTTTGTAAATTGGATAAGGCTTTATATGGCTTGCATCAGTCTGGTCGAGAATGGTTCTATGAAATGCATAAAGTTCTTGTTTCTATTGGTTTTAAAAAGTTTGAATCTTGTAATTGTGTATACATTCTTAATAATGAAATTGTTTTATTACTATATGTGGACGACATTGTAGTCTTTGGTCGGAACATTGAAATCATTAATAAAACTTTAGATTTATTGTGTAAGCATTTTGAACTAAAAGTCCTAGGAAAAACTAGAAAACTTTTAGGTGTAGAGTTCGATGAAACTGGTGATTGTCTTGAAATGCAATATATAGAGGATGTTTATGAGAGATTTAAAAACTTTAATATTCCCGTTTCATCACTGCCCATTGCTAAAGGCACTGTTTTTTCTAAGTCAAATTGCCCGACCAAGGATTGCGAGGTCCATGAAATGTCAAAGATTCCTTATCGTAACTTATTGGGATGTTTATCTTTTTTGTGTAACCGAACTCGACCAGACATTAGTTATGCAGTTAATATCTATAGTCAATTCCAACAAAATCCAGGTAGAATTCATTGGGAAGGTTTATTAAAGCTTCTTGGTTATGTTAAAAATACTCAATCTTATAAATTAAAATTTAATTGTAAAAAGCCCCAATTATTTGTTTATTCTGACGCTGACTTTGCAGCCAACCGAGATGATCGTACCTCCTTAGGAGGACAACTAGTTTTATTAGATAACTCTTCGGTTGATTGGCAAACCTTTAAAGAGAAGTCAGTAAGTCTTTCTACAATGGAGGCAGAATTTATTGCCATGACAGAAGCATCTAAAAATCTCTTATGGTTTGATAGGATAATCGCTGAGTGTAGCATTTTTCATTTTATTAATAATAAACCTAAATCAGTTTTATATATGGATAATCAGGCTGCTATAGATTTTGTTCGTTCTCCTATAGAAAATCACAGGTCGAAACATATTGATGTAAAATTATTTTTTGTTAGAGACCTTGTGAAAGATAATATATTTGAATTAAAATTTGTAAAAAGTGAATATAATTTATCTGATATCTTCACTAAACCATTAACTAAGCAAGAATTGATAAGTTTTATAAGTACTCTATTTAGTGAATAAAATTAAATTTAATTATACTTACCATTTAAAAATTAACTGTTTGATAAATATAAATTTTTCTTAAACTGTTCATTACATTTGTATGAACATGTTTTTTTGCTTATGTAACTAAAGTTACTAAGTTTTTTTGATGCTGATATCCATATCAATGTCCTCATATTAAAATTAAGAAATATTTGAATTTACTTATTGTTTTATCTTAAAAATATATATTTAAACTTACCTTTATTTATTAAATCCTTTTTGATATTTAAAATTTACTTTACATCTATTCTTTTCAAACATCGTTACTTTGTTTACTATATCGGCGTTGCCATTTCTCATCTGCATAATCTTTCTTGTTTGGGCTGTTGCCACTTCTTGGAAATTGTCATTTTTTTATTATGTTTCAATTTTCACCACCGGATGTCGTGGCGCGGCGGTCAACGTTGTTATGCAGATCGGTTTGTTTAGATAGAATATAAGGCCGTGATGTTTGGGAGATACTTCAGTTTCATCTGAGTTCAGTTCTAATGTGCTCCTGCTAGCCTTGACTTGGAGTCCCGGTTTGAATAGCTGCGGGCGGCTGTTCTTTTGGAATAGTTATGTTCTGTACGATGAACTCATATTTAAATATTTAGGTAAATCGAATGTTAAATTGTTGCTGTTAAGTTTGATAGTTTTATAATGTTAATATTTGTTTACAATCGTTTAAGTTTGAGGGTTTTTTTGATATGCAATAGTTTCTTCAGAAGTTTAAATGATTAGTTTATTTGAGGACTTTTTATGCTAAGTTTGTTTTCTTGAACTTTAATGATTTATCGAAATCGCTGGTCATTTGGCGACCGCGATCTTCAAGTAATTTACACGTTCTATTCATTGGTCATTTGGCGACCATGAAGTGTGGTATAGTTTAGCTGACTTTATTTTTCAATGGTATTCGCTGGTCATTTGGCGACCGCGATCTTCAAGTAATTTACACGCTCTATTCATTGGTCATTTGGCGACCATGAAGTGTGGTATAGTTTAGCTGAACTTTATTTATTTTTCAATGGTATTCGCTGGTCATTTGGCGACCGCGATCTTCGAAAATTCTTGTGCAGAGTTTTGATTTTCAACTAGTGATTCATCTGTTTTTTCTTCAATATGGTTTCGGTGTTACAACATATGTGTCTGATCGTTCTTCTGGTAAAAATGCTTGTACTGGTGTGAAGAGATGTTGTTTGTTCCATCTTCCACATTGGTCATGTGTAGACCATGTAAAAGGACTTGATACCAAAAGACTTCGTTTTTCTTCCATGTATTATCAAGTAACCCAAATATGTGATTGGAGAGGTAATATGATTTTGAATTGATGTTGAGAATTAATTTTGTTATATTGAATTTGAAAATTTTTGTTATATATATATATTTATATTAAATTGTTTCTTAATCATTGTTATAATTGTTTTTCCTAATCTATTATATTTCCATGAATAAATTAATTTTCGTTTAAAAATATTTTTGTCTTTACTGAGTCTGAAACTTTTACATACTAGTCAAATTGAAATTTTCTAAAATAATTCTATTGCAGTTTTTTTCTGCTTAATATAAGTTTGTTTAAGATAGACCTTAAAATGTCTAACATCTGGGTTATGGGCCCAGTTTAAATAAAGTTCTTTTTGACTAGTTTTTTTTAGACTCAGTGGATTCAATTTGTTTCTTTTGTGATATATTTAAATTGGTTAATCATGGCGTATAATTTAGTACCTCAAATAGTTAAACTTAATTCTCATAATTACTCTGGTTGGAAATGCGACATCAAGTTCCTTTTAATGGAAAAAAATGCCTACGATATCGTAACTGGTATCGAAGAGCAACCTGTAAAAAGTGATACTGTCACTGTTGAATTTATAAATGATTTTAAGAGAAGGCAGAATGCTGCTATGTCCTTAATCTATTTAAATATCGAACCAGAATATCGGAGTTTAATTAGCGAATGTGATGATCCCGCTAAAGCTTGGGAAATCCTCAAAGTCAATTTCCAACCAGACAGTAGAAGTCACCATATGAAGTTATATTCTGAATTAATGTCTTGTTTTTTTTACCCTGGCGAATCTATGGCAATTTATGCCGCAAAAATTTCAAAAATATCTGATCAATTAAAATCTATTGGTAAACCTATAAATGACGAGTATCTATGTTTTCAGATTTTACGTTTTTTGCCCGATAAGTTTGACCAAATCGTCCAGCAAATTTTAAGGTGGCCTGATAAAGACTTTATTTTTAAAAATATTGTAACTGAATTGTGTGCTGAGGAGACTCGTCTCCAGCTCAGGAATATTGACAAATCTAGGGTTGATTGTAATATTGAAGCCCAGAGTGTCAAATTTAAGAAAAGGCCTGTTTTTACTTGCTGGCGATGTGGAAAAAAGGGTCATATTAGTAAAGATTGTCGGGTAAAGTTAAGTAATGATAAATCTGCTAGGGATAATACATTTAAAGGTAATTTTGTAAAAAAAGGTGACTCTGCTCAACAGCCAAAACGTGATAAAACTCCCCCCCGTAAAAATAAAGGTTTTAAAGCTCAGAATTACATTGCTGAAGCTAACTTAAGTGGTTTTAATAGAGAGGGAAGCTGGGCTTTTGACACCGCCGCCTCTCACCACTTCTGCAAAAATAAATCTGCTTTTTGTAATTTCACCGAAATTTCTGGTGATGAGTTGCACGTGGCTGTTGACGGGGTTACTTTCCCCATTACTGGAAAGGGGGAAGTTGAATTAGATTTTAATGGTACTATTATAAAACTTTGGAATGTCCTTTTCTCACCAAATTTAAGAAAAAATTTGTTAAGCGGTTCTAGATTCGACCAGGGTGGTGCTAAATTTACTGGAAAGGCTGGTAAACTAAGTGTGGTCGATAAATATGGCAAGTTTCTTTTTTCTGCTAAGCTCTATGACGGGATTTATTATACTTTTCCAAAAATCATAAGAAATAATCATAATGTTAAAATGAATGGGGGGCAGAATTCCAAAACTAATGTTGATCTAAATTTTAATGCTGAAATTTCAGCTTCACCAGTAATTAAAACTGCCAATATTAAAGATATAGACACATGGCACTTGCGTTTTGATCACATTAGTCCTGATTTAATTTATAATACTATTCGTAATTCTGCAGTTAAAGGTCTTCCTCATTTAAAATCTGTTGATAATTTTTTTTGTGATCCCTGTCATTTGAGTAAGCAAAATCGTGTCTCTTTCAAGCCTCTTAGTTCTTCTTCATCTAAAAAGCCATTAGATAGAATTTTCCTTGATACTTGGGGTCCTGTTAAAATTTCTGGAAAGAAGGGTGAACGTTTTTTTGTGTCTATTATAGACGATTTTTCAGGTAAAACTTCTGTTTATCCTCTCCAGGAGAAATCTATGTGTTTCGAAGTCTTTAAAAGACACGTTCTACGAGCAGAAAGATTTCTAGGGACCAAGTTGAAAGCTTTGAGAACGGATAATGGCAGAGAGTTTGAGAATGAACTGTTTAAGGCTTTTTGTAGAGAAAATGGAGTAAAACATGAGTTGACTAATGCCTATACACCAGAGGAAAATGGGGTTTGTGAAAGATTTAACCAGACAATAATGAATTGTGTTCGGGCAATGCTTAAATCTAGTGGCTTGTCTGACGATTTTTGGCCTGAAGCATGTATGCATTTTACATATACATGGAACAGGATTTGTCATGGTAAAAATTCTAAAACACCTATTGAACTCTATTCTGGTAATAAGCCTTCAGTAAGACATTTAAGGCCATTTGGCACTTTAGCTTATGTCGGGGTTCCTAAGGTCAGGCGCAAGAACAAGTTAGATGCTAAATCCAAACGTGGTGTCCTTGTTGGATATGCCTTACGTACCCGTGGATACAGGATCTGGTTGGAGGAGGACAAGAAAGTTGTTGAGACGATAAATGTTTCTTTTGTTGAGAGCAGTGATGTGTCACGCAGTGGAGCGGTGATGGGCGACTCTTCTTTTGAGTTGGTGCTTGTCCCAGAGGAGCAGCCATGGACCGTTGACCGGTGTCATACTGATCCGGAGCCTGGACCCTCTGGTGTCTTGCCCAGCGAGACTGAAGATGTTGTTCCAACTGTCCTCCCTGCCACTCCTGCTTCTCCTGTCACTCCAGTTTCTCCTCAAGCTTCGTCTCCCAGCTGGAAGACTAATCCGATCTGGTACAGAAAGGTTGTGCCTAGGCCTAAGGGAAAGAAGATCGACATTTACTATTACCCTGACGGTGAAGGCAAGAGGTCATGTCAACGCACTCCAAAGGAAGTCGAGAAATTTTGTAATGATAATGGTTTAATTTTTAATTCTAATGACTTTGATTTTTCTAAATTTAATACTTTTTCTGGTGTTGTTAACCCTAGTGTTATACCTTCCGCGTCCAGCACAACTAGCTGACTAGATGTGGTGGTCCCGCGAACGTATAAACAGGCTCAAAAATCTAAACAGTTTGATAAGTGGCATGAGGCTATGCTTGAAGAATTGAATTGTATGACTACTAGAGGTGTTTGGCATCTTGTGAAACTTCCTGTGAATAAATCTGTGTTAGGAAACCGCTGGGTTTATACAGTCAAGCGTGATGAGTCTGGTACCATAGTTAGGTATAAGGCAAGGTTGGTCGCGCAAGGTTTCAACCAGGTCCACGGAGAATCATATGATGAAACATTCTCACCTGTCATAAATTTTTCTGTTGTAAGGTTTTTCTTTTCTTTGCTGGTCTCATACTGCGGGTGGTTTAACGTACAATGTGACGTAAAATGCGCTTACTTATACACTCCTCTAAACGAGGAAATTTACATGAATCAACCAACTGGATTTGCTGAAAAAGGCAAAGAAGATTGGGTGTGTAAATTGGACAGAGCATTGTACGGGCTGCATCAATCTGGTAGGTTATAGTTTTATGAGTTAAATAAAGTATTGTTGGAACTTGGTTTTAATAAATTTGAAAATTGTAATTGTGCATATTCATATTCTGATTTTTCCGTTTTATTGGTTTATGTAGATGACATAGTTATTTTTTCCAGGACTGAATCGCAGGCAAATAACATTTTAGACCTTTTACAGTCTAAATTTGACTTAAAAATTTTGGGTACCACTCGTAAGCTTTTAGGTGTGGAATTCGAGTACACGGATACTGGGGTTTTGATCCATCAAGGTCAATATATTGCCGAAGTTAATGAGAGGTTTCAAAACCATCGGATACCTGTCTCTTCCTTGCCTATAGTTAAAGGTGTACAATTTTCTAAGAGTGATTGTCCAGTTGTTCAGTCTGATGTTGAAGAAGCATCTCATTTACCTTACAGGAATCTTTTAGGTTGTATTTCTTTTTTAGCAAACCGTACAAGACCTGATATTGCATATGCCACAAATATATTTTCTCAGTTCCAACAAAATCCTGGTTTTAAACATTGGCAAGGCTTACTTAAACTTTTAGGTTACATTAAATATACCAGTCATTATAAACTCTATCTCAATTGCACAGATATTAAAATAATTTCTTACTCTGACGCCGACTTCGCCGCTAATAGAGACGATTACGTTTCTATGGGGGGTCAGTTGGTATTGTTGGACCGTGCTGCCGTTTCGTGGCGCACAAATAAACAAAAAGGTGTCACTATATCAACTATGGAATCAGAGTTTATTTCTATGTGTGATTGTGTAAGGGAGCAGGATTGGTTTTATAATATTTTATGTGAGTGCTCCAATTTAAAACTTATAAATAATAACTTTGATATACCTACTTTATATGCAGATAATCAGGCAGCCATTCGTTTTACTAAATCCAGAATAGAAAACTTCCATACTCGACACGTAAATATAAAATTGTTTTTTATTCGAGACTGGTTTGACGAGGGAAAGTTTAACCTCGAATATATAAATTCTAAATTAAATCTTGCCGACCCGTTTACCAAGCCTATGACTAAAGGTGACTTATTAAAATTTATAAAATTAATTTTTCTTTAAATACTTAATATAATAATTTTGTTCTAGTTAATTTTTCCAGTAAATTGCTGCATCTTTCTCTTTTTATATATATCTGTAAAGTTTTTTTTGAAATTTTTCCTTACCTTTGCAAATTTTGTAAATAGTGTATATAATGGTATGAATGAATGAAATGCAAGGCGCCTTGTGTATGTGTTATCATATTTTCATATTTCATATTTATTGCATATTATATACCTGTACATTATCATTGTATATATAACCATTTCTCATACTGTTTTTCATATATGTAATTTGATTTGCATTGTGTGGGGGAAATTATATGAATTGCATGCAATAGTACTTTTTCTTTTTAACCAAATTGTTCTTTCAGAGTATCATTGGTGATACTTTGTTTTTCGTCTTTTTGTAAAGCCATGTGATACCTCGCATTTTTCTATGATACTATGGACTTAAGATGAATGGATGTGCAGCAAATTCTTGGTAATATTTAAAATGTTGTTTTCTTATATAGTTCTTGTATTATTTTTAATATTGCGGTGGGGGGCATTTGATATCCATATCAATGTCCTCATATTAAAATTAAGAAATATTTGAATTTACTTATTGTTTTATCTTAAAAATATATATTTAAACTTACCTTTATTTATTAAATCCTTTTTGATATTTAAAATTTACTTTACATCTATTCTTTTCAAACATCGTTACTTTGTTTACTATATCGGCGTTGCCATTTCTCATCTGCATAATCTTTCTTGTTTGGGCTGTTGCCACTTCTTGGAAATTGTCATTTTTTTATTATGTTTCAATTTTCACCACCGGATGTCGTGGCGCGGCGGTCAACGTTGTTATGCAGATCGGTTTGTTTAGATAGAATATAAGGCCGTGATGTTTGGGAGATACTTCAGTTTCATCTGAGTTCAGTTCTAATGTGCTCCTGCTAGCCTTGACTTGGAGTCCCGGTTTGAATAGCTGCGGGCGGCTGTTCTTTTGGAATAGTTATGTTCTGTACGATGAACTCATATTTAAATATTTAGGTAAATCGAATGTTAAATTGTTGCTGTTAAGTTTGATAGTTTTATAATGTTAATATTTGTTTACAATCGTTTAAGTTTGAGGGTTTTTTTGATATGCAATAGTTTCTTCAGAAGTTTAAATGATTAGTTTATTTGAGGACTTTTTATGCTAAGTTTGTTTTCTTGAACTTTAATGATTTATCGAAATCGCTGGTCATTTGGCGACCGCGATCTTCAAGTAATTTACACGTTCTATTCATTGGTCATTTGGCGACCATGAAGTGTGGTATAGTTTAGCTGACTTTATTTTTCAATGGTATTCGCTGGTCATTTGGCGACCGCGATCTTCAAGTAATTTACACGCTCTATTCATTGGTCATTTGGCGACCATGAAGTGTGGTATAGTTTAGCTGAACTTTATTTATTTTTCAATGGTATTCGCTGGTCATTTGGCGACCGCGATCTTCGAAAATTCTTGTGCAGAGTTTTGATTTTCAACTAGTGATTCATCTGTTTTTTCTTCAATATGGTTTCGGTGTTACAACATATGTGTCTGATCGTTCTTCTGGTAAAAATGCTTGTACTGGTGTGAAGAGATGTTGTTTGTTCCATCTTCCACATTGGTCATGTGTAGACCATGTAAAAGGACTTGATACCAAAAGACTTCGTTTTTCTTCCATGTATTATCAAGTAACCCAAATATGTGATTGGAGAGGTAATATGATTTTGAATTGATGTTGAGAATTAATTTTGTTATATTGAATTTGAAAATTTTTGTTATATATATATATATTTATATTAAATTGTTTCTTAATCATTGTTATAATTGTTTTTCCTAATCTATTATATTTCCATGAATAAATTAATTTTCGTTTAAAAATATTTTTGTCTTTACTGAGTCTGAAACTTTTACATACTAGTCAAATTGAAATTTTCTAAAATAATTCTATTGCAGTTTTTTTCTGCTTAATATAAGTTTGTTTAAGATAGACCTTAAAATGTCTAACAGATGCCACTAAATGTGGTGATATGGGAGTTTGTCCGTCTTGTGTGAATTACTAGACATTTAAATTTTTGGCACATTGTTTTAGATTTTTGTATGCAAATGATTTAGCACATTGTCTTAAAATTTTTCTTAAATGCACATTGTTTTAAAATTTTCTTGTTTTGCATAACGTAACTTTGTATAAATTTTGATTAATAGTATATATATATATTGTGTAAACTTTTTCTAGACTCTTCTTAGTCTTTTCAATGTTTTTTAGATGCATTGGATGGACATTCTTTAAAATGCATATTGGTTTTTTTGTGGACTTGATGAACTAGACATTCTTCATGTTTTTTTTGGATGAAAACTTGTATCTTGACTGGACTCTTCACATCGTAGTCAAATGGAAAACCGAAATACTTGCTGTAGTGGTGGTGTGCATTATTGAAGTTAAAAAAAAAAAATGTGATATTGAAATAGGTGTTTTTTGTGTTAGTTACTAATGAAAATTTTTGTTATCTTTAATATTCTAATGAGATTAATATGGGTTGTTAAATGTGTTCTTTGTTAGCCATGCTCAAGCATTTAAATTTTTTTTACCTTAAGTTTAAGGTATGGTCAGTTTTTCTTGGGAATGTTCGTGCTTGTTCTAATAAAAAAATGGCCATGAGGGGGGGCCTCTTGTTAGGTACAAGTGCTATTTATAGAATTTCATGGCATTTTTTAGCCAAGTCAATATTTAATATTTTTCCCAACTTAAATAAAAATTAACTTTCTAAATATAATATAAAAATTAGTTAAACTCTATGTAATGTTAGTTTTTTCCACTATAACTGAAAGTATAAAAATAATTAAATACCTCTACTCACTTAAATTAATATAAAACGATCTTTTGTTTATTTAGTTTTTGTTCATCCTTTATTTTTACAACCTTCTCATAGAACAGCTAAGTCTGCAACTGACCTAACTTCGTTTTTCACCATCAGGCGGCGCATCGTACTTCCGGTGACGTCATATGACGCTTCTTCCGTCAACGTTGTGCGATCGCGACATGTGCCGTTCTCTGATTGGTTGTGCTAGTGGGCGTTAGCTCGTCGTTCATTTCGCGAGTGATATAAATACAGTTTCCTAGCTGAAGAGGTTGCTTCTTTTTGCTTCCTTCTGCCTGTTATTTTTGTCAGCCAGGTCGGCTGTTGCTGTCCGTTACATCGCGGGCGATGTTTTATTTTTCTTTGAATAGTGTTATCAATAGTTAAATTATACTACAGCTATGTATTTTCGAAAATAAGTTTTGATCTCATGTTTGCTGTGTTATCAGTGGTTTTTCAATGGCCAATGTAATATGTTTAAGAGTTTGTTTTTTTGACGACTTGAGCATGGTTTATTTAAACGTGAGTTGACAATTCTAAAGTAATTAATTTAATCAATATTTAAATTTCGATATATATATACATTAAATTTATATTTATTTATTTTGTTAAGTTTGCTGTTTATGTTTGTTATTGTTATATACACAGTCAATAAATGTTAAGTTTAAAATGCAAAACTTTAGTCATTCTTGTTGTTTACACATGCACATATTAGTTTTTCTCTTCTCCATAGACAAGTTTTAAGATAGCTTCCTCTAGTTCAGCACTCTGCTCATTTAAAATATCGTTGGGCTTATAATTGACCCAACACTTCTCACCTATCAAGTTTCGATCAAGTATATACAATACACGTGAGGTATAATCTTCCCTTAAATGGAAAAAAAAAAAAAATCACACCATCACCTGTTGCGTGATTTGCGCCAAAATTTAATAGACACTAATTTATGTCAAAGTGGAACTACATATAAATTCATATGAAATTGTGTACTCTAGTACCTGAGATATAGTCGCCACAAATTCTTGTCCCACACAAATAGAATTTTCTAAAAATGATCAAATCTTGATCAAGACCTATGAAAACATGTAAAACAATCGAAAACTGGAAGTAAAAAAAATTTACGAAACCAATACTTTCTTCTATCGAATATGAAATAAAGTAAAAATTGAGATATGAAGACTCCGGGGGAAAAAAAGGGAAAGTTAGTAGCTATGTTTATGCCTTTCATTTCACTGGAACAACCGGACATTAACAGCTACCCGCATAATTAATATTAAAAAAATGTATATTATTTACAGCATTTATTAAAACACTATTAGATTATAATTACAGAAGTAATAATTTATTATGGTTTAAACTCTTAAATCCAGAATTGCAAGGATCGCAGCAATTTTGAATTTTACAGATTTCTGAAAATTGGTTTTTGATAAAATATAAGAAACATGCCACATGCCATTTTTACTCCTTAAAAACAAATTATGATTAATTTGGCGAATTAAATAATAAAATAGGAGAAATGCACTCTGAAATATTATTAAAACCTGTTTTTTTTTTCAGTTTCTTGGTGAAGGGGGGGGGGGATTATTAAAAGAGAAAAATAAATATTCTGTGATTTTGCATAATGTAAATAAATTTTAATATTATCCCTTTTTATTGTTAGTTCTTAGCTCTCAAAAGAAATAAAGATGTGCAGATGAGAGTTACATTAGTCTGCCTGTGTCCTGCTTCAAGGTCAAAGAACAATGTGTTAGAAGTAGGTCAGCAATTCTGTTAGGATCTTGAAGGAGTGTGTTTATTATTTAGCCAAGTCAAGAGATAACGGAATATTGAGCGTTATTTATTTTATTACCAGCACTAAAGTGATTTTATTATAAAATATAATAGAGATATTTAGAAATTTTTTATTCATGAACTCATCAACCATGAATATTTATTTTAAATAAATTGGAGTATAAAGGTTGATATTTTTTATATACTATCTACATGAAAAATACCAGAGCCGGGAATTGAACCCGGGCACCTCCGCTTAACGCACAGATGCTCTACCACTGAGCTACCCTGGCTGACAACCAGCTAGGCATTTCTCACATAAATGAGTGCTGACATAGCTGGTTGTCAGCCAGGGTAGCTCAGTGGTAAAACATCCATGCGTTAAGCAAAAGTGGCACAGTTCAATTCCCGATTCTGGTATTTTTCACATAGTTGGTATATAAAAAATATCAACCTTTACACTCCAATTTACTTAAAATAATAGAGATATTTTTACTATGATTAAATGAGTACACATTTTCGGAAGTCACCGTGGAATGTCGAACTGTTTTGCAGAAATCATTTATAATCTAAGTAATTGTTGTTGTAAAATTAAAACAGCATAAAAAAAAAAGGGCCATTTTCAAATGCATGTGAACAATTTTAGACAATGCTCATCCCCAAAAAAAAAAAAAAAAAAAAAATTCTTTTGAGGTTGAATATTATTGTGTGTCCCCTAAGCACACCATATTAGTATATTTTGCTTCCCGCCTTTGATTTTTTGCATAACTTATGCGCATTAATTTACTCCACTTGCTAACTTCTTTCATATCTCATTTCTCATTCGTAATAAAATCCATTACAGTAGAAGACTAAGAAATTGCATATATGTTGACACCAGAAAATGTTAAATCAAATTGTTAAAAAATAGAACAAATATATAAATTATATTTTTTTAAAAAAGTAAAAACTTAAAGGCATACAAGATAGGACTGGTCAAAATTGTATTATTGACAGGTTTCAACTTTATTAATCATCCATAAAATTATATTTTTTTAACCAAAAGAAAATGTGATAATTTATTTTAAATTTTATGTTTTCAAAATGCAATACAATAGTAAAATCTTACTGAAATTCTTTATGGATTTAGACTCTTTATAAAGATTCTTGAATTGTATATATAGACACTAATATGTTACTGTAATCACATTTGCTCAACCATTTTATTTCTACCAATGAACTTAGAATGCAGCAGAAAAGACAGAGGCTAAGCTTTGATACAGAGCTTCTGTTGCCGATTCATTACGCGACGATGCGATTAGGAGTTTCAACACTATTTATTGTAACCTTTTTGAATCGGAACTTTCTTTTCTCGTCTTGGATTTTTTTTTTTTTTTTTTTTTTTTTTGGGGGGGGGGGGGGGGGGGAGGGAGGGAGAGACACTAGCCACATGTATATGTTTATCATATTGCAGAGAAATACTTAATCTATACTGTAAAATACTTTTTGATTTTTTCAAAGAATGTGGTTTTTCGCCCATTTTTCAAATTTTGTATTTCGGCTGAGGTTCGATATAGGGCATGCATGGGCGATTTGTTACACAGTGATGTGATTTGATGATGCCATTCGGTTATGCAACACTTTTTACTGGTAATCATTTTGTATGGGATTTGGAGCTGCGTTTTTGTGTCTTGGAACTTTGTTTTTGTTTTCGAGCCGACCAATCAAGTTTGAATGTGTTAATTTTACAGGATTGATTCTTTTTCTTTACAGCAGAAAAGGGTTTTAAAGGATTTTTTTTTCCTTCTTCAGAGCGAGATTTTCCGAAAATATAAGTTTTAAACAAGAAATATTTTTAAAATTTGCTGTTTTTCTTTTCCTTTCTTTCTTCTTATTTTTATTTATTTATTTATTTATTTTATTTTATTTATTTATTTTTATCACCAAGAATGGACTTTGTGAAAGTGCCGCTTTACCAAAAATTGATTTTGAGAAGGTACCGCATTGCCGAAAATTGACTTTGAGAAGGTGCCGCAAAGCGGTACTAAATTCGTTCTGAATTAACCCCTGGTTTGGGAGAAGTTTGGATTCAATGAAACAATTTCAAAGTTTCTCAGTCAGTTTCTTGTATTGATTTGGTTTTCTTGTCTCATTTAACAATAATTTCACATTAAGGATTTTCTTTCAAGATAGTTTTATTAATTAATATGAATTAATTATTTATTAAATATGAGTCACCTAGAGGAAAGAAAATATAATTCAGGAATTGCTTCTGAAAAATATGGAAGATTGATTTCTTTTTTACCAACTGAAGAATACAAATCTCGGAAATCTGATGGTTAATGTTGTTACAGTTGTCACAAACAAAAAAAGTAAGCATTTTTCTGTTCATGTTGTAAATGATTTCATCATAAATTCCCAAATTACAAACGTTCAATCACAGTGTATTAGAGTAGAGTCCAAGGCCGATTGTCATTTATTCCCAAATTACAAATCTTCAATCACATTGTATTGGAGCAGAGTCCAAGACCGATTGTCTTCTATAGGGATCTAGATCTGGGTGGTATGCCCTCCAGTCTTTCTGAAGGGTTCTAGTCCGTATTCACGTGAGTTTTAGAGAAAACCACAGAAAACACAGTTCAGCTAAACAAATGAGCTCGGCCTGGGTTCATTCAAAAGGACAATAAGTCTAGTTCTAAATGTCTAAAATCAATAGTTAAAAATATAGACATAAATCAACAGAAAGTAGAAAAATTGTTGCTTTCTTAAAAACTATTTAAGAAGTAAAACATTAGAAAATATGCTAAATGGGTTGGTTTTGTTATATCTCCACAAAGATACCGAAATTTCTGAAAAAGAAATTTCTGAAGAAGAAATTTTAAATAAAGTTTTAAATTTAAAAGTCTAAAGTTTAAAATTTAATTTTCTAAGTAAGGAACGTATGTAATATTACACATGAAAAACATCTGCTTTCATGACTGTCATATGATTAAATGAGCCTTTTCTCATATTGAATACCACTAAAGATAATTACACTTCACCAAGTTGTAACTTTTTTCATTTTTGTAACTTTCACACACTTGCTTACTCTTACATAACTGATACGTATTAAATTAAATATTTCATAATAACTATGTTTTTAATAAAATATTTGTATATATAAACAGCTGTGGAGGTGAAGGGAAAAATATAATTGTTACTATTAAAATAATTTATTCTAATTTTATAGCAGTTCGTAAAAACAACAAAAACTTTTTTAACAACTATTTTAATTTTAAAGATGGCTGACATAAAGCATACTTGAAGTTACAGTTATTACTTAACAACGTGTGAATGGCCTGATTTTGCTTTAGACCCTCAAAACCTGGCATAATAATTTTAGATGTCTCCAAATGACATAATATTAAGTGAAGTAGTATCATGATGTAAGTAAACGAAATATTTTATTCTTCTCCATCACTTTTACTGAATTTTATATTAATTCTCTACTTTAAAAATTCTTAAAAACTACAATGAAAATTAATATTCAATTTAATGGTAGGAAAAAGAATACATCATTTTGCTTACATCATGAATTTACTTTATCTACATTGCTTATTTAGATGTTCCTCAGTGACATTCAAATAAATGAAAGTTTGAGGTACACCAAAAATCATGACATACCTTCAGTCTCAAATTGGCTAAGTCAGGCCATGAATGTGTAAGAGATATTCTAGCTAACTAATTAAACCTGACTTTTTAGCTTCAGGAAATGTGGATATATTGTGCTGAAGTACTTTCTATTTAGGGGGATCCCCCTTATCATCAACACCTATCCACTGGTTGTGCTTGGCTCTTGTGAACTTCTACTTTGTTCATTCTTCCTTCCTCCAGAAGGTGGCGCCATTAGAGTCTAGACTGGCTTTCGATTTGCCGCCGTTGCATGCTTCTGATTGGCCAATAATTTCGATAGTTTCGCAGAACAAAGCATAATATGGGTTGTTGAATTGGGCTATTTTCGTTAGATTATTAAAATTTATTTCAATATCATCCTTTTGTGTGGGATATATCTGGGCTAAGGCTGTGGTGCTTTTTTTTAATTTTATGTTATTTGTATGCTCTTTAACACATGTTTTTATTTTTCATTTGGACATACCCATGTAACACTCTTTTCTATTATCTTTATAAATGAAAGGTATTTTATATATTCCAGTAGTTTCGAGGGGGGAGATGGGATCCTTATCATTACAAATAATTTGATATATATTGGGGTTGGGTTTAATGGGGATGTTTACATTTAATTTTTTGGTGAAATTTTTTATCTTAACGTCGGCATCTGGATAATAAGGTATGAAATTGGCGAAATTCATGGGGGTTTTCAATGACTAGGTATATAATTTAACTCTTTTATTCTTTTTTTTTTTTTTTTAAATAGTTTTTCAATTAAATTTTTGGGGTAATTGGCTTGAACGGCTAAGTTTTTAATATAATTAAGTTCTTCTTTTAAATCACTGGGTTCGGTACATATTAAGATCGGTCTATTAATATCGGCTTGGATACTGTTAATTTTATATTTGTAAGGGGTTTTACTGTGGTAATTAATAATTTCTTGGCTTGAAGTAGATTTTCTGTAAACTGTAGTTTTTATAAAATTATCTAATATTTTTATTTTTATGTCTAA
The DNA here is from genome assembly GCA_963930645.1 of Salticus scenicus. Classification (NCBI taxonomy): domain Eukaryota; kingdom Metazoa; phylum Arthropoda; class Arachnida; order Araneae; family Salticidae; genus Salticus; species Salticus scenicus. Next base: position 123,958,332 of record OZ005651.1, on the reverse strand, counting down.
ATAGTTTAGTTTGCTATTATTTTCTGTTTCGCAAGTGAACTGGCTACTTTTATTAAATTGATTTAAGTTTAACATTTTATTAACATCCTGATCTTCATGGACAATGGCAAAAATATCGTTGATGTATCTATTCCAATAAAAAATTTCACCCTTAAGTTTTCGAAAATTAAAGTTTCCAACATTGTTAACTTAAACTTGGTGATAAACCCAGATATATAGGGGTATTATACCCCTTATTATAGGGGATCCAATTGAGACTCCTTTGATTTGTTTAAAAATTCTATTATTAAATTTAAAGTAACTTTCTCTTAAAATCAAATTACTAGTGGCTTTAAGGGTTTAGGCAATGGATGGACTATACTTTTCGTCTAGTTTACTATTTATAATTTTGGTAATTCCGTCGGTCGATGTCTATTGAGGGGTAAAGGTTTACAATATCAAAACTAACAAATTTAAAGTCTTTATGGATTTTAAGGCCCTTAATTAATTTTATAAAGTCTTCAGTGGATTTTAAGCTGTTTTGGGAGGGAGGTAAAATATCTCGATAAATATTCGTTGTAAATTTTTCGAGGGGGTAGGTGGGGCTTTCTCTTTTACTAACAATCTGTCTTATTATAGGGGGTGTTTGGTTTTGTGGTCTTTATATCTTCTAAAAATTTTTGGGGTATTGGGGGCATAGTTGTTAATGCATGGAGGTTGGTTATTGGGTCAATGGCCATTTTTTATAAGTTTGTGTGATTTTTCTATAAGTTTTTTATTTGAGGCTTTTATAATTTCGATGGTTCCTATGTCCTGTATTGTTTTGTTTATTTTTTTCTATATAAACGGTTTTATCAAGTATCGCAAATTTTCTTGTTTTGTCAGTAAGTGCACAAATTATTTTTTCATTATTTTTAAGAGACTTTAAAGCTTTAAGATCTGTACGATTAATGTTTCTACTTTTTAGTCAATTTCCCTAATTCTTTTTGAGCTACATTTCTGATCATACTTTTGTTATGATTTGGTATCTTATTTATGGCTGTTTCTACCATATCCATTTGTTTATGCTATATGCATTTGTTCATCCAGGAATGCTGTAAAACTATTCCTAGAAGTAATTAAAAACATATTAAAAATTGGGACCACACTTTTAAAACATGTCATAAAATTTTATTAAAATCATATTACACATAATACTAAGCTTTTTGCCATTAATTCATGGCATCAAATATATAAGTTGCATTTATAAAATAAATAAGATAGAATTTTATAAATCACACAATCGTTAGCAGTTGTTACAGCAGAGACTTCTTAAATTGCATAGCTAGGAGCTGAATAGAGAAAGTTTTGGAGACAAAACAACTTGTTGCTTTAATTCGTAGGTATGGTTGAGCATAAACATGGTAACACTAGGAATACTTTCAGAAAAATACCTATAGGAGCAGTGGTGGATTTAAGGGGGGGCTAAGAGGCTGAAGCCCCCCCCCCCAAAGCACTAACATTCCCAACTGGATGTTACAATTGTAAATTTTTCATTGATCTGGAATAACATCTTGAAAACTCTTAGCCGCCCCTTAAAAGTTAAGTTCTGGATCCACCACTGTATAAGAGATTCTTTGTCTTAGGTCAGGGCTGGGCAGTTCAAAGACCGGTTACACTAGGTATCAGACGACTAATTAATGCAAGATAAACTGAAAAGATAAATAGATCAGTTTACCTTGCATTAATAAGTTGTCTGCTACCTAGTGCCACCTATCTTCGAACTGCCCAGCCCTGGCCTAAGACAAAGAATCTCCTATAGGTATTTTTCTGAAAGAATTCCTAGTGCTACCATGTTTATGCTCAACCATACCTACGAATGCAAGCAACAAGTTGTCTTTTCTCCAAGGCTTTCTCTATTCAGCTCCTGGTTACGCAATTTAAGTAGTCTCTGCTGTAACAACTATAACTGCCAATAATCCTGTGATATATAAAATGCTATCTCATTTGTTTTATAAATGTAACTTACATACTTTTGATGATACTATGAATTAATGGCGAAAAGCTTAGTATTATATATAATACAATTTTAATAAAATTTTATGACGTGTTTTAAAAGTGTTGTCCCAATTTTTAATGTGTGTTTAATTATAACATGTGGACTTTATGAGAAATCTCAACTTTTGGAGATTCTATTTTTAACTATTACTAGAAAATTACAATTCAGGAAGAAAAGTATCTAAAGGCCTCTGAACATTTCAAAAGTTAGAAAAGGCCACTTGGTACTAAAATGTCTTTAAAAGAGCCGCCGGGTGCTAAAATGGGTTGAAAAAGGGCCACAGGGTGCTAAAATACTTCTTAAAGAGCTACCAGGTGGAGCACCCTGCCAAATTAACCTAGAGTCAGTGCTATTAAGTTATTCCACTTTCTGCACTTCTGTCAAGCATTCTTTGAGTACTAAAGTCAAATTGAAAATAAATTTTGAAACAGATTGTTTAATTTGCAATTGTAATTCTCTAAAAAGAAATTTGCAAAATGTAAATTATGTAATTTCTCACTTAAATTTGAAAGATCCCATTTAAATTTTTTATTAGAGTGGGAGAATCCCACTCAATATTTTTTTCTAGTGCAAACCCTGTTCTTTTAAGATTAGTACTAGTTATGTGAGAAAGATTTTGAAAAAAAACAAGCAATGTCATAAGAAGCCATACTAATATTCGGAAATAATCGGGCGTGAGCAGAGCAGTGGGCTTATAAATTCTAGGAAGAGCGTAGAAACAAGCAAAGTAAGCAATGAAAGGTTTAAAATATGCATTTAATATAAATAATCATAAGGAAAAATAAAAATTTTAATGTGGTATTTAACATTATCTAGATGATCATTAGAAAAGATATTAAGCTTAAAATAAGGACCAGAAATAATAATACATTTAACATGGGATATACAATCAGATTCATAGAGCAGAACCAGGGTTGCTACACAAATCAGGAGAAAAAATTCCCTGAGTTTTCCCTCTTTCAGAAGTAAAACAGATGACACACAATCATGCAGCATTAGAATCTAACATGTTTACAAGTCAATTGAACATATTTAGGGTATATTAATTTTATTAACTTACTATAGTTGGGGAGAAACCATAATTGATTCTTCATAATGCGCTAAAATTTTTTAAAATATTAGATGATGAAAAAATTTTCCAATGTTTTTACAAAATTCCCTAAATTTTTCCTGTTTTTGATATAAATTTTGAAATTCCCCGAGTTTTCCCTGTTTCTTTAATAGATTTTCAAATTCCCTGAGCTTTTCAGGTTTTCCAGGTACTGTAGCAACCGTGAGGACTGTCTCCCCTTTATTAGCTTTAGGGAGCCATACTATTGTAACAATCACAGCTATCATAGATCACAAGTCTGATCATATTTGTAATTTTGATGCAAATGTAACGCCATCGGCCATATTGGATCGTAAAGTTGTGATTGTTGTCATAAAAATTTGCGACTGCCTGTGCGTTCCCGTAAGCTATCACAAGAGTTCTCCCAACTAAGATGGCAGATATTATCGTTTCTCAATGAGAAGTAAAATATTTATTTTTGTATGTGAAATGTTATTATAGATACAGAAGATTAAATTAATAACATTTGTATAATTTAAAAATGACAAGATTATTTCATTAAACGTGATAAATAGTGTTTGTGTGATTGTTCATTAATGATTCATTATTTAAAAAATCACAATACAATTGTATTATAATATGAGATAAACAGCATATTAAACTGATAAAGAGCCTGATTTTCTGTAATAATAATTATCATTATTAATTGTATATGTTTTATTTTGTATCATTTGTTCCTTGTTGCAAAAGTCAAACTACTATATTTTCATACTAATAGTACTAAATGTGTTAAGGACTCCTTAAATATAATCAACATGTATAAATCAATACTTTTAATAATAAATATGGATATATTTATCATTTATAAGTTTTCCCTCCCCATTCTTTCTGCAGACAAGTAGAAAATTTCAGTGATTTTGCATGTTAGGTAGTTTAACCCTTCATTTATCGCAGAAGAGAAGTCATCAAAATATAAAACAGCTTGATACAACTACAAACCTAAATTTTAAACAGATTTTCATCAAAATTATCTAAATTGTAGAGTTAAAATCATTATTATAAAAAAGAAAAACAACTATATATGTGGTGAATTAATTTTGAATCTAAAAGTAGATTATGAGATAGTTATACTTTTCTACAATCACAATTTAGGAGCATTAACTAGAATTTTTAAGATGTTGATGAAATGCTGAAATTCATTAATGGGATTTCTTTATTTACAAAATTTATATACAGTCATTTATAAGATTATTTTAACTCCTACAATATTTTAAGCATTAATATTCAGAAATATTCTTTAAAGTTTTAACTTTCCAAATTTAGGTATCTACTATACATTACATATGTTTACTTTAATTTCTTATTGAATTGAACATTTATGTTTTATAGTTTTAATATAATTAATGGTTTAAAAACATGGGAGAATTTAAGTATACATTACATTTTATTAATTAGGATGAAAAATAATCATTTTATACACCTGCATCATTGTTACCAAGTTTGTATATGCTGAAAATATGCTCGCATCACTGATATTGACAAAAGTTCTGTTCCCTAACAAAAATAACTTCCATACAAACCTGCTAGTTAATTTAATGCGGTATATTTTTAAAATTTAGGTATGCATGCATATATGTTTATTTAAAGTGTCATTAAATCACTCGCTATCAAAGTGAACATGGGAAAACAGTAAAGGAGTATCCTTCAAATAAAGAATGTTATTGTGCCAATTTTTTAAGCAAACAAGAAGGTGAGCGTTCTATTTTCTCAGACAAAGATGACATTGAATGGATTAATGTGGGACAGATTTCTGATATGTTCCTTGTTTCTGATTACAATGGAAGATCTTTTTAAAATTTGTTTAAGAAATTTGTCACAAAAAAACTAATTATGGTCAATGAATGGTTAAAATTTTGCATAATTTTCAGCCTAAATTTTTATCTTAATACTAATAAACCTAATGCAGTATTATCCAAATTACCCAGTGGATGGGGTAATTTGGATATAATGATGTAAAATACCTGGGTATTTATTTTTAGATGAACTCTATTCGAATAAATATCTTTATTTGTATATAATATGGTATTGCAAAATATAAAGAGGAAGGGAGAGAGAGTATGTAAAGGAAACAGAAACATTTGAGACTTATTTATTTTAATATTAAATTCAATCTGAAAAACAAATTCAATGTGACATCATACATTTTGCATAACATTTTTCATTTAAAGTACCTTTAAAATAAAAACTTTTTTAAGTTATAACATATTTGCTGATTTTTAAAAGCAAAGGTAATTAATTTAAACTGAAAGAAAATGTTGAGTTTGATTTCTAAATTATAAAGAACACTGATAATGGGAAAAAAAAAAAAAAAAAAAAAAAAAAAAAAAAAGATAGCTAGATACAATTGAAGGAGGAATTATACTATTTAAAAAAAAAATCCTGAGAATTATTACAGAGTTGTATATAAAACTGTTAAAAAATTATCCTAAAATAATATTTAAAAAAAAAAAAGTCTAAATTTAAAGTGTTTATAGCTATGTACACTGCTCGACATTGAAAATGCAACACCAAGAAGGAATGATAATAATGGAATGAAATTTGTTGGACACACACATTATAGTAGGAAGAACAATTGATTAAAATTTCAGGAAATTTGGAGTAATATGTACTGAGAAAACAGTACATAAACCAAAACTGACTTGTAGCATAGTATTGTGAGAAAATTAAGAATTAGAAGCCTTCTCTGGCACTGTCTATACTATATGATATAAGCATAGTTAAAAATTATTATTCCACTGTTACTGCCATAGCTTTGAACCAGAAAAATTAATTTATACTGCTATTCCACTTAAATTTTAGAATATTTTATTATGAAAGCTGATAAAATTTTTAAAAAATAATTTAATCAAAACTTTGAATAAAAAAATATATATTACAAACTATGTTATGACTATATATACATGAAAATCTTTTTAAACATATCACAGAAAAAAAAAATTGATCCAATATTACCATTAACTAAGTGAAAGTCACTTTATAAAATATTTTTATTTTATAAACAAAATCCAGAAAAAACAATGAAGGCAATAACACTGCTTGGCATAAAAATTGCCTCTGACACTATTTCAGCATATTCTTATGTAAAATGACCTCCTGAATCCGAAAAGAATGCCCATTTTGCCCTATCACCCACCTTTTTCTAGGAATGGTCCTCTTATCATTTTTCGGTGATTTTATAGCTATAAATTTGATTTTTAGAAAAGGGGAAGGATTATTTTAACCGTTAAATATCTTTTGAGGGTCTACAAAGTTGGAAAATTCTAAAACATGGACATTTGCAACAAAGGAAAAATTTTGGGGGGGATTTGCCACTGAAATTATGCATCACATATCTTATATATTTTCTTATCTGTTATTAATGTCATTTTTTAAACTGTATATATATATATATATATACATATATTGTTTTTTGGTGTTAAATTAATTATTTTTCCTTCTTCAAATCAAATTCATGGTCATAAAATTATCGAACTGAGAAAGAAATTGGGGGGGGGGGGGGGAGAATGGTGTATCTAGAAAACGGTGGGTGACTAGGCAAAATGGGAGTCATATTCGGATTCAGGAAGTCATTTTACATAAGAATCAGCAAGAATAATATCAGATCTCGGGGAATTTTTTTTTTTTTTTTCAGATCAGTGTAATCAGCAGTCTTCATGGACATTAGTCGAATTATTGTATACAATATAATATATATATATATATATATATATATATATATATATATATATATATATATATATATATATATACAGTGGTGGACATAATTATAAGACGCCTATCTAATTTCACAAATAGTGAAAGAAAAGATTCAGAGCTTAAAAATGTTTTATCAGACACGTCAGAAACATAAAATTATTCTGTTATCACACGTAATTGTTTTACAGAAATGATATTTTTATAGAGTTTACTAAAAAAAATTAAAAATACCATGGACAAAATTATAAGACACCCTAACATTTTAATTAAAACACTTGCTTTATTTCGAAAATAATGCGCAATATGCAAATTTTCTACACGCTGTTATGACGTCAGCCGTTAACTAAAGCAGACGATAACCGATTTCACGCATTTAGAAACATGCCACGAGGTACAGAATTAAAAGAAAGTGAAATTCGCAAAATTTGGAGATTAAATGGAACTGGTGCTTCAATTAATAATATTTCAAAAGTTATTAAATACTCTAGATGTGCAATTAGAAACGTTTTGAAAAGAGGAATTAATGGATCGATGATTAAAAGATCTGGACGTACTCCTTGCTTGTCCTCGAGAGACAGACGCCATGTGCTTTCGCTCACTACACAGAATAAGATGACCACTACAGGCATTAAAAATGATTTGAAACTGAATTGTTCAAGGAGAACCATTCGCAGGGTGCTGCATAATGCTTTCTATGTGAAATATAAAAAAACGAAGAAAAAAAAAACCACTTGTAAGCCGGCACAAAATGGAGCGTCTAAACTTTGCTAAACAAACTATGGCATGGACCTCTAAATGGTACTCTGTGTTATTTTCTGATGAAAAAAAATTTAACCTGGATGGTCCTGATGGGTTTCAATATTATTGGCATGATTTATGCAAGTCTCCTCATGTACTAATGAGCCGCCAAATGGGTGGAGGCTCAGTAATTATTTGGGCTGGTTTTTCGGCTCAAGGAAAGACGGATATTGTTTTTGTGCATTCAAGAATGAATTCCGAAAAGTATAAGAATCTTCTTAAAGATCAACTAGCCATATACGGTGAACTTCGTGGCAAAAACTATACTTTCCAGCACAATAACGTGCCGATTCATGCATCACACGAAACAAAAAAGTGGCTTTCAGAACAAGGTATCAATATTCTCCCATGGCTTTCTCACTCCCCAGACTTAAATCCCATCGAAAACTTGTGGGGGGATCTTAGCTTGTGTGGTTTACCGAAATGAGAGGCAGTTTATATGTGTCGAAGACAAAGAATGCTATAAAATGTGCTTGGGAAGAACTGTGTTGCGATATTTTGTTAGAATTGATAGATTCGATGCCAAATCGCATCTTTCATGTTATAAAAAACAATGGCGACTCCACCAAATATTGAATAACCATGTTAGAGAATTTTCTTTTAGACCATTAGTGTCTGGTAATTATGTTGACCACTGTATTTGGAAAAAAACGGTTGGTGTCTCATAATTTTGTCCATTATGTTTTAAGTTTTTTCATTAAATTGTATGAAAATATCATTATTATAAAATAATTATATATGATAACAGAATAAATTTATGCTTTTGACATATTTGATAAAACATTTTTAAGCTCTGAATCTTTTCTTTCACTATTTGTGAAATTAGATAGGTGTCTTATAATTATGTCCACCACTGTATATATATATATATATATATATATATATATATATATATTTTTTTTTTTCAAAATACCTAGTTTTTGGGTGTTTACTCAGGACTCTGATAAATTCCCAAAAAATAATTAACTAACCACTGGGTATTTATCCACTCCAGATCAGTATTTGGGTATAGTAGAACTAATGTTTGCTATTTTTATACAAATGTATAATTTAAATCAATAATTTAAGATTTTAAATAGTGTTATCTTTCACAATTTAAGGATGGGAGGGGGATGAATTTTCTTGTGGTTAATTTAGATTACTTTTCTTTATTTATTGTATTGGAATTTTAAAAGACAACTTATTGTTGTTATAATACACTTTTAAAGCAAAAAAAAAAGCCAAATAAATTTGGATTTTGCTTTGTACAGAGGGCACGCATAAATTTGATTTAATTATTGATGAATTGATTCAAAAGAGATGTTTTCACTTTTAAAGTTTTAAACTTTGTGTAAAATATGATTTTTTTTTTTTTTTTTTTTTTTTTTTTTGGGGGGGGGGGGTGGAGGTGGAGGGGGGGTTATAATTAACTAGTTTTTGTTTAAAAATGTATCCAATTTTAAAAGGATTCTTTTTCTGCATCACAATCGCATTTTTCACACCATAATATTTACATGTTTTAGAATCCAAATGGCTTCAAGAATTTAAGAATGACACAATCTTTTAATTTAAGTGTTATAATTGACATTTGGTACTTTCATAATAATCACATATTGGCAATTTATACTTTAGTATTAATATTAACTAAAATAATGGTAAATACTCCTAAAATACGATCGCCATAGCTGACCAGTATATTTTAACTGGCGACTATGTTTTCAACTTTGAAACTTAATAATAAAAAAATAATAACAATAATAAATATTTTGATGAAAAAATTGGTTCTAGAATCAGGCTTCGATTCCACTCCCAATATAAGCAAACTCTCAGCATTTTGATACTCACTCATATTACCACGTTTTGAAGCACAGTGTTAAATCAATACACCATTAGGAAATTTACACCACTTTTCTCCATATACATTTTACAACTTTGTGTTAAATTACTGCACCATTTTAGGGAACTGGTCTACACAGCTTCTCGTTTGCATGTGCTTTGCGACCTGGTGCTGAATCGTGTATCTGGTGTAATCAGGGATTGAAAAATCTCAAATTTCTACTTGCCTAATGGGCATGTTAGTCTGAAGAATACATGCCCAAATATTTTAATTAAATGCACATTAATAAAAACATTCACATATTCAGTGAAAAGAATTTAACAACATTATACCTATATTGACATTTTTTATTTCAGATTATGTAAAAGTTTTAGACAAGATATGCTGTATCTTAAAATAATTATTGATTAAATATTTGCTTACTATAGTTACTTGATTAAATATTTTCATACCCAGCAGGGAAAAAAGTACAAGCCCAATCTGAATTTTTACGGGCCCCGGGCACGTCGGGATATAATTTTTGAGCCCTGTGTAATGATATATTGATGCTGACAGTGTATCAATTTAGTAAAATTAATAAAACTGGTTTCATGCTGTGAAATTTAAATTGGTGTTTCCCAATGTATCATTCTGCACTAGTAAATATTTGGTTTTTATGCTAATTCTTTTTCTATATTCAAATAAATTTCAAAATTTGAAAAAAAGAAATGCGGTTTGGGGATATTTTTTACTGGTTACCAGAAATTTTTGCTGGTGACCAGTTCTGTCTTTTTCAAATTCTTAGAGCTCTGATTAATAATAATGTCATGCTAATTATACGAAATTAAATACAATATGTACAAATGTATAGCAATTTATATAGTAATTTTAATGTTTCATATAAATTTAAAATAGATGTAAGTTTATCATAATGGTGATTAATTGCTAGCATGCAGTTAACAAAAGTATCTCATTTATTTGTATTATTAATTTATTGTGATGTAGCTTAATTCCACATATTTTCTCCTCACATATAAAAATTCCACATAATAGCAAAGAAAAGAGTTTTCTAAAAATAGAAATTGTTTTATTTTATTAAAGCTTTGTTTTGTGGATGAATAAACACTAAAAATTTATCAGGTTATTTACTTTTTTTTTTTTTTACAACTGTAACAACTATATTTAAACATCATACCTACAAAAAAAAAAAAAAAAAAAAAAAAAAAAAACTGAAGCTAACTTTTGTTTTCTAAGTAATAGTTATAAAATTCTTTACAAAATTACAGAATTTACTTTTTATAACAGGACTTATTTTTAATCTATTATCCCATATAAAGGCTTACGGTAACAATGTTGAGTTCCTCAGCAGCAGTTACTATATGTATTTCTTAAAATTTTGTTGGTATAGCTTTAGTAGGGTCATCTTAATGACTTTTAAGCCTTTGCCATTTTGGTGATGAATTAGAATAGCTATCACAATTGTATAAGTAAAGACCTTGAACTTGGTGAGAAATGCCAAAGCTACTTCAGTGTAAATTTTCAAACTTCACCAAGGTTATCCCTATACTAAAGCTGTTCCATTCCTGTCATATGATTTTTCTCAAAAACAGCCAATTTAATTATCCAAAAATAGGTATAAAACAAAAAGTAATTTTACTTTTCTTTATTCGATAATGTTGTATCTGTAACATTTTCAGTGTTATCGCTGAAAATTTTGAGGTTTTATTTTTAAGATTATTTTATTCATTTGAAATGCATGCATGGAAACCATGGATATAATTTAACTTTCTTTATTCCATTACATTGTTATAACTAAGACATCATTTGCAGCATTATCTCCAGGAAGCTTGGACTTTTATTTTTAAGAAGATAATAAATTTTTAATTAGAAATGAAATTTCATTTAGAAAGATTGGCGTGTAAGGCCGATTTTTTTATTTTTTTTTTTTTAAATACCAACTATGTGAAAAATATCAGAGCCGGGAATTAAGTGGAGAATCCAGGTTCGATTTCCGGCTCTGGTATTTTTCACATAGTTGGTATAAAAAATCAGCCTTACACTCCAGTCTTTCTAAATGAAATTTTTAATTTTACAGCAAATTCAGAAAGCTTTCTGTGAATTATTTTCACACATTTATCTTGATTTATAGAAAACTGGCCCTGCAGATTGGTGGCCTTTTAAAAGTGGCTTGTCCTATGGCACAATTTGCCAGTGTTCTAAAAAGTACATTACCAAATCAATATCTGACTTGCATTCGAATATAAAAACTTAATCCAACTTTTCCAACAAATAAAATACTGAGCTAAGTTATAAAGTAAATTACTCATTCTTATCCAACAAAAGTTAAATAAAAACCTAAAAAAAGTAATAAATACTGTGTCTATATTTATCGAACAGATCAAAAGATTTCATCTTTCTAATGAGTTAATATTTTAGATGTTTACCACGTAACTTAGTTGGTATAGAGGATAAGAATCTGTGAATAATTCTGATCTAGAATCAATCAATAAAATAACTGATTTAAATATATGTGCATTAAACAAGAAAGAAATTAAAAATTGTTAAATAATTCTTTATTTAAAATTTTGTAGCGCGAAAAAAAAGCAAGAGATGTGTTATTTTCTTCACTTAAAAAAAAAAAAAAAAAAAAAAGTTTCAAGGCAATAAATTACGATTTCCCCCCCCCCCCCCCCCCGCCTTTAAATATGGTTTTTAAAAAAAATAATAATAATACTGCATCTGTATACACATAATGAAAAGAAAAATCTATTTCATTTTAATGCTAAGGTAATCTCAAATATTGAATTAGAGGATCTCTTGGCGGAACACAAGTGCATTGGGACCAGAGACCCAGGTTTGGATTCTGACTAGATTCAATATAAAACAAGTCCTTCTGGCTCATTCGGAATGGCAGGTTGATTTCTTTTTCCTTATCGAGTAACCTCCATTTTGTTTTAAAATGGTGGCTACAATTTAATTATGAGCTCAGTAAATAAATATGATGAGGGCTATGTATATATGGACATAAATATGGTTCATAAATTAAAACAGGAATATGCATAATTCTTGGGGCATTTATAGTATTTCCTGTCAGTGTGGTTTATCATATATTGGCCAAACTAAACGCAGTCTTAAATTTCGTCTAAAAGAACATATGAATTACGTCCGCAAACAAGAAACCAATAAATCGGCTATTTCTAAACATTGCTGGGAGGAAAATCATAATTTTAAATTTAATTCAGCTAAAATAATTTGCAAACCTAAATCCATTCATGAACTCGATTTCTTTGAAGCTTTTCATATTTATAAAAATTTTAAAAACCTTGTAAATTGTGATTTCGCTGTTCCCTATTTGTCTGATTGTTGGAAATTTTACATTCAGTCCACATTTCCTTAATTTTTCTACTGTTTACACAGCTACACATTCCTTAATTCCTATTGGCCACACTCCCCACCTCTTCCGTAATCCTATTGGTTGAACTAAATCCGGTCCCTCTCCTATATATACGAGCACTTCTCAAGTTTCAGAATTCTCTTTGCACTGATGACGGTACGCTTTAGGCTACCGAAACAGCTGTATGCACCTCAATAATTTTTCTTTGGCGTTTCTGACGTAGTAGTTTTTTCCTGTTTTAATATTCCAACGCCAAGTCTCCTGCTATTATATGGTTCATAAATATCTTTTTCATGTGAATTTGAAATTCTCATGTGGCCAGCACTTAGAAACAAGATAGTATATCAAGTTAGTTAATGAATTTATCAAATGCATTCCTAATATGAGTCTATCCTACAAATTTATTTTGAATTAATTCAGTATTTCAAAAGTTATTGTGTTGACAAATTTTCAAGTGGCCCCCACTTAGAACCAACATGACTAGAGCAAATTGCTCACTTAACTAATCCAAGATATTTGTATGATACTATCACAGTCAAACTCTGGTTCGAATTAAATCAGTATTTCAAAAGTTATTATGATAAGAAATTTTCAAGTGGCCACCACCTGGAAACAAAAGAGTGGAGTGAGATGACTAGCAAACTTATCTAAGATATTTGAATGATAGGTCCACTGCACAAATTTGATTCAGTACTATTACAAAAGTTGTCATAATGACAAGTTTTCAAGTAGCCGTCACTTGGAGATAAAATTGCAGAGCAAGTTGCCCAGCAAACTTATCCAGAATATTTGAAACTATACGTTCACTTTCCATCATTAGTTTAAATCAACTTAGTATTTCAAAAGAAGTTATGATAGTATATTTTCAAGTGTCAGTCAGATTTCAAGTGACTGCAACTTGAAAACAAAATGGTAGAACAAGTTGTCCAGTGAACTTATCATCAAAACATTTATATGAGTTCACTACCCAACTTTGGTTTGAATTGATTGATTGATTCAGTGTTTCAAATGTTATTGTAATAATAAATTTTCAGGTAGCCCTAATTAATTAAGTTTTTTTTTTTTTTTTTTTTTTTTTTTGTAAGAAAAGAGCGGATAAATTTCATTAATAAACTTGGTTGAGACACTTATATGGCCTATATATATATTAAAATTCAAGCAAATCCAATCTTAAATACACTTTTCACAATGTGGATTTGTAATTTTCAAGTGACCTCCACAGGATTTTTTTTTTTTTTTTTTTTCCCTTAGCCTAATTCAGGATAATTTTTTTAATATAAAGTTTTTAAATTATAATATTTAATATAAATAAAGTTTAAAGCTTTTAAATTATCTTTTAGGCTCACTCGGTAGATTTTACCAATTGCCCTTCGCATAGCTCTGCTAGACTAATATGTAATGTACATGCAACATTAGCGTAAAGTAAAAGAAAAGAAAAAAAAAACAGTACTCACTGTTGATTTTATTCTGCCATCATCTATGTTTACATAAATCTTTAAATAACATAGATAATTTTTGGATGTAATATGCACTAAAATGGACATGTCTATATTACGTTCACATGTTTATTTATTTTGGCTTAAAGACACTTATTACATAAAAATACATTTCAATATAATATCTACAAGATATAGTGAAATATACACTAAATCTAGCTGTAATATGGACATATCAGATTATGTACTTTGACCTAATCTACATGAATTTGTGTTGACTGGGTTCTTTCTTTAATAATCATGTTCTATATACTTTTTAAAAACAAACATCAAACTAAAAAATAACTTTTTGAAACACTAATGAGTAGAATAATAGTTGTAGTGATTATATATATATATTTATTTATTTATTTATTAGATAACAGATGTATAAAGACATTAATTAGATTCAATTTTTCAAAAGCTGCTTTTTGATGTTAGAAAATGAAAGATTACAAGGAAATATTTTTAAATATTTTGCTTTAAACAACTTCAAAATTACTTATTGAAACTTCGTTTATACTGAGAAAATTAGACTAACCTCTCTCTTTCCTATTTTGTGTAAGACTTTTACAAAATACATAAATAAAAGAGAAAATATTTTATAAATAAAACATTCTTAAATGAACTTTTTATTACGAAAATAGGAAAAGTACTACATGTGTATGTTTAACTATGTTAATATATAGTTTTATTTTATATTTTTTTCTCTACTATATATATATATTCTGTACAAGAAATCTTATCCACCTTGTTTGCAGGACATTGAAATAAAGAGGATAAAATTTGCACTTATATGTTTTAGTGTGCTCTTCAATATTAAAAAGTGCTTTCTGAGTATAAAGTTTTGCTTTATCTGTATAATACTTTCTTATTTACATGATAGTTCTCCAGAAAGAATTTTCAACTGCAAAGAGAGAAGATAAACCACGCCCCTTAATGTAATGATTAAGCAAAGATTCCAGATAGAGGAAGTGAGACACATAACACGCTAGCAGAAGCTTATAAAAGCTGGAATATATACCATTATATATTCCAGCTGACAAAATATTCGCACCAAGCAAATTCTGATTTCTATATGCTATTTTAAAGCTGTCTTTTAAATAGGACAATGGGATAAAATGGGTTAAAAAAAAAAAAAATAATAATAATGTAATGCAAAGGAATGAAATTTCTGTATTTTCGACACCTAATTTTCAAAATGGGCCTTTTTTTTTTTTAAATGAGAGGTTATTTTTTACTTCATTTATGTATAATTGCCAAAATGTATGTTTTTCAATGTCAATTTATTGCCATGATGATCACATGAGAAAAAAAGAAAACTGGTCAGTTGTTTAATTTTTCAAGTCATCACTTTATACTAATCAGTGACCATATGCTGAGAAGATCTTTTCAGGTCTAGCTGAAAGTATTTTGTACTTACTTTCAGGTGAATGCCTACAAAATGGATTAAGCTGCTATTTTATAAGAAATGCTGGTTTCTTTTTCTCTCTTTATTTAATTAAGTATACTTAAAAAATAAATCATGCAATCTTTTATATTTAAATTACAATTCAATGACTGTCACAAAATAATTTAGTAAAATGCAAATGTTTATTGAGAAGAAAAATATTAAACTTACCAATTTTATTATTTTAATCAACATCCAATTATTGGTGGAACTTGTCATTAATTTAAAGAAAACTGGAGCTAAAGAAAGATAATTTTTGGGATTCTTCCGTGCTAGTTCACAAATAACATTTACAGCAGCAGACTGTACACCTAATATAAAAATCAATGTTAAAATTTAGAATTAAAAATGCCCTTTCAGGTTTTATAATTAATATAATTTTATTGTTATATGTTAAATAGTATAACACTTCATTTAAACATAAAATTTTAAAATCGTAAGAGATAAATTTAAAAGCTTTTAATAGTTTTGCTTCCAAAATATAACAAGTTATATAAATTATATCAAAATAAATAAATTACGCTAATAAAATCAATAAATTAATAATTATCATTTCTTTTATAAATTATATTTTAAACTAAATAAAATATTTTCAAAATTTAGTAAAATAAATATAACCAATATCATAAAATTACATATCTTCTTTAATAATCTCTTTTGATATTCAAAAATTTTATTCATTTTCTGAAATTAATTTTAACTTCCCCATGCGTTAATTGTAATAAGCTATTAAAAATACAAACTTTCATACCTAACCCATGAAAATAGATTAAAAATTTAATAAAATATGTTCAATTTTTTATCACCTCAAAATTGTGTATAAAAAAATATGAAGCTTACAATTTTTTGTTACTCTTTCAGCGGTCATATTTGATGGTAAAGATTTTGTCTCCTCTCTTCTGAGAGACTTGTGGCCACTAATAAAAGCATCTGGATTATTCTCAAAGTTTTGGATAAGGTAAGTATGCAACCCTTTTTGGTACAATGATTGGAGGAATTTGCGTAAAATTAAAAAATTCAGTCCAGAAAGTTCTCAGCTGAAGAGATTGTTTGCTACTTTTAAATTCTATTACTTTTCTAATGGACTCAAGTTTAACTAGTAAGCAGTTATTGATTGTGTAAACTTCAAAGAAAAAATATCCAGAGATTTGTTATAATTGTAAAAAAACTTAATTAAAAATGTGTATTTTGCAAAATTTTTGCTAAAAATGCTTTTCAAACCAGTTTTAAGCACAATATAACTAAATCCCTGCCGTTTTTTTTTTTTTTTTTTTTTTTTTTTTTAGAAAATTAATTCAAATATTAACCACAATTTTCCTTGTTAACATTAATAAATAAATAAAAAGAGCCATGAATTATAGAATTGTAGATTTCACAGAATCAACTGTATTAGCATAGCTTTTTGCTTTATATTAAAATAAAATAAAATTAATATGTTGTATCTTTTGAAAAGTTAGGATATAAATTACGCCCGTAAAATTTTAAATTAACAGAAAGAAAAAAAAAAGAAAAGAAAAAACAGATAATCTGAAATTGAGATTTTTGCCTTGGATAAAAATAGTAGGGTATGAAATTAAAATAACTCCTGTTTACAATACTTTCAATTAACAGAATGATTTGTTGTTATTTTATTTTGATGATGTTCTAAATCATGCCTGTCCAACCCAAAACACTTGGTGGGCCGCACTAGAAATCTATTTTGTTCATTTGGGCCACACCATACACATCATTAAAAAAAAAGCTCTCCCCCCCCCCCCCCCCAACCTTTCCTGAGTAATTTTGTTGTAATTTAGTATAGAGACATGCGGCTGGGGCCGATTGATTAGTAATAAGGCCTAGCTTAGAACAATTTAGTTAGATTTTGCTAAAGGGATGTTTTACATATTAAAACTGGCATCAACTTCATTTTTTTTCAAAAGCAACCCCCAATTTCAACAAGCTTTTTGGATTGTTTGGATCAAATCAGCCCAGTAAATGGAATAGTTTATATACTTCTCTCATTTTTTCACAGGGTTGTAATTTGTTAAAATATGGAGATGCTAATGTTAAAGGAATGTAATAAACATTAATTCAAGTCTTCCCCAAAAATTAATATATTAATTTTTCTTCTTTTTATAATGTTAGAATAAAGTAACCCAAATATACTCCATGTATATTTTTGATTAAAAAACATTTTTTGAATTATGAAAATTATTAATAAATTCATATTTCAAAAAATTATATGTTATGACCTACATTATTTTTTGCATGAATGGAATGGGCATCATCAAAAACAGGGGTGAATCTGACCTCAACTCAAAAACCCGGAAAATTAATTCCCCCCCCCCCATTTCCGCGGATGGCAATCGCGGAAAAATTTGCTAAGCTCACGGAAATTTTTCTGCAAACAGCGATCACGGAAAAATCGTATGGCTACTATTCATTTTGGTTTTCTATTTGTGCAATACATTAGACATTAGCGAACGCCGATCATCGTCTGGGCAGCAGGAAGCGAACGCTACTGATAAGAGCAGTGGTTTTCTCCCTGCTCATTCCAAAGTCGGGCTTTCACGGCTGCGGCAGGCGGCAGCCGCTTTAGGACAGGAGGGGGAGGAAATGAAGGATTAACTTTCTCTTCTTTAATCACGGGAGGTTTTTAATCGGCGCTCGGTATTTATTGCGCATTGCACGTGCTTTTTTGAATAGAAAAGCCAAGTGAGGAGAGGGTGATTTCATTCTCTAGTTTCGCGTGATTCATTAATTTTGCGACTGCTTTCTAACTGAAGTGAAATCGCTGAATCTAATCCGACTTCTCGTTTCTTGTGAAGGCGGAGTTAAACAAGCGCGGTTGTGAATGCGTTGTAGTTACCGGGAAGTGGGAAGGTCTATTTTCTCTTCCGGGATGGGAAGCACAAAGCTGAAGCTGACGGAGAGAGTTTGGCGATTAGATATATAGGTTGCGTGAGGTTAAATTAAATAATGAAGAATCATCCAACTTCATAAATTAATACGACTCCTTTAGAAAAATAGAATTTTATTTACACACAATAAAACAACCACGGCAAGCGCCGGTATTTGCATCGCTCTCAGAGGCGAAGAGAGAAAGAGCTCTTGAATGCGCGTGCACACATCCGATGGGACGGAGAAAGAGAGAAGTGCGCTGTTTACAAGACGAATGCTCTCCGCTCCACGAGAGAGGATATTTGTAAGAGGGGAGGGAAAGGGAGCTTACTTTCCGGGAATTTGCGTTTATCGCCGTCAAATAAAAAGTTGTTTGAATATAAAAGACGATTTCAGCAACATTATTATTATTTTTTTTTTTTTTTTTTCAAGCTTGGTTATGAATGTGCACTTTTCTATTGATTTCAATATTTCCAAAAATCCGGAATTCCGGGATTCGTTTAGTTAAAAAATCCGGACTTTCCGGGAGTACCCCGGAAAAGTTTCACCCCTGCAAAAATCAGTTTCTAAATTTACAGTTTATTCCTATCATTATTTTTCAAATTATAGTGATATTTAAATTTTTATTGCTCCTAGGGGGCTGTCACTTGTTATCATTTGTGTCATACATTACTTTGCTTGAGTACGATTTAAAATAATTATTCAAGTAATTTTAGGCGTACACATTTTTTTAATCAGCATTACTTCATTTTATACTAGCATACTTTGCCCAGCTCACTGGTCACTATATTTAAACAAATTTAAAAAAGAATCAGTATTTTTTATACCATTCCACAAATTAAAACTAAAAAGAAAATACATTAAAATTGCTTAAAAACTTCGTTTAGGGCCCTCGCTGACTTCAGCAGAGACTTCTTCACCGCAACGTCTTGGTACTGGATAATTTAATTTAATTTATAGAAATGCTAATAATACAGAAAAAACTGCATTAGTCTTTTTTTTTTTTTTTTTTTTTCTATAATTAGACCAATTAAAAAAATGCTTTTCTTCCCCCCCCCCTAGCATTACAAAAATATTTAAAATAAAATTGAGAAAAATTGTGCAAAAACATTGAAACAGCTTGGACCTCTTGGCGGAATTTGAAATTTTGCACTGAAGTAGCTTGGACATTTCTCGCCAAAATGTTTACTTATGCACTTGCGATAACCATATCAACTCATCGCCGAAATCACAACAAAATTATAAATAATTATTAGATTTAAAAAAAAAAAAAAAAATTATCATGTTTTAAAATTTCCTCTCTCCTACATGAGATTGGATAAGATTCGGCTTGACCCCCCCCCCCCCCCCCCGAACAACTCATGTAATTAATGGACACCCCCTTATGAGAAGAATCTCAAAGTACTTCTTTAAAATAAAGCATCAATATTTTTGCTATTTTGACTTTATGAATTAATATATTTACGTCCTCAATTGAAATTAGTAATACATTTTCATTTTAGACTTCTGTATGTTTATTTATTTGAGTTGGCTGTAATTTTCTTTCCTATGGTCTCAGATGAGTTTTAATTTCAGGTAGATTTTTTTTTTTTTTTTTTTTTTTTTTTTTTTGGGGGGGGGGGGGTAAAATTGATTTAATACTGGATTTGATTAATTATACAGACCTGAAAACACTTTTTTTCTACCTCTTTCTTTCTAGTTTATGTTAATTGCTTAAAGTTTTTATTTACCTTTGATAATTTGCCACTGACTACATTTTTCTGCTATAAAGTTTTTTTTATTTTTTACTGCTGATTTCTTAATGACTATATACAAGCTGCTACAACTATGCTTACCTGGATCAGGATCTTCAAGTTTTTCTTTAAGCCTTGGAAAAGCAGGCCTTAAAGCTTCTGGAAATTTTAAAAATATCTTGTACATCAGTAAAACTGCTTTTTTCCTCAAGTATGGTTTTGTTGATGACAACTAAAAATAAATAGTGTAAATGTATTAATTAATTTTATTTTTTATTTTTTTCCTTTTTTTTTTTTTTTTTTTAAATCTTAAAAAAAAAAAAAAAAAAAAAAAATCTTGCATCAAAATTTATTTTATTTTGTAATTAATAGATTACAATTTACCATAAAATTATACTTCTTTTTTGAATATAACTCTTCCCCTTCCCTTAAAAAAAAAAAAAAACTTTTATATTTAAGCTATAAAACAAAAATTATTCTACATACTTATATTATACTCAGCTGAATGTTAGTATAACAAAATTGGATAAAAAAAGAAAATATAAGTTAAAAAGCAATGGTATCTTAAGTTATCTGTTACAGAATATTTAAAAAGATATTTTTCTACTACATTTCTGCATGACTCAGTGGCGGATTTAAGGGTGGGGCTAGGGGGCTGAAGCCCCCCCCCCCAAAAAAAAAAACAAAAAAACACTGACATTCACAATTGAATATTGCAATTGTAAATTTTTTATTGGCCTAGAATAACACTTGAAAAATCTTAGCCCCCCCAAAAAGTCAAGTTCTGGATCCGCCACTGGCATGACTATAAGATTAAAGGTTGAGTATCTAATATGTCTTAGACAAAGTAATAACATAAGAGAAATTGAAATCAAAGATCAAATCAGAGGAAGGTTGAGGATTCAAACAAACCTCTGAAATTTTGTAGATTTGTTCAATTTTTTTTTTAGCTAAACTTAATTTTTAACACTATGTATTAAAGTCTAAACAATATCCAAAAAATTTTTACAACCTTGCAAAACCCTGTTTAAAAAAAAAAAAAAAAAAAAAAACTAGGTAGATTGTATTAATTCTTATTTCCATAAAAGCACTTAGATAAACTATTTTAGTCCTGTCTAACACAGTATAACTCTGATATAGAAAGACATTTTTCCTACATTAGTACAATCTAAACAGCAAAAACTACAACTAAAATTCTGTATTCCAGTTATCTAGATCTGAAACATACCAATGTCATAACATCGTTTGCAAGATCGCGAGCAAGATCAGGGGTCACAAAGCAAGCAAAACCACTCATAGCTGTTCCTGCATCATACATATTTTGGCTGTTAAGATCCTAGATAAAAAGAAAATATATTATAAAAATATGAATATCAAAATTAATTGTAATCAAAAAGATAATACTAATAATGTTTTAAATATAATACTATTTGAAAGTACCAATAAATTCCAAAAATATTTATTTTTACCTAAAATACCTTACAATCCTAATTTTCCGAGATTATAATTTTTTTAATTGAAATAATAGCATTTGAAGTAACTTCCCTCAACATACCATAAAATACCAAAAATAAGTCCTTTCGTGCTTTTTTCAGGAGTAAGATAGGTAAAGCTTGGGTTGAGAGCTTATTTTTAATTTTAGAATATCTTTAAGAATATCTTTTAACACTATCTAAGTTTTTAGTATTAAAAGAGTATAGAAGGAAAATAAAGCAAAATATATGAAATAATTCTAAAAATGAAAAAAAAATCTATTATATAAAATATTTTC
Source organism: Salticus scenicus (assembly GCA_963930645.1). Taxonomy (NCBI): domain Eukaryota; kingdom Metazoa; phylum Arthropoda; class Arachnida; order Araneae; family Salticidae; genus Salticus; species Salticus scenicus. The sequence goes on along the minus strand of OZ005651.1, from coordinate 123,936,212 downwards.
TTTCTCTCCCTCCTCCCTGCCCCATCAGCATCATCTGTCACCACGATTTCCACCTTACTACTAACGAATTCCTCTAAATTTTTAATGTTTACTTCTCAAAATTATGATCTGCCAGATTTATTTTTCATTATTTGGCTATTTTTATTAAGTTTTTTTTTTTAATTTTTATGATTTGTTAGTTCAGGTTGCTCCTTTCAGACAGGATGCCTGAACGCAATCTCTGATTTGTCGGGTTGCCTAGGAAATAATTTCGTCGTTTTTAGCTAAAAATTTTCAGAAAACTGAGGTTGACACTCCTCCCTCTCGTGAAAGCACATTGGCATGCTATGATTTGGTAAAGATGATGCCAAAATTTGATTTTAAAAATGATGATATCGTGTTGTTCTTATCTCTTTTCGAGCGTCAAGCTAAAAGAATTAAGGTAGAAGAGAAGAACTGGGTGCCTGCTTTATTGACACTACTTCCATCTGAAATAGTGCAGCTCACTGCAAGAGAGTCTGAAGAAAAATTTGAGGATTATATATACATCAAGAATATACTATTGTCAAGATTTAAACTGACAGCAGAGTCCTTCTTCAAGAAACTTGTCATGCATCAGAAAAGTTCAGAAAAATCGTGGCGGGATTTCACATATGAAGTCACAAATTATTTCCAAGAATGGATAGATGGTCTTGAAATAAAAGACTTTGAAAGTTTAAAGAATTTGATTATTACTGACCAGATAAAAAGGAGAGTACCCCCCAGACATCAGAAAACACTTTGTTGATGAATGGGTAAAATTAATATCACCATCGGAATTAGCCGATAAGCTGGATGCATATGAGAGTGTCTGAATCAATAATAAGAAAATGGACTAGTGAAAGAAAAAGTGGAAAAATATCAACCTCAAAATCATTTCCATGAAAAATTTGGGAAAAATAAAAACAGTTCCGAAAGCACTAATTTTCGAATCCCACCAGCACCATCACAGTGCAAGACTGATAAGACTAGACATACATTCAAACCTACCTGTTTTTCATGTGGGGCTGAAGGTCACCTTTCACGTCATTGTACTTCTAAGCCTATTTAAAAGAAAACTTCAAATTCATCTGGTCAGAATAATTTAATGAATTCCAGCAAGCTGAAACCAGACCGAAAATTCAGTATTAAAGGCAAAAATAAATGTCCCAGTTTCCTCTCCTATTGAAACTGTCGAGAAATTACAAACTGTGAATATCTGTTGTGGAACTAAGACATTAATCGGAATTATAGATTCAGGTGCACAAATTTCAGTTGTGCATGAAGAACTGGTGGCTGATGAACATTTTGAGGGAGAGAGCCAGATAGTGATTGAGTCAGCTTTAGGTGAAAAAAAGTTAACTCCCTTAAGGACTTTTAATTTTGAACTAGACGATGGCTTACATGGGTCAGTGCCAGTTGCTTGCGCAGTCTCGAAGAAGGTAGTCAATGATCTTCTGCTAAGTATGTCTGCATACGAAGTGCTCCGAGAGAGTGTCCAACTGTGTCAGGGCCATACACTTCCTGATTCGCAAAATAAGAATTCAAGAGATTCCGGTGCGTTTGGGTTGAGAGAGGAAGTCGATGATGACAAAGTGAACGAGATGATCCTGGATGGCTGCTTTGGTTGTGATGCACGATCAAGAAGAGGCTGAAAGAAAGTCAGCAAAAGCATCTTTTGTTGAAAGCCAGATAAATGACAAAACTTTGAACACAATTTGGGAAAGGGCTGAAAGGAGACTTCAGTCGTATGACATTGATAATGGAGTTTTAGTGCACATTGAATCCGTGTGTGGAGAAATGATAAAACAAGTAGTGTTGCCTCTCTGCAAACGGGAAGACGTTTTGAAAATAGCCCATGAGATTCCACTAGCGAGACACTTAGGTGAGTGGAAGACCAAGCAACAAATTAAATATTCATTCTTCTGGCCTACACTCAAACAGGATGTGAAAAAATACTGTCAAATTTGTAAAGTTTGCCAGTTGAGAAAGGGAACTTCTTACAGAGACCGAATCCCTATTCGTCCAATAGTAAGACCAGAAACACCCTTTGAAGTATGGAGCATAGACTGTATCGGTCCTTTGCAACCACCTTCTAGAAGGGGTCATAAATACATTATATGTGCTATGCACTTGGTGGGCAGAAACCATTCCAGTTAGAAATATTAGTTCAAAAACTACGTGCAATGTGCTCATGAAAATTTTCACTCAGACTGAATTTCCCAAGGTAATCTGCTCTGATCAAGGGACAAACTTTACAGCCAAACTGACAGAAGCTTTTCTTAATGTCATTGGAGTGGCCTCTAGATTCTCTACTCTGGAACATCCTGAAAGTATGAGTGCGATCGAAAGATTGAACAGAACTCTAAAGGACATGTTGAACAAAAATATTCAACAACATGGCTCGGAATGAGACTTACATCTTCCTTATTTGTTATTCACATATCGGGAAGTTCCGCAAAGTACAACCAGCATATCACCATTTCAACTTGTGTACGGTCGTATGCCACCAGCACCTTTATCAATTTTAAAATAATTTTGGACAGGAGACAGACTTATGCCCACTACTCTCTCTTGTTCTGTTGCAGATTACCTGAAGGATCTTATGGGAAAACTCAAGAATGCTCACGATATTGCCTCCAGGAACAGTCAGCTTGCTCAAAACAGCTATGTTTCACAATACAATTTAAGATCCAGAGCAAAAACATTTAATGTGGGGGATAATGTGTTTATCCTTCTTCCATCGTCTACCCACAAGCTTTTAAATTCATGGGTTGGACCAGCTAGTATAATACAGTTGACGCGTCCTCATTCAGCTAAAGTTCAGTTGGAAGATGGAAGTATAAGAGAATTACACTTTAACAAGCTTCGTCCATACGTTGTAAGAGCCAATCATATTGGTTTAATATTTGAACAGGATGAAGATTTTGGAGACCTATTATGCTCCAAGTGATGTGATGAGTAAAACTGTATCAGATATCAAGAAACATCTTTTAAAAGGTGATTTGAAAGACTTTCAACGTCAATAACTATTTGAAATATTAAAACATTATTCAGATGTTTTCAGCACCAAGCCTGGTCATGCAAGGTAGAAGGCCACTCAGTTCGTTTAACTGCAGATTGTGCCCCAAAAAGATTACGACCATATCGGGTACCAATAACTCTTCAGAATGAAGTAGATCGACAAATTCAAAAGCTACTCCAACTTGACCTTATAGAACCTAGTGATAGTGTAGTGATTGGGCTCACCCCGTCCTCTGTGTTGCGAAAAAAGACTGAAGTATTAGATTGCGTATCAATTTTCGCCTTTTGAACAGTTACACCATTCCGGATGCGTACCCGATGAAAATCGTCAAAGAACCTTTGTTTGAAGTTGGCAGAGCTCATTTTATCTCAGTACTCGACCTAATCAAGGGATACTGGCAAATACCCATGAAAGATGAAGCCAAACCATATACAGCTTTTGTGACGCATTCAGGTCATTACCAGTGGAAGGTTCTCCCATTTGGTATGAAAAATGCAGGAAGCACCTTCCAAAAGTCTGTAGACAAAGCTTTTTTCCCCACACAGGAACTATTGCAGATCATATATTGATGACGTCACAATTTATTCCACTTTGTGGAGCGAACACTTAAACCACATTCACGAAGTTTTTAAAATGCTCAGAGATGTTGGTTTAACAGTAAATTTGGACAAGTGTGATTTCGGAGAAAATTCAGTCAAATTCCTAGGTCACGTGATTGGGTCTGGGAAACATTCCCCCTGATCCTGAAAAAATTTAAACAATTCAAAAATTGGGAAGACCAGTTACAAAGAAAGATGTTCGTAGCTTGTTGGGCCTTGCTAGTCACTACAGAGATTACATTCCCAATTTTTCACATATTGTGCTGCCTTTAACAAACCTTGCGAAGAAACATGTACCAAATAATAATATTCCATGGAAGGCCCCAGAAGAGGAAGCTTTTTTAAAACTTAACAAAGAACTGTTGAGGATGCCCACTCTATACACTCCAAATATGGAACATCCATTCCTATTACTTACAGATGCTTCCGCCACCGCCACTGGAGCCTGTTTAGCCGTGACCTTCGAAATACTCAAGGCCGTGATACTTCCTAAGAGAGAAGGGGGGAAGGCAACATTTCCGTCCTATAATACAGTTAATTTTTATTATTTTATCTCAAAAATCTACATGATAATACATATTTTATCCAATGTTATTGTTTTATTGATTGTATGAATGCTGCATGAACACATTTTGAATGCTAATGAATTACTTTTCCGAGCAATAGATACGCAGCAGGATTTAAAATAAATAAAGAAAAATGAGATAATAAAAGAAAAATGAATTACAAATATATATATATATAATGAATTTTAATAGTATAAGAACAGTGCTTATTTCATTATTTTTCTATATGGCCGTTTTGAGAAAAATTGTAAGAAATAGAATCTGAAATGTTATGAATAATATATTATGATATAATATGAATAATAATAATATGAATAATATATGAATAGTAATTATTATTGTATTAATTTATTTGTTGTACTGTTGTATAGAAACTTATATGTTTTCTTTCTCTATCAAGATTTGTTTTTGCGAGCTACATTAATGGGAGCCAAATTTTTAAATTGCAAAATTTTCTGCATTAAAATTTCATCAGTATAATCAGTTATACATAAAATTTTCTTTGTCTAATTAAACATATTCATAAAAATAATTTTTTGAGGGGAAAAAAATCCGAACTTAAATTGATTAAAAAAAATTATGTTAAATAATAATTATTCCAATGTTATTATTATGAGTATTATTTATATATTTATCCACTGCATGAATGTAGAACAATTCTCTAGAATTTTATGTATCGCTTTTCTAAATAATATATAATCCAGGGTTGTATGTATCCCAGTTTGCTACCAAAATATTTTAACTGTTATATTATTGATAGCTTTCTAGTAAAGTTTAGCAATTAACTATAACCAAAATTACAGTTCGTAGTTACTGATTGAAAATAAAATATAAAACCAGGAATGTGAATACCCCTGATAATCAGCAATGTTGAAATATCCCGAATTAAAAAGAAGGAAAAAGCATATTATGAACTTTAGTTGTATATTATAAATGGTTATCTAAATCTATTATTGTTATTATTATTTTGCGGGAATAATAAGGAAAAGAAACTAAATTGATATGCGTAATACACATTGAATAATTATAGTGTTCTTTTATTTATTGTATTAATGTGTTTAAATTTATTGGTTTACTTACTTTCATTTATTTATTTATTCATTTTGTGTGTGTGTGTATGTGTGTGTGTGTGTGTATGTGTGTGTGATTTACTTCCATAAAAACTTGTTTAATGAGAATAAATTGTAAAATTTTTACATAAAAAGTAACTATTTTTCATATGAAAAGTATACATGAAAAGTAACTATTTTTCAAAATGCCTCTTAAAAAATTACGAAGCATGATAGTGAAATTTAAATGAATGTACAAATGAAAGTACAAATAATTAATTTAATTTTATTATTTTATTTATTTATTTATTTATAATAAATGTTAGTTTTGTGCATATATGGATTTTCAGCACTATAACATAAGACTAATGATAATAAGGCTTCTGGTTTGTATTCTATAATTAAATTTTTTACGATTGAATGATAATAAATCAATAAATACATTATGGGCATATATAAACCAGGGTGTCGATAGTCGAAAAATTTTCCTTGATTCTTACACAAGTGCATTTATAAAATTTTTTTTTACTTAATTCATCGTGCAAACTTACTACTAAAATTTCGAAAGAAAATACTGACGGAAGAATCGAAGAAAAAATGTCGACTGTCGACACCCATATTACACAGGCAGACAGGAAAATAATAGAAAATATGTATAATTTTCCCTATATATTTACTATAAATTATTTTTCATAAAAAATTAATTTTTTGTAATTTTTTGTTCTGAAAACAAGAATATATTAAGAGTGGATATTGACGGAAGACGAACGGAAACGTCCGCCATGTTTTTCTAGTGTCATGGCCTTGAGTATTTCGAAGGTCACGGTTTAGCACAGTGTGATGACGTAGGGAAAGAGATGCCTATAGCATTTTTCAGCAAGAAACTCACACCCTCTCAAATCAAATGGAGTACAATTGAACATGAAGCCTATTGCATGCTCGAAGCCTTGAAAAAATTTGACACCAGGATATTTGGAGCACATATACAAATTGTATCAGACCATAATCCTCTCACAAACCTGATGCACAGCACTCCCCACAGTTCTAAGCTCTGTAGATGGGCCTTGGCATTGCAACGTTATAATGTCACAGTCTCGTATCGCAAAGGGTTAAAACATGGTAATGCTGATGCATTATCCAGATTAAAAATAGATTGATATCTAAATTAAAGATATCTACCTAGATTAAAGATAGATTGTTTTATTTCTATTTATTTATTTATTTATTTTGTGAGATAAATTGTATAAAATAATTGTGTTTTGTAAATATAATATCAGTATTTTCTGAATATTAGTGTAAGTTGCACATTCATATATGCATACATATAATTGTTTCCATTTTATTATTATCATTTATATATATATAATTTTAGTTTTATCTTTTTTTGGGGGAGATGTTGCATTTTTTATTTAAGAGCTCTCATCGAACCTACCGAGTAGAGTCCACCTTTATATGTTGTATTTTGTTTTAAGTGTTTTCCTTTTCAGATTTAGCTGCATCGTTCCTCCAGCGACGGATGAACTTCCATGTAAAGATCATATTCAAACTTTATTCGAATCGTTTGCAAACTTTTAGTTTTTTTTATGTGGCATCAAGAGGATGCGGATGGGAATAGCAGAAAAAAAAAGGAAGTGGAGAAAAGAATGTTAGAAGGATCTGGCTTCAAAAGCTAATTTTTAAATGTTAATTTTAGAATGTATATATTTTTATGTGTATTAATGTGCGTGTTTGTAGATATATTTGTGCAGTGTCGTAATTAAATCCATAAGTTAAAAGTTTCTCCAGAGTCATCATTTGGAATGTGTTCAATCTTTTCTTCAATTCCAGCCGGCATATATATATCTTCGGCCACGACGACAAATCGTTACTCATACTTACTGATCCAGAGTTTGCTACATTGCTAGCCCAAGTTGAAGCCTGTTTCAACTCAAGGCCGCTCAGCCCAGCTTCTTCAGTTCCTTATGACTAGTCAACTGTAACACCAGCACACTTCATTTTGGGTACATGACTAACAGCCTTGCCTGAGCCTGATGTTAGCGAAGTCAAAACAAGTTATTTAGATCGATGGCATATGCGACAATCAATCTTACAGTAATTTTAGAAGAGATGGAGCAGAGAATATTTAACCCAACTCCAACAAAGACATAAGTGGTTTAAAGAAAACAAAAATGTGTCAATCAATGACTTAGTGTTTATCAAAGATAACAAGCTACCTCCCCCTTAAAGTGGAAAATGGGAAGAGTCAGTGACATTCATACAGGTCCAAATGGCAGAGTTCAAGTAGTAACTGTCCAAACTAGTCATGGTTATGTAAAATGGCCTATAGTGAAAATTTGTCCTTTTCCTATAGACTCTAACAAAAACTTTATGACTGTAAATCATAAAGAACATTTATTTTATTGTTTGTATTAATTTTTCTCCTTTGTAGTTACAATTTTGATTAATCTTCATGTAATTTGAAACCTTCCTTAAAGGTTTCAAGGCAGCCAGAATCGTTAAGAGTAAGTATTTTACCAACCAGATGGCACCTCACCTCAGCTGTGAGTATTTTTGTTTTCTTTTTCTTCTCAGTTATTGTTGTGATGTAGCCACACATGAGTTAGCAGTGAAGAGCTGCTCGCATAATGTTTAAGTTAAAATAAATTAGTGTGCAGTGTAATTAGCGATTCAATTTTACAATACAGTCCTCATACATTATTTAATTAACGCGAGAACCAGCACATAATGTTTGACAAATTCATAAGTGCCAAAATATTACCCATAGCTTCATTGTAGTGAATATGCTTAATATTGCTGCTTTACATAGCTGCCAAGTGTTATGATTTTTGGCTGCCATTTTTTAATAGCAATTTTTACCTTATTTAATCAAAAAAAAAAAAAAAAAGCTTATGATTTTTTTATCAAGAAATACTGCTATATTTAAATAAACATAATGTTTGGTAGCTATGTTTAAATAATCATAATTTGAAAAAATATCGTACCCTTGCTCAATACTGAAATCACAATTTTCAAAATATCAAAGTATGCATTAGTAGAATTCGTGTCTACTTTTTATTGTCTGATGAAGAATTAAGCTTGATTCTTTTGACTAAAAAAAAAAAAGTTGCATGTTTTAGCATTTTTGTCTGATGATATTATTACTATCCTAACATTTTGGGAACTCACTTTGAGTTCTCACTTTCTTTTTTAGAAATCTCACTTTTTTTCTGAGTAAGAATGAGAAAATCTCACCCAATTTTTATTTCGATTAACCCTGTAGAAAATTTTATTTACTTCCTATAATAAAATATAATTAATAATAATTAAAAATGAACAATTATTCTAACAGTAAAAAAAAAAAGATAAATTTTCTGAAATAACTGAACAAGATAATGTATGTTTTTAGCTTATTTATAATAAGCCGGGAGGGGGGGGACTTAACATTAATAATAAAAAGTAGTACAAACAAGTACACTCTTCTAGCAATATGCCTCTTTATCGTCACCCTTGTCTTTCTAAAATTCATGAATGCATACCTGCCAACCTGCAAAAATTCTAAGAAGTAAAACAACGCACAATCAAAATAATTTACCCCCCCCCCCCCAAAAAAAAAAAAAAAAATCTAAACACAAATGGGATTTTTTCTGTATTTGCATACAAGATTTAAAAGTGTTTATACACTAATTTACATTTTAAATACATTAACACTTGATAAAAAGTAATATAATGCAAAGTTTAGCATGCATAGTGTTAATATAAACTCAGAAGGAAATAAAACACCTTTAAAATATTCATATATAATCATTCACAATTACTTACTATACTTATACATTTAATATATTCATGCAGTGATGCAATTAGTCTGAATTCCCCATTATAATTAAAAAACAGTTTTCAAACTGCTAAACACAATATCCACTTTTCTATCAAACTTAATACAAACATCTTTCAGTTTATACGTAGTGTTGACTCTAGGCCGATTTAGCAGGGCGCAGCACCCGGCAGCCCTTTACTAACACATTTTTGCACCCCACGGCCCTTACTAACTTATTTCTAGCGCCCGGCGGCCGTTACTGACTCATTTTTAAAGCCTGGCGGCCCTTATTTGTATTTTTCACAGGGTTTCCAACTGCTCCGATTTCAGCGGAGTTTCCCAGAAAAATTTTAAAAACTCCGCAAGTTATTTTTTTTATGCTCCGCAAATTTAGTCTTGACCACCTAGCAAAGGCAGGCATACTATTGTAACAATCGCAGCTATCGTAGGACACAAGTCGGTTTGTACACTCCGCAGCAAAAGTATCAGAGCACTAGAAATAATCCCTGTCTAAAAAAAGTACGCTTAATACTGCCTTGTTAAATAAATCCTTGTCGAATCATGTTCTTAGACAGACTAAGAACATGTATCAACAAGGATTTACTTAACAAAACAGTATTAAGTGTACTTTTTTTAAACGGGGTTTATTGCTAGTGCTCGGATACTTTTGCTGCAGAGTGTACAAATTGACTTGTGACCTACGATAGCTGCTATTGTTACAATAGTATGCCTCTTTAAGTATATTTTATTAAATACATAAAACTGAATAGTGGCAGACACTGAAAAAAAAAAAAAAAAAAAAAACACTATTATTCTTTTTTCTTTCTTTCTATTTATTTTTTTTTTTTCCCCTGGCCTTGCACACATCTATATAGACAAAAATCGTGATCCAATTCTTATCAACTTTTGATTTTGCATTTCCAACAGTTGCTGCATAAAACATTATTCTCTGAATTTTATTTTTTTTTATCTATAAAAGCGCTTCAACGCCTCTTGAAAATAACAAAATAACAAAACTTCCTTTTACAATCTAGCTGAAGAACCACACGCTTCATCATAAAATACTCATAAATAAATAGTAAAGGAAAAAAAAAAACATTCTAGTGCTAGGCATTGCGCAATCAAAATATTGCTGACTCAGAACGGGAACAAATATTTGTTTACATTAGCTATGAGTGTGTTTAATTAAAACCACAAGCTGAAAGGGGGGAAGAAAAAAACTGAATGCTGTGATTATGTGGTATTTTGATTTTTATTTAAACTATATCAATGTTTCAGTTATCTTAATGCTTAATACGTCACTAAAAAATAATATTTTCTAACAAAATAATTGTTTATTTTAATTATTTATCGATAAAAATAATGGATTCAAAGCTACTGAACTTAAAGTACGATTGATAACCCAAGGAATCTAAGAAAAGGAGGAAGTATCTTCTGTGGGAGACTTTCTAAATTGTCTTAGGTTTTAGGCCGTAATCACACGAGTTTTGGAGAAAACAGTATAAAGTCAGACTTTAACGGAGGAATTGTCCTCTGTAATAGGAAACTTTCTTAAGTGTCTTAATATACAAGTTTCTGAGAAAATCATGGAAAATTTCAAACTTTATCGTACCAAGTATCTACCGTTAAAGAAAGAAAAATAATATTTTCTGTGCTTTTTGTTGGGATAACTGAACACGCGATAACTTAGTTTTTATAGTGCATGGGTGATTCTAAGAAATTTTCGTATCTGAAAATAGGACTTTCACAAAAATCGTCGGATTTAAAATGGATTCGCCACAAAAATAGCACAAAAAAAAATTGTGTATTTTATAAATCAGTCACAAAAAATGACATTTTAGTAATCAGATTAAAAAAAAAAAAAGCTGATTTATGACTAAATAATTACACATTTTTAGAAAAATAACATCTATTTTAGCAATTAGTTTACGATTGCGTAATTTTAAAAATTAGCTGTAAAATAATTTCGTATTTCTATAAAAAGCCACAAAATTATACGTATAATGCAAATCATGTTTGAAAAAAGCAAGAAATTCATCGATTAGCATTAAAATAAAGCCTTTTTCAGCGATTAAACATAAATTTTGTTAATTAGCGGCGAAATGATTGCGTGTTTCCATTATCGGCTACAAAAATATCGCGATTTACTGAAATCAACTGAGAAAAAAAAAAAAAAAAAAAAAACTTTATTGGCTAGCAGCCAAATGATAGCATATAAAACATAATTTTTTTATTATTAGTGGGTAAGCGATCCCGTATTTGCGAAATCTACTTAAATTATTCCCGATTTCCGAGATTCCACTTTGGAAAAAAAAAAAAAAAAAAAAATGTGCAAATTTCATTGACTAGTGGCAAAATAGTTTAGTATTTAAGATTCAGCTTTCAGAAGAACGCATTTTTCATAGGTTAGTAGCTAAATAATAACGTGTTTCAGTAATCGGCCGCATAATAATCGCGTATTTCAAAAATCCGCTTTGAAAAAAATGCGCAATTTTTTACCTATTAGGGGAAAAAAAATAATTTAGTTCTGAGTAAACGTAATTTTTGACAATTAGCTGTGAAATAATCTGGTATTTTTTAATTCATCTGCAAATTTTCACATATTTCTGGATTAGGTTTTGAAAAAAGTGCGTATTTCATCGATTAACAGCAAAGTTTGGTATTTGGGGGATGTAGCTTTAAAAAGGGCTCAAATTTCATCGATTAGCAGCCAGATAATTGTATATTTCGTTAATAATTAACCCCATTTTCGATATAATTAACCGCAAAAATATCGTGAATTTTAGGAATCAAGCTTTGAAAGAAGAGTAAATTTTATCAATTAGTTTCAAAATTATAGTATATTAGCAATTATTTGCTACTAAATGTAGATTTTGTAAATTTGCAGTGAAATAATTACGAATTTCGGAAATTGGTCGTAAAAATATCGTGAATTCTGTCAAATACGGGAAAAATAGCATACTTATTTAATTAACGGTAAAAACGTAATTCTACCTCCCCCCCCCCCTCTATGAGAAACTCTCGATTTTTGAGATATACAGTTGAGGATCTATAATCCGCATACCCATAATTTGCAATTGTCTATAATCCACACTCACTTTGCAAATGTAAACAAAAGATTTTGCAGTAACGAAATTCTGCTATTTTGGATGTATATGAGAAAATATGTTAATTCACATACTAAAATGAAAAAAAAAAAATGAGTAAAATTTAATTTAGATATACATAATTAATTTTCAAAGGAAAAAAAAAATATATTCTTTTATTGCCTTTATACTTTTTTAGCGAATCCGAACGTCGTCTAAATAATATTCAATTAGTGATAAAACAAAACACATGCTAGTACAGTTTTCTAACTCCTGCCAGTAACAGCATTGCTTATTGGTTGGGGGGGAAAAAAATGACATCATATGGGTTGGTGGGATTGTGTATTTTCACAGATGTTTAAGGACTGTTAGTGTAAATGTTCTTTTAGGGTGGTATTTCAAAAATACACAAAACTATTTAAGGAAAAATTTATACCAGCATTTGTTTTGAAGATAAGATCTACAATGCAGTCATTAAAAACTGCACATTGCCAGTATCTGGCTGCATACTGTTAATCACAGTCCAGAAGTAGAAGTACAGTTTTTTAATGAATTACTCATTTAAGGGTTTAAATTATACATTGCTTCTACTTATTAAATTAATTTTATTGTTTTATATATTAGTATTACCTTCATTACATTGTATAAAAACACACAATTCTAATTCTAGCTTCATTAAATAAAGTTTATAGTTTTATGTACCTTATACTAATTCATATAGCGAGGAAATGGCATCAATGATCTATAATTTGCAAAAATCCATAATCCGCACAAGTTCTAGAACCAAGGTGTGCGGATTAAAGATCTTCAACTGTATTTAAGCAATAATCTTAAGAAAGAAAGAAAGAAAAGAAAAAAAACGTTTCAGAAAAGTTCATGGCTGTTAGCACTAAAATTGAATTTAATGTTGTACAATTTCAATCCTTTTCCATCCTTAATAACAATGATTATTTTATTCTAGATTCAGTTTTATTACATTTTCTAATATCTAAACTATTCAAATTGTCCATTATTCTGACTTTTATTACTCCAAAAATTTAAGATTTTGTTTAAAAAAATCCAATTTTTGTATCTGTTTGAAGTATAGCATTGAAATTATTTTCACATCAATTGTTTTGTTCTTGTAATTAAACAAGTTTCTTTTGAATAGGCATGCACTAAATGTTTGGTTATTACTGAATAATGAATATTCAGTATACCAAATAGTTACTAAAAATTCGATGCATACCTACATTTTACCTTTTTTTTTTGTTGTTGTTGTTGTATATGTATGGTGGTACAAGTTTAAGAAATTTCCCTCACTCATTTCTGCTGAAAATTTTAAAAGTGTAATTTATTATGCATGTGATGTTGAGACGTTCATTTTTATGTATTAACTAAGAGGGAAAATAGCTAAAATTTTTTGAAGAATTTTTAGTTTTTAAATAAACAAGCACCCACAGATTATTCTGGTCAATGTGCTCCAGATTCAAAATAAATTTGCTCCATATCCGTAATTATTTTGCTCTGATATGCTCCAAATTCATAATTATTTTGCTCCAATATACTCCAAATCCATACTTATTCTGCTCCGATATGCTCCTACATTTTGTAAGTGATATATTTCATTCAAAAATGTAAAAAATTTTCATTGTTTTTCATAAAAATCTGATTTTGTCTTGGTGCATTCTATGATATAATACTATTTGTACAAGCTTTTTTTTATATCTGATTTTTCTTTTCTTTTAAAATGTCATTATTTTGTTTATTTATTTATACCTTGGATACATTGCTGCTATAAAAAAAATTAGTAAGTTTTTTTTTTTTTTTGGGGGGGGGGGGGGTACATTTTGTAAGTGAGATATTATGAAGATGTTATAGTGCCCTTTTTGAATTATTGAGAATATTATAATGCCCCTTTTGAGAATATTAAAGTGCCCTTTTATCGAGTTCTCCCCAGCGGCTCTTTTGTTCTAGAGTCAACACTAATACGTAGTGACAAAGATCCAATGAACCCTTTGAACACAGCTGGAATTTATAAAATCCCTTATACAGATAATGAAAATTATGAGAAATGTTATATTGGCAAAATGAAACAAAAAATTAGAACTAGAATTAAGGAGCATAGCCATAATATATCTACCGGAAAAATCACCACCGCGTTAACTAAAGTTAATAGAGATAAAGAAATTGTTAGGTTCAAAAATGTTAAAAAACTAGCAAATTACCATAATCACAATTATGCCACGTATAGAGAAGCAGTTGAAATTTTGAGTTTTCCTTTTTCATGTAATGGCAATGATGCGGCGGGGCTGAATCAGCAGTGATGCCACGCACATAAAGGTAGCGGCAGCTGGAAGAAACAATGCATTTGCGGAGACTTCAAGCACCAAGGTGCCATTGAGATGCTGGGGTACCCGGTGAAAACATTCCGGCAAAAGCATGAAGTTATAAAAAAGTTGTTTATTTATTTAATAGTTAATTTGTATACTTCATGGGATAAATATGAATAAAGTTTTCAATCTGTTCAGAAGTATCAGATACAGTAATTATTTTTAAATATTTCAGATAGCTATTTTTAAATTTAATTAGTTCTAATATTTACAAATTCAAAAAAAAAAAAAAAAAGATAAATTTAAAAGCTCCATTTATTGAAATACGATGTAAAAACTACATTTGCTGAAAGCATTTTTTTCTTTTTTACACTATCTCAGAATGTAGTAAAATACAATTCAGCCCGCATAATAGCTGATTGATTATTTTCCTTTAGGTTGTTATGTATTTTACTCTTTTCACTAATATTAGCTGATTTTGCATAATCCAGACGTTTTTTCTTTCCAATGTGTTTAAATATATCACATTTGCCACCATGAGAAATTGTAAAACTGGATCGGCAATAAACATAATATGCAAATTTTACACCCCGACTAGATGCTATTATACATGAAAATTTAGTTGTAAAGCTATCTTTAAACACTTGATAAGAAGATTTCTTTTCAGCCATCATCAAAATTTTCAAAAGCATGTGGAACGCCGAATGATTACAAGCACAAACATCAACATTATCCTTCACGTTTCCCGTGCTTCTGTTTCTGCAAGATGAGCAAGAGTTGAGGTGAACTAAGCATGTCTGGTGAGGAGGAAAAAACATGCGACGCCTCTGAAGTAATGAAGTATGAAATTGAAACAGAGTGTGCTTCAACCAATAAACGGGGACCAATGACAGTTGTAGAAGCATCAAGTCAGAATCAATCAATCAATCAAATTACTTAGCAATCTTTGTTTACTAAACATTCGCAGCAAAAAACTTACTTTTTAGATTTTTTTTTTTTAACTTTTTAAATTAAATTTAATCGAATACTTAAACAAGCAATCAAACAACAACAACAAAAAAAAATCGGTAGAAAAGTGTTGAAATAGTCGGAAAAGAGTAAAAATAGCGATCTAGGCATAAAAGCGTAAAAAGTCAAAAAAGCATAAAACTTGGCAGCTATGTGAATGTATACTTGTCAACCATTAGAATGAGACCCTCATAATGAGATTTTATGTAAGCAATTTATGATTCAATCATATTACTCAACACAAAAACTGTGAAAAGAGTGAATTTATTTACTGAAAAAGTAAAGGGTATCATTTTTCAAGCTTGCACTGTAATAAACTACTAAATTACATGCATTTTTGGTTTAAAAAGCATTCATTTCTTGCATTTAAACTCTAAATTTCTAATATTTGTTTCTAACTGAATCAACTAAAAGGAGAAAAAAAACATACCTTCCTTATCATATTAGTAGTAAGCATTAAAACTTCTGTTTCTTCATGAAAGCTCTGTGATGCTGCCAAGTAACCAATTCGCTATGAAAAAAATTATATCAAAGTAATTTTCTAGAAGAATAAATATTAATTAGAATAAATTATAATTTGAAGATTCTGAATAAAGCTATTACACAAAAAGTTATAAAATTTTAATAGCAAAATTTTAAATTGCATAATAAAAGCAACGATGAAATTTTAAAAATTGCATTTTAAACATTTTCTTAAAAAATTATTTCTTCACCCAAACTTTCTATAATACATTCAATGAACCACACGACACAAAAATAAGTAAAAATTTATCAGTTATTGTTTATTATTTCAAGCACTCACAATAAGAGACACATTAAAAATTGTCACCATGTCAAAAAATAGAAAGAAATTAAAACTTCTTCACACCATAAATTTTAAATCAGCACAACCAGTTTCGAAAGGACATAGCCTTTCTTCATCAGGTGCGAACACGTGCAACTGCCTTGGAGGCAAAAGCAAGACTCTTGCACAGTCTTGCTTTTGCCTGCAAGGCAGTTGCACATGTTTGCACCTGATGAGGAAAGACTACGTCCTTTTGAAACTGGTTGTGCTGATTTAAAATTTATGGTGTGTGAAGAAGTTTTAATTTCTTTCTATTGACTGTACACCAGTTTTTTTAATTTATTCATGCCATAAAATACCATTATAATTTATAAAAATATTTAAAAATAGGTTTACTCATTACCCATAGATATTTTTTAAAACCTTGAATTCTATTAGAAAATTGATATTTTACGCCAACATATTTTAAAACATCTGCTTAAATTTTAAATATTAAAATTTAAAAAAAAAAAATAATAATAAAGAGAAATTTTTCTTATAAGGAAACATAATAATTTATTTTAAAAATACCTAATTTCTTTGGGACAAGTGTAGTATCATATAAATCTCTACTATATTGGTCATTTCCTTCCATGTGGTTCTTGACTGCCGAAAGTTGCATCCACAATTCAATCATTCAGAAATAGTTTAAAATAATTTTCTATATATATAAATCATTTTATTACCTCACATTAAATCCTTACGATGTCCGAGATTTATTTATATATTTCAGCGACCGGTCGGTGCCATCATCAGAATCCTCGGTAGAATGATTTGAAAGGTGTTAACTTTAGGCGGTTTGTTTATACACTTCATTTTCTCTCCTCCTCTTCTCACTTCACTTGTCATCTTTGTACTATATTGTTTGTATTAATTTTCTATACTTGAATTTTTGTTCAATGTTTATGTCTCCTTATACAGTGTAAGAATAGACATGAATTTAAAAAGTGCATCATTTAAAATAAATTGTCATAATTTTGTTTTTAATGATTTATATTGCTTATTAATAAATTAATTAAACTGGAATACAAACATATTCAGTTTATTCTCATAATTTGAGGTATAACTTACTTTTTCATTCTAAACATCTTATGCACATTTAGAATATTTATCTATAATGTCTGGATAAACAAATTATTATATAACTATGTAATCTACTCAATTTGCCTCTTCCAGCTGAATACGAATATAAGATGCAAGCTTGATGATCAAAATTATCATGTGGTATATATGTCGAATGAATATTCCGTGTGCTATGTTTATAGAAATTTAATTGATTTTTTCTAATTAATTTCACTTTTTTTTTTTCTTTTAATCTTTTAACTAAGTAATCACTAATGATAAAAATGATTTTATCCATGTGCCTCTTGTGCACATTTACATTAGATTTAATTAGAAAAAAAGGTTTGTTAACCCCTTACCTGTTGATGAAAATTTACGAGATTCATTTCAAAGTGCCACCATTCTCTTTCAACTCTGAAATGCGTAAATCTTTCGAAAACACTGTCAAGATTACTTTCAAAGTTATTTTATTTTATTTTCAAACTGTGTCAGTAGTTTCATTGGTAGCAGTACAATACGAAGGAATGTACTTCAAAAAAACATATATATACGCCCAGGCCTGTTAAGGGGTTAAATAGAATTTATTTTAAAATTTCTTGTACTAAATCTATATTTTTAATATATGAAAAGTTAAAACATATAGAGATATAAAAAAAAAAAAGGAAAAAATTCAGGTTTTTTTTTTATTATTTCTTTCTTCTTTTTGAAAAATGTTTTCATTTTTTTTTTCCCTTTTCCACTTTCAAATATACAGTTGAACTTCCAAAATCCAGACATTTTTACAATTTCAATTTTATTTTTAAAATAAGACTTTGCTGCACCTAATTTCCATATTTCTTGTGGAATGCAGTTTAAAATCCTTTTAATTGAACCCTGAATGTAAAAATATAGATATAATCTGACATTTTTATATTAATTGATTGTTAAAGACTTTATTCTTTACAAAAACAGGAGGTTAAAAAACTGAATAAAAAAAAAAAAAAAAAAAAGTCCTGTCTCATATCAGGGATGGCACTCAAAGTTTTTCAAAAAAGAGAAAATCACACGAATTAAAATTTTTGACATTTTTTATATATTTATAAGCAAATTCTGTAAATTAATATTACAATACAATAATTGATATATAAAGTATAATTTGAATATAATAAATTGAAAAACAGTTACTTTGCAACAAAAAAAGTTTTATTTTAAGCAATACAAAAGAATGGTGCTTCATCACAAATAAAAAATTATTTCAAAAATTTCAAAATAAACCTTAATCTGCATATATGTCTGATTATCCAAAGTCTGTATGTATGATGATGAATAATATTAATTTAACATAATTTAAATAAAAATAATTACACATATAAAGAAATACTTTACCTCTTTGTAAGTTCTAGAACCTACTAAAAAACATTTATCATGAACACTGACACTTATGTGATGGATGGAGAAAGATTGAGAATTACATCAGGTTGTTTAGTGGTCAATCACTAATTTTAATGGGGGGGGCAACAAAACTATGTATATGAGAAATATTGAGCAATCTTACCTTCTTAAAGGTTCTAGAATCTGATAAAGCAAGTTTAATATGCATATTAATATTTATGTTGTGGATGGAGAAAGATTGGAAACTGCATGACTCCAATGGCCTGTCTGATTGCCGATCATTAGTTTGAGGGGAGGGGAGGGGAGACAGAAAATATTTATAAAAAGTGGAAATCTGCCGTTCAGCAAAAAAGTAGCATCCCTTTCATATGGAAGGATAGGTTGAGTTATTTTTTCTTTTAAAGTAGCCACCATTTTGGTTCCAAATGACAGCTGCAAATTATTAATGGACTTTGCAGAAATATTGATGTGGGCTATGTACATATGGAGTTTTAAGCAAATCGGTTCATAAATACCTTTTTATGTGAATTTGAAATTTTCAATTGGCCAGCCAAGTTGGCAAACAAATATATCAAATGCATTTGTGAGATAAGTCTACTGTACAAAGTTCAAATTAATTCAAAAAAAAGTTATTGTGTTGATAAATTAGGTGGCCGATACTTGGATCAAAATTGTGGAGCAAGTTGCTCAGTGAACTAATCCAAGATATTTGTAAAATAAGTCCACTGTCCAACTTTTGTTCGGATAAATTCAGTATTTCAAAAGTTATCATGATAAATTCTCAAATGGCATTGTTCAAGTGGCCACAACTTGGAAACAAAATTGCAGAGAAACTTGCCAACCAAAATCATAGATATTTGAATGATAAATATATTTTTCCATCCAACTTTGGTTCGAATTAAGTATTTGAAAAGTTATTGTGATAAATTTTCAAGTGGATGCTACATGGAAACAGTATGACTGAGCAAGTTGCCCAGCAAACTCATCCAAGTCAAGTTTTTTGAAACAGAAGTTCACTGTATAACTTATTCAAAAGTTACTGCTATAACAAATTTTCAAGTGGCACCATGATTTCAAGTGGTCACCACTTGAAACCACTTGAATCACTTGTATATTTTAATGAATAAATAGTTTAAGGATTTTCGAGGTTCAACTGTATATATTAAACATTCCCTAAATAAAGAAATTTCCCTTAAAAATCAAACTTTTTTCCTCTCTAACATAAACCCTGGGGTAATATTTACATTAATATAAATTTTAAAAAGTTAAAAAAAAAAAAAAAATAAGAAGAGGAGGAAGAAGTAAAACAAAATGAACAAATAAAGAAAAGAATAAATAATTCATTCATTACCATAAATGAAGACGCTTTTGATTTTAGGTGTTTTGACAAATGAGTAGAAAGATATTTTATGAATTATCCTGAAACATCAGGGGTATAAATTTTAAATATTATCTTTCATATTTCAATAAAAGTTTTGCCTTGAAAGCTAAAAAGGGATTAGTAACAAATTAATGCTTGAAATTTGTTGTAGCTTATAGCATATGTTTATGATGCATCTTTTAATTATTTGTAATTAATTGAATGAGAATAAAACACATTTCATGGAGTTAGATTTCTAAAATAAAATTGAGAAAATGTCATATGCTTTTTGTTTACAAATCCATATATTTTTATAAAACTTGATATGCTATAGTAGAGACAAAATATTGTAATTAGAGCATGAAAATTTTAAATATATAATATTATGAAACAAAATATGTAGTTGTACATGTATAAGCATTAAAAAAAATTTTTTTTTGCATAATTTATTAGTCAAATGGCTGGTTTTCTTATAAAGCAGCAGGGTTTCGGATCCGCTTACATACCCCAAAAAAACCCGGGCGGGTTTTCCCACTTAAAAAAAAAACAAAATCTATCCCACAGTTTTATAGCTTTTTTTTTTTTCTTTTCTAATAAAATTTTACACCTTTTTAAAAATAATTTAGTATTTTTTTACTTATATATATATTTTTTTTTACTTGACATTATTATATATATAATAAGTATATTTTATACATAATATAATAATTATATATATAAATATTACGTATATATCTGCATAACATAGTGTATCATATATGCATAGTGTATCATATATGTATATATGCCAGTTTGAAATTATGTAATTATTTTTCAGCTCCTTTAGAAAAATTCCTTTTCATTTCAACCATCTTAATTATATATATGTATAACTATTATGTATATATCTACACAACAAAGTGTATCATATTAGTGATATATAATCCAGTTTGAAATTATATATTTATTTTTTAGCTTTGTTAGAAAAATTCCTTTTATTTCAACCATTTATCAACCAAATGAAGGTCATTTAATTTTTAATTAATTACTATTATGTTGTACTAAGTTTTCTTTTAGTCTAAAACTATTCTCTTTTTAAATAAGCTTAAAACTTAAACCGAATAGTGTTATTTTATATTTAATATAAAAAAAACTTTAAATCCTGATTAATCCCCAAAAAAACCCACCCGGGTTGGGCTTAAAAAAAAAAAAAAAAAAAAAAAAAATCTGGATTTCTTAAAACCCTTTAAAGCACCATAAAAATTCAAAAAGATAGTTCGATAATATGAGTAGAATTTCAGCTGCTCCCAACAAAAAGTGAAATGATACAAGATTTAATTCAAATTATTTTTATTTTTAATCAATTAATGGTAATAGAATGTATGTTGATTCAAAATAAAATTTCAATAAAACCTCTTTTTTTTATTTATATTATTATTATGTACTAACTATAGTTTATCATAGGGGAATCAAAAATCAGAAGTTGAAGGGGGAAAATGCATAATCACAAGTGTGAAAAATTTTAGAAAAATCAACTGATACAAAACAAAAATGCACAAAAAATTAAGTAAAAAACATCAAAGAGTAGGAATGGTGGTTTGGAGCATAGGAGTCATTAACAAAAGTTGCTGCTTCCTAAGTATGTTGAATTTTCTAATATTGACATTGAAAACCCTGCATGTTATAAACAAAAAACATATATATTTTTTTTTTCAATTTTTTAAAGAAACCTTTATTTATGAAAGAATATACAAGCTATTTTCATTGAAACGAATACAGATAATTGATTAAATGATAATCACACAGATTGAAATGATACAGTGAAAAGAAGCTTCTTAATGATAAGCTACAGCATGATGCATTTCAATCATGTTTCTTAAAGGATGATCCCAAAGATATGTTTTTACTTTAAATTTTATAGGTTTCCTTTTTACTCTGAAACAAAACTTTCAGTGAAGCATATGACGTATGTAACATTTTTTATACCTCTGAAATTTCAAGATAATTTGTCAAGTAGTTTTCTAGATATTTGTCAAAATGTCTCAAATTGAAAGCATCCAGTCATTTATGGCAAGATAGTGTATTATATATATATATATATAGATTTTTTTTTTTTTTTTTTTCTCAATAGCAATACTTTAATATTTCTTACCTTAAAAGTAAATTTTGTTGAACTCATAACTTCTATGATGTTAAAAGCAGCCCAACTTATGTCATACCCTAACATTTGTAACTGAAAGAAAAAAAGACACATATACAACAGACTTCTTATGAATTTCCAGTGACAAAACAATGAATCAACACAAAGAAAATTATCACAGGTTCACAAATTTTTAACTAGAAATTTAAGTGGAGGCTCTCAAATTGGTAAATTATAACATTGTAAAATACTTTCATGTCCTTCCAAAAATAGTGTTATATGTATATATAAAAATTAACTTCACCAGTAAGCATAGTATATGAGTTAATTTAAATATTTTTTGAAGAAATGGTGAGATTTCTCTACTTCTTTAATATGTGTATTCATGCACATTCAAAATGAATATTATCAGATACAAGGAGAGCCACATGAAAAAGTAACTTAGAACTCTATTATATAAATTTGTTTTTTCAGTTACAGAAAGATCACAAACATTTTTTAAATAATGCAATAATTGATAAATACTGAGAACCGCTGATAATAATATACATTATAATGATTTTAAAACTAAATCGTTTCTTTATTAATATAAAAGATATTAAAATTTTATACCAACATTAAGTTACAGATATAGTTTAAAAGTGTAATTCTCATATTTTTGTAAGATTAAAATAACAGTGGTAAAATTCCAGTACAGTTCAACAGCATATATATACGTTTTCTTTTTTTTTTTTTTTTTTTTTTTTTTGTGAAGAGGCAGTGAGTAGTGTTCATGCAATTTTGGGCAAAATTTAATCATTTAGATAGCTACCAACAAACAAATTACTTGTTAATCATGATTCAACTAACAGTTAAATTATTCAGATATTATGAATTTTATAAGTTTGGAATAAACTATCCATCAGTAGTGAATTTTACAATCTATATAAAGAGAGGCATCTCAGTGTCTGTGCACACGTGCTCTGGAGCTCAGGCCACTGAATGCAGAGACATACAACTTGGCAGAGGGTGAACCATGCAGAGTTACATCTCATTAAGATCTTTTTCATTATCAAATTTGAATTTCTTGATTTTTTCTTAATTTTATTCTTTTTCTGTTTCATATTCTTAAATTTTATTTAAACTGTATGTTCTTTCATTTCAATAGTCTGCATTCCTTAACAAAGGTTACTATTAATGCCAGATTAAATACTAATATTTCTTAAACATTGCGATAATATTTTAAATCTTATTCTGTTGATTATACTATTTTTTCTGTGATATGTTTTCCTTGCATTAAAATTTCAGAAAAATGACTAAAATAAATAAAACACTGAATATCCCCCATTTAATAGAAACAAGCTTCTATGACTATAGCATTTGATCTATTCATTTATTTATGAGTGCTCTGTATACTCAAACTACATTGGTGGACAAAATTAAAGCAACAACCTGTTTCCTCATTCTCTTCTTTTGCACATAATTTTTAAACAAATAAATATATGAACATAAAATTTAGATGGCCTGTTCATTATCATATTATTAACCAAATTATATATAACTTTAGCATAAGAATATGTTTAAGCTAATAAATATTCATTTTTCTCTCAAAAGTAAGCTTTGGAAAAAATGAAAAATTTCAATAATTTTAGGAAAGGATACTTAATGAAAAGTGGTGTTAAGGATGCATTAGAAATAGGTAAAGACACACATGCCTTGAAATGTTAAACTAAATCTCGATTTTTTTTTTTTTTTTTTTGTATTAATTTTCTTTTACTTTTATAATGGACTTTTTAAAAAATATATAATTAATAATTTGTAAACTATGAGCATCACCAGAATAATAAAAATGTCGATAAATAGTTTTATAATGAACATCTTATTCAATTTTCATGTTTGTATGTGTATTTTTTTAAAAGTTATTCACATGTGAAAAAATAAGAAATAGAAGAGTGAATACAAGTAGAAAGATTTGGTTGTAATCTAACATATGGATGTGTGTGCATCTTCACCTATCTGTAAGGCATCCTTATGACCATTTTTCATTAAATGTTCTTTACAAAAATTATTGAAATTTTTCATTTTATTAGCTTAAAAATTAATTTTAAGTTAAAGTTACATAAAATTCAGTTAATAATATGATAACGAACATGCCATCAAAATTTTTTGTTCATATGTTTATTTGTTTAAAAATTATGTGCAAAAGAAGAAAACAAGAAAACAGGTTGTTGCTTTAATTTTGTCCACCAGTATAGTATCTATCGTCTATCCCCAAGAAAATACCTTTTCCAAAATAATCTTTGGATGTATCCCAATATATTCCGATACATTTACTAGTGACATTTCTAAGATCCGGATCCAGCCATGCTTATTGGGATATTTTAATACTTAGTTGAAACAGGAAATACCAGCGAATGTTCTGCTTCAGTCTTCTATTGGTTCATGTATATATATCCAGATATATATTAATTTTAGTCATGGCAGCTTACCTGTATTAATTTATTCACATCTTTTCATAACGTAGTATGGTGGTTTACACAAATGAACAATTTCTAATACTGATATCAGTGGTGTAGCGTGACATTTGAATCTGGGCATGCTCTGAAGCCACCTATGGAAAGAACACTACTCATCAAGGCGATATCATTTCATCAAATTTAAGCGCAGATTTTTCCAGTTTCTTGGTTGGTTGGTTGGTTGATTGTAGGATTCAAGTTCGATTGACTACACATTGGTCCTAGGACTATAAACAGAATGCCGTCTGTGGGGGTCTTTCTAAGGGGTTCTAGCCCGTATTTACGTGAGTTTCGGAGAAAACCACGGAAATCTCCGAACGGCTAGATCGATGAGCGCAACCTTAGATAGAACCCAACACTTCCCATCTACAAACTTTGAGCACAGAACCACTCTGCTGCTGGTGGGCCTCCATTTTCTCGGAATCATGTATAAAATTTTATTTACAAATTTTGTCGCTTTAAATTTAAGTCATATCTATAGGACTCTTATATTAACTTATTGAAGGCCGTTGTGTTCGATTCACTGATCGTTGTATTTAAATGAATTTTCAAAGAAATTTAATCACAATTTTTATATCACTTTAGAAACAAAAACTGAAAAAAGAAAAAAGAAAAGGAAAGTAAGAAAGAAAAATGGTGAGAACAGGAAAGAAAAAATCTAATGAAATCGCTGAAAACTTGGCTTCAGGTCCTCGCTGCTTTCTGCTGTGTCTTCCACAACTGTACTATGTCAGATTGGGGACCCCACTGCTAGTGGCAGTGCCTTAAGCGAGCACTTGAATGTAGGTGCTTATCTGACCTCTGATAGTTCTTATACAAGAAGTTATTTGTTACAATTTTTAATAAAGTTAAAATTTTACTAAGTTTCCCTGTCATATTACCATTTGATTTCGATAGAAACAACCCATTAATAATAAACATTTCTCTTTAAAAGGAGGTATTACGCCTTTACATAAACAATTATTTTTAAAAAAGTAACAATTATATGCATAAAAAAAAAGAAAAAGTTTCGTTCAAGAAAAGATATAACCAGACTGAGAAAATGTTTCTTATTCAAAACATAACGTTGAAAAAAAAAAAAAAAAAGGAAGCAGTATTAAAATTTTATTGCATAAAAACTATTTGATCGCATGACTTAATGCAAAAGAATGAAAAATAAATAGAATGGCGATCTTTATTATGTAATGCTGATGGATGAAAAGAAAAACATGAAAGTTATGTAAAAATTTAAGAAAATAAAACGGAAAAATTAAATAATATTCCAAAATAAATAAATAAACAAATAAAATAATTTAAGAAATTCAGATTCGAAAAATAAAATTAAATAAACATGAAAAAAAAAAAAAAAGAAAGAAAAAAAGAAAAAAGTCTATGCACACCTGCAAGATCAAAGCTATGCATCTGCCAATTCTTTGTAGATCTGAGATCAGTGGCCTGAGCTTCATAGCACATACAGGCACACAGGAAAAAGACATTTTGCTTTATTCATATTATAGAATAAATAAAATTTGTCATACTTTAATTCCTGGCGTAAGTCTTTGCTTAAAATAAGTTATTTAGATTTTTTAAAAAAAGATAACTTTTCTGGCACATAAAACAATTTTTGGAAATTTATCGAAATTTTATTTTGCAATTTAATTATCATTTTCAAATATTTTTTTTTCTTTAAGTTTTTTTATTACATCATTGTAAAATGAAGTGTGAGTTTTAATTTATCAATCAGTAGGAGAAACCAGCTCTCCTCTATGTGAACATCTCTACCGAAACAAAATCCCTAACGCTTTAAAAATACCCAAAACTCCAGAATATGCTGTCCGAGGATAGCATGCCTTGGATCATTTATACAGCGGAGCTCCCTTTACTTTATATGAGTGAAAATTAGAGGGACCTTGAATGTTCCCTAAAATAGAAGAAATCCCTATATCAAGCATGCTTTACAAAGGTAGCATGACCTAAGCAATAACCGGTCAGCAGGAGAAAAGAGGTACGATACTGGTCACCAGACGTCTCCTAAATAATGCGGGAGGAAGTAACGACAATAGTGAGAAAAAAAGCACTCTGATTTATCCAGGAATAATGTAACAAAAGAAATTTCTTTCACTATAAATTTTTCGAGACTGGATGGCGGATAATGCATAAATGGAAGCGAGTATTTAACAAAATTAGTTGAAATAATTTATTTTTAAACAAATTCTGTTTAAAGTTTAGACAGTTTTTAGTGGGTATGCGGCGCATGCCTAGCATACCCAGAGAATACGCCACTGACTGATATAAAATGGGCATTTGAGAATAACATTTGTCCCGGAGATGAAAGTGATAAAGAAATGTTTGAATGCTAAGTGTAATATATGCCTGTAAGTAAATTTACTTTGAAAGTAAAATTTTAAAGTAATTATTAGCTTTCTTTCACCGTTAATAAAGCATTTTTGGGTCAAATTTTCAAAACTGTATTTTGTTATTCTTGCATGTTTTGGGTTGCCCTGAATCTGAAAATCAGGTTTTTAGTGGTTGGTGTATGTCTTATCATAATTCAAGAAGGAATATTAGAAGGTAGTCTAAAGTTGATATTGAAAATCTTTATCATATATGTATGTTACTTAACAATTTTTTATTGAAATCAAATATATAGTCTGGGTACAGGGACATCCAAGAGAATTCAAATAACGTCTATGGTGAAATTTCTGGTAGGTACAGTTTAACACCATTAAACTGCACTGTGCTTAAAACTCTGTTTAATAATACAGGATATGCTATGAAAATCATTTACAATTCATTTAAACAGCCATGCAAAAGAATTTGAATATATTAGGACCATACTTTGAAATTGCTGAAAATTCATTTCAAGTTGTATTGTGTGTTTTTCATGCTGTGCTAAGCTTGAATAGACTATGTGGTGTGTATAGAATTTATAAATAATTAACAGTATTTCTGCTGCCTCTCCTAGTCATTGAAATCTAATTACAATTATATTGTTATCAATAACTAATACAATGAAGCATCCATAATCTGGCAGCACCCATAAATCGGCACTAATGACTTTTTCTTTTTTTTTTTTTTCCTTCTTCTCCTCTGCTTCCTTTAAAAAAAAAAAAAAAAAGAAAAAAAAAAAAACCTCCACCCGTAAATCGTAATAGTACTTACGTGTTATTCGTAACTCGAGTTGGACGATATCAGAAATTAAATATTGCAATATATCACTAAGTTAATATCGATATTAATGATATATTGCGATATTTCTTTTAAGAAAAGGAAAATAGACATTTGCTACTTTTTAAAGACAAATGAACATCAATTTTAATGTATACAAGCATGGACTGTTTTCTGTATATTACTTCCATAACATTTTCATTTGAAAAAAAAAAAAAATAATAATAATTAAAACAAAATACTGCATAAAGAGTGAATCAATGTTTTGTGTTTATTTAAATACAGTGCGTGTCGAAATGATAGGTCCACCAGTAAAAACGAAAGTTATGTTGGTAAAAAAGGCTTTATTGTGTACAAAGTACTATTTTATAAACTACATTACTTCATTCAATGTAAAATAATACATGAATAATATACAAATAATAGACATAATAAGGAAAACAAAAATTACATGAAAAAGCTGTTTCAAAAAGATAGGTCCACTGAACCAAGCATCAAATTAATGTTGAATTAATAAGAAATTTTTTCACCTTGTTTCAGAATAAGCTCATAAATCCTATTCAGCATGGTTTCTACAAGTTTTTGCAAACACTTTTTTCTCGATTTTTGACCATTAGGAGGAAATAGCCCTTTTCAAGTCTGCAGTACTATTGTACTGCCTTCCGCCTGCATACACCGCTCTTGCGAGTACACCCCACATGTTTTCTACCAGATTCAGGTCGGGGCTGCAAGGTGGCCAATCGATAACATGTACACCATTATCCAGAAACCATTCGAAAGTGGACTTTGCAGTGTGCACAGGAGCATTGTCCTGTTGGAACATGAAGAATGGGCCCCCAATGTGCTCTGCTTGTGGAAGAAAAGATTGCTCAAGCAGCTGTTGATAGCCTGCAGCATTCAAACAATTGTATACAAAGGCTGTATCAGTTTTTCCTGCACTTCCGAATCCGGCCCACACCATAACTGAACCAACTACCAGCTTGCTTCTTCGAGAATATCTGTCTATCGTTACTCAGATCTTGCCAGTAGTACTGCCAGCCATCTGGACCATCCAGGTTGAATTTCTTTTCATCACTGAATATCACACGATGCCAATCTTGTTTCCAGGACATCACTTCATGTGCGTATTTCAATCTCTTTTCTTTGTGCTTTCTAGTCAATTTCGGAGCCACTTTCCTCTTCACGTAAACTGTATTGCCGAAATTCTTTACCACTCTATGGACTGTAGATTTTGATATTGGAGGGTTTTGTTGTCTGGCTACAGTGGATAAGCTCATATTTCCAGATTTTAACTCCTTTACGATAGTCCTTCTTTGTCGGGGTGTCACTTTTGATTGACGGCCAGATGATTTTTTACTGCCATAAGAATTTCTAAGTTGCAAATAATTGTTTACAACATTATATGATCTGTTTAAAAGTTTACCTATTTCTCTATTCGATTTTCCTCACGTTTTAAATGCATCAATTTTCCCCTGCTCAACCAGCGAAAGACTGCAACGACGACCCATTTCGTTTGGTTACAACGTGATGTTCAAATCTGTTTAAATACCTCCACAGCAACCAGCATAATCCCGCAGTAAGACTAAGCAACGATATTTATGCAAATTTTTTGGAAATAAACGTGATTGGTGCATACTTTCTGAAGGCGGACCTATCTTTTCGAAATGGTCTGAAAATCAAAATTTGCATAAAATAAAAAGGAATTATTTATTTTAAGAAATTTCTTCATAAATAGTTATAACAATTACTGATTAATTATCTCTACCAAAAAAGTGATTATTATTCTCAATTACGAGTCGAAATTTTGAAAAATGAGGGTGGACCTATCATTTCGATACGCACTGTATATATCACTGCTTTTAAGTATACACTGAAAAAAAAATTTACCGCCTTCCTCTAGAATGAATAAGTGGCCATTTTCTAAGTCCTTTAACTAGAAATATAGATTTCCGAGCTATGTACATAAGGCACGCCAATAAACTGAATAGACGAAATGATCGAGAATTTCCAGTTTACTCATTTCTAGATGGTGAAACAATATTCTTAATATTCTGAATCTTTTGTATTGCGAGAAAGTCTCGCTTATATTCCAGAATTGGGTAATAAACCAAGATTATAGTTGCTGAAACCCGCTTCTTGTAATCTCAATTATTTACAGAGATTTTTAAATAACTTTGCCCTCAATAATATAGGCAAACACTTTAGGACTCTAATAGGGGCTTCTAGAACTTGCATTCCAAGGTGATTAGAATTTATAAGAATGACATGGAACTATTTTTTCTAGAGCCACAATTTAGATTCTAGATGTCAGTTACAGAATTTTTTCTCAGTGTACTTGTGTATAATCTGTCCTCCATTCTTCCAATTTTCAGCTTTAATTATTTTAAAATAACATTTTTAGCAGAGTTAATATGTGATATGGGTTTTACTTACACAGTATATCATAACAATTCATAATTATAATAAGCTTAACAAAAATGAAACTCTCTTAGAATGTAGATGATTAATAAAAATTTTCGCAGAAATCATCCCTATAATATATATAAATCAATATCAATGATTCACTTATATGCAGAATTTTTTAAAATATATATTAGTATGCATTCTGCACCGAATTTCCATTCCTAAGTATAAAGAAAGCTTATTTACAATAAATAAGCTTTATAGAATATACATATATAATAAATAAGCTTTATAGAATATATATATTTCTATAAACGTATATATATAGAAATGTTTATAAACTTTCTTCAGTATTGCCATGGAATAATCTTTCTCGGTTGTTGAGTAATATTTTTTATTTGAAATCCTCATAACTCATAAGTATTCTAAAGGTCAGTTACCTGCCATTCTTACTTTTGCATTTACTTACCATACAATTATAATTTATATATATATATATATATACACTAAGCAAAAAAAAAAAAAAAAAAAAAGCCTCACTTGGATATTTTCCTATTCACCTTCTACAACTGCCAATTTTATTGTTTAAAAAGCAGATTTTCGAACAGATTCTATTATGTTGTCCTCCACATACACTTTAGCATTGAGTCCAGTGTTAAAAACAAAATACAATTGTAAGAACAAATGTTATTTTAGAAATTATTTTAAAAATTGTAAGAATGAGGCAGTTAACGATGCCACAAAAATATTCATTTTTGAATGAAAATAAAATATTTTAATACATGAGATGGCAAAATAATGAAATGTTAACGAAATATTGGTAAAATGGTTTTTAGCAAGATATAAAATTTTTTGGCCGTCAAAACTGGAAATTTGGCTTCAGGCGGCCATGTTGCTCATCCAAGCGAGATGACCGTAAGTTAAAAAGTCATTGCTTATAAAATCGGTCTGTATTTCATTTAGAACATAAAAGAGATTCAGAAAAAGTGTTTAGTAGCATAATTTCTTTAACTACAGTGCAGCAACTATTAAACAAAGCAGGTTTAAATGACAGAAAATTTGAAAAAATTCCATTCTTAGTGAAGAGAATTAGGAAAGCAAGACCTTAGATGGCTAAAAAAATTTTTTAAATGATTAGTTAATTATTGGGCTGAATTGGTTCTCTCTGATGAGTCAAGTTTAACTTATTTTGAGCTGAAGAAAACAAGCAGATCTGACAATGAAAATATCACCAACTTAATGAAAATCGCACTTTTAAAACAGTGACGCATTCTCCGTAGATTATTGTACGGAGGTGGATAACTTTTCAAACAGTCAGGCAAATTTTTATGCTCAAGGGATCAATTAACTCGAAATAAAACACAGTCTTTATAAAAGTGGTGCCTGACCGACTATTTTGGAGGTATCTTGGGCATTTCCGCAAACAGCATTTCAAGATGATAATCCACCTTACTACATGGCATCTGTGGTAAGTTTATTCACCTCAAATTGTCAAAATTTCCTATCCACTCCCATGAAAACCTATAATTCTGTAAGTAATCATATCTTTTTTCACTTTAAGTTAAATCCCACAAAAGATATCTAGTAGAATTTCTTCTTTACCAGACACAGGAATAGTCCTAATCGTGATCCGCTCGAAAATGTTTCGTCTATAAAAATGCGGGGGAGAGGGGAGAGGATTCGAAATTTGCAGCCTACAACTCACCCAGAACTAGAAAAAATTATTTGCGATATTTGGCACATTGAAATTTCTGAGATTTATATTAAAGCACTGTATAATACTATGCCATTGTGCATTAAAGCAGTAATTACATATAAAAGTGGAATTAACCCAATACAGAATACATATTTTTAATAAAAAATTGCTTAGATATAACAAATAGTTTTATTTCATATTTTAAAATATAACTTATTTATTTCATATAATAAATCATAATAGAATACAAAGTGTATGGTTATTACATTATGTTTAAAACGAAAGTTTTATGCAGATTCTTATAAAGGACTTCGTAGAGTGTAAT
Organism: Salticus scenicus; assembly: GCA_963930645.1. Lineage (NCBI taxonomy): Eukaryota > Metazoa > Arthropoda > Arachnida > Araneae > Salticidae > Salticus > Salticus scenicus. Next base: position 123,903,976 of record OZ005651.1, on the reverse strand, counting down.
AAAGTGAATTATTATATCGAAAATGTACATAGGTATCATTTCATACCTTTGGTATTATGCAAACAAGACAGTTTTATTTGTTTCAACCCTTAATTTTAAAGCTATTACAAATAAAAAAGGTATAGGTCATTTTTTCTGCAGTGTGGCTTTTATTTTTATTTTATGTTTTTGGCACTTAGTGTATATATATACACTGATGGAAAAAAAATCCCAACACCAGGAAGGAGCTGTGCTAGATAATCGAAATTTGGTAGGCGTGTTTATACATCTGAAAGATGACGTCGATTCAAATTTCGAGCTACGCGCATAAGTGTGGCGCTAGTAGCAACACTATGAACATGCAAATGAGGTTTGCTTTAAATAAGCGCAGTAAGGTTCGTGATCGTTATTTACAGTTGAGATTTGACGTAGTGGGTTAATGTTAGTCAAGGATGCCTCTAAGAAGACGAAGAAGCCATTATCAACAGCTATCTGAGTTTGAACGAGGTTGTGTAGTAGGGCTACGAGAAGGTGGGGTCATTGCACACTACCAACCCTAATGTGTGCAATGACAGCGATGCAATGGCCCCAAATGAAGCGTAGAGACACCTCATGGAAAGAACCGCCCACAGACATCAGTATCAACCGAACTTCACATCACAACAGATGAAGCCGCTGAAGAGGCCTGGACGTCCAGGAGAAAAATTTACGGCCGATAATGAGGCAAGTTTGTAGGTTTTTTAATATAACGTAATTACAAAATATTAGTTCATTTTTTATGTATTTTGTAAAAACAACTATGGAAGTGATGTGAGAAAATTCATAGAAAACAATAATATTGTACACTTGTACGCATTTAAATTAATGCTCATTTGTTTTTAAAAAGTAACAAATGTGTATTTTTCTTCACTTTTTATACATATACATACCTGCCAACATTTGAAAATGATAATTAGTAGCACACAGATTTTAAAAATAGATTGGATGGTTGATTGGTTCATTTTTATCATGTGACACACGAATCCTGAATGAATAAATGTATGTATATTACTGTATTTTCTTGTGTATAATCCGCGGGGTACTATTTTCAGCCCTGATGAAAAATTTTCCACAGATAATATGCACTGCCGGATGCCAGACACCTGGCTTTATTTGCCACCGAAATCCGGCCACATTATGTTTAATGCCCCCCCCCCCCCAAACTCGGATTAAACATTTTTTAAAAAGTTATTATTTTTACCTAATTGCATTAGTGTTCATATATAATGAAAAACTGTTTAAGAAACAAACATGACTTATGAAACCAGGTATAAAATAATTTTATTCAAAATGCAGAATTCCTGTTTTTACACTATATTCAACCAGCCATTAAAATTCAGCAAAAATACTACCTATTAAATAAATATTTTTTGTTGTGTATTTAATTATGTGTATAATTAAAAAAATATATAAATTATGATTGCAAAAAATTCTAATCTTAGCATTGGGATAATTGATTTAAAAATGTTAAAATATAAATATTGAACACATTCAACGGTTTCTGTAGGCATTTGATCATGGATTGGTAGGGGGGGGGGGGGGGGGGCGAGGTAAAAAAAAAAAAAAGAGTGAGAAATATTGAACAACTCTACTTAGGTTCTAGCATCTAATAAAGTAAGTTTAAAAATAACATTGACATTTATGTTGCAGATGGATAAAGATTAGAAATCCCAAGGCTTTTTTGTGAGGCATTTGTTTGCCGATCTTTAGGGGGTGGGGTGGGGAGCGAGTAGGGCACAAAAAAAAATACACGAATGAGAAATATTTAACAATTCTATCTCTTTATATATTCTAGAAACTAATAAAGCAAGTTTAAAATGAAAATTGACATTTATGGCGTGGATGGAAAAAGATTGAAAATCGCAAGGCAAAACGTCAGAAATGTTGCAGTTTTGGTGTTGATAAAAATTCGTAATTTTGAGCCGATTTTCGTAGCGCCGTAGTTTACGGCCCAAATTCGTAGCAATTACGAATTATTCGTAGCAGTTGGCAGGTCTGCATATAGCAATGTATTACCAATATCAACTTGGGAATATATTGCAATATTTCTGATATTGTTTAACTTTAATTACATACTATACTTATTTTCTTTTTTTTTTTTTTTTTCGTCTGCAGTAAGTCACATAATTATAGTTTATATATAATGGTGTTTTTAATATTTTTATTTTGGAAGTACTGTTTTGATTTTATTAATATTAGTATATTTCGACTGAGAAAAATTTTCTCAATCTCCTAATATCTTTTAAAACTTTTCTTAAAAGAACTTTAATTGCATTAATTATATAAATACCTTAAAGGAATTCTTTGATATCTCTAATGTTTTTGTGCTAAGCATCTAGATGATCTGTTTCTCCTTTTTTGGCTTGATTAAACAACGTGCATTCAAATTTCTTGTTAGTTCCACACCGTTACATGTATGCACACCATCCAAAATTTCTATTGTTTCGCAGGTAGTTACATATATTTTGTTTTGGTAGTTGTCTAAATTTTTTACAATTGTCAAATGTCTATTTTCTGATATCTATTGGTTCTGGTTAAAGCAGTAGTAATTTGGTCATATTTAATATTGTTATAGTGCTCTTATATTTGTTAATTTTCCACTTTGGCATTCTTATATAAGTTCCTATATATAAGTTCTTTATTTTCTTTTTGATAAGTATTCTATACATGCCTACAGTTTCAGAAGGATTTACTGGATCTTTATCATTTTGGATTTTGGAAGATGTTTTGGTTGGTTTTATTAGAATATTGGTACATATCTTTGTGGCTTTGGTTTTAATTTTAATAGAACTAACTGCATTTATTATAAGGGGTTTCTGTTGTGAAATTCAGCTTAGTTTTTTTTTGTCAGCTTTCTATTTTATTAAGTTTTTTTTTTTTATATATATAATTCTATTTTTGTAGTATAGCTTATTCACTAAGTTTTTATCATATCTTACATTTTGTATAATTTCAATCATTAATTCAATTTTCAGAAAGTGATTATTTAAACAGACAGGCATTACTCAATTTAAGTAGGCTAAAATTTCATTTAATGTATTATTATATGGAGTTTTACATCTTGCATTGATAATTTCATTACTATTATTTGATTTCACATAAATTTTATTTGGTTTCCTATAAAAGATCAAGATGAATAAATTTGTGAAGATTGATTGTAATTGATTCAACCATGAGCTATACATGATTACAATTTAATAATGATCAAAGATTAGTCATCTTCTGTAAGTAAGTAGTACAATGGTTTCTTGACAGTCAGGATTTCTTCTGGGAATAAAAAATCTACATGCTACAAACATAGTTCTGAATATTTTAAACAATGGGACAAAGTATTTAAAAAATCAGCTTGAGATGGAGAACTTTAATTTCTAAAAAGCCAAGTAAGTTAAAGCAAAAGAATTTGGTTAAAGAAAGAGAAATGTACAAGAAAGAGAGAAGAGTGGAATATAATGATCTGTTTTAGATAAGTTAACATCTAAGCTACACAAATAATGTAAATATACAAGTAAATAGCTTCATGAAATATTTAAATAAAGATTTCAAACTCTAGAAACAATCATTAAAATTACTTACGTAAGTGAGTTTTGCCACAGCATTGGATTTTACTGATATGTTTTCTTGTCGCAATTCTTCTTTTATTTCTTCGATACATTGAGCAATATATTTGGTCTGGAGAGAAAAGAAGTATATATATTAGTTACATGCAATTAAAAATTTATTATTAAAATAAAAATCAAACAAACTTAAATATCTTCATACAAGATTAATCTTCTTTTGAAATGTGACCAAGTGCAAAAAATTATATAGAGAAAAGCATTTTTTAAGAAGCTCAAAATGAAGGATTTTAGTTTTATTGTAGGCATATAAATTTTGCATAAAGGGCTTGCCTGCAGACCTAAATTTCAGTTGCACACTTTTTTATTCAAAAATAAAAAGATTTCTCTACTAATCCATTATTATATTTCTTTCTTTTTGGCACATTGAGTTATTCTTTTCACTTGTATGTTTTTATATATTAAGCTGTTTTTACAGTTTTTCGAGAGATGCAAGTGGAAGGATACAATTAACAAGCATTTAATGAATTTTTATCTGTATAATTTGGTACACATCTTATGTTGCTATAATTTATTTCCAGGGTTTCAGTATTGTTCAATTTGGTTATGTATCTAGAACTTTATAAAACTATGAAACACAATAAAAATTTGCAGAACATTTTTTTTTTTCTTTGTGTATCAATATTTTTAGCACAAGCTTATAAAGAAGTTGTAATTCACATAACAAAAAAAAAAAAAGTAAATAAATCAAAAGAAATAATGGAATATACGTCTGAAACTAATGGAAACAGAGGCGGTGAAAATAACAGAAATTTAGTGATAAATTAGAAATGGAGTAGATAGGAATTTATCTAGATCGTATACAATACCGGTGTGGAAATTATTGGAATAATTGTGAACTTGCAAATACTTTATTTTTATTTGTTTTTAATTCATGCAATAATTTAAAAAAAATTTCACTTATTGATATAATTCACCTCACTTTCTTTAAGAATAGTTTGGAGAATACATTTAACACTTTTCAATAAATTTTAGCAGTATTTATGACTTTGATTTGTTTGTGTTTTCATTTCCATAAAACTGATATGTTATCCTGGTTTTTCATATTTATTATAGAATGCTTCCTATTAAAAATCTGACATAGCACAACTTTTTTGTGGACAAGGACTCTACAAAATAATTCGGATACATTATGATCTTAAAGACTTATTTCCTATAAGCGAGCACATTTCAATATCTTTACAGAGCTCTAAACACACAATCAACTAACATTTTTCAGATGCAATAAATGTTTGTTCATGTTTTCTATAGAAAATTATGTGATCATTGCTACATTTACAGGACTACACAAAAATGTTGGGATTCATCACAGAGAACTGCTAGACGTGCATTTACAGTTTTCTGCACTTTTCAATGATGTTGAAAGGTATTTCTGACTTATTATTTATGTTGTAATGAGTAAGTACAGTTAAAAAGTGTTTAATGGATCTTAAAACAAAATTAAAAATTCACAATTATTCTAATAATTTTCATACATCTTCTATATTTTAATATTTGCTAAATCTGGATATTTTGCAGTACTTCCATTGTACCTGTAATATCCAGTATTTAATAAATTCCAAGCAAGTAAATAACATTTATTACTTATAAATCAGTTACAAGTAAATGTCATCATCTGTATTTCAAAATATAAAAAAGTAGGAACTAATAAATATCATTTGTTAATTATAAACCAGTTACAAGTAAATGTCATCATCTCTATTTCAAAATATAAAAAAGTAGGAACTACTTTAAACAATTTTATATCTATGATAGGTGAGTGTATTTTAGATTCCATAATTTTGCATTATAAAACAAACATTATAATAAACAACATAGAATAAGTAGAATTTTTTGTGTACAAGGACTCTACAAAATAATTTGGATACATTATGATCTTAAAGACTTATTTCCTATAAGCACATTTCAATATCTTTACAGAGCTCTAAACACACAATCAACATACATTTTTCAGATGCAATAAATGTTTGTTCATGTTTTCTGTAGAAAATTATGTGATCATTGATATATTTACAGGACTACACAAAAATATTGGGATTCATCACACAGGGTTGGGTTTTTGACATGACAATGGTTTAAACCTGGTTTAAGCCGTCAGAAACCTCTACTGTCAAAAACCTGTATTTTCAAAATTTATAAATGAGCTAGAATCTGGTTAGAAGTAAGATTTAGTAATATTTGCCATATACAAGTGAATATCTAAATATTATGCTGTTCATAAATTAAGAAATCTTAAAAGAATTTGTAGATAATTTATAAAAATTTAGGTAAATTAGCTGGTTTTATAACCTAAGAAATATATACAAAGTATGCATAGACATATTTTGTATGTTTATGTTTATTTATATTAATATTTATGAAATTCTAAAATTCCAAAGTTACTTATGAATTTTCACATAATCCATGAAAACACAGGAATACAGGATTTTATTTTTTCTTTAAGTAAAACATAAAACATGTGGACAGTAAATTAATATGAATTTGAAAATAATTATATTTATAATCTGTATTCACTTATATCATTTATTAACAAATTCTTATCTAATTATTATTATTATTGATTGTATAAATATTTGTACCTGTTTATAGCTTGGACTATTAGTGTTTGGTGTTTTGGGAGTAAGGCTGATTGACTACTCTAGTGTCTTAGGCCTAAGGGAGCGCACCCTCCGTGGGGGTCTTTCTAAAGGGTCATAGCCCGTATTTATGCAAGTTTTGGAGAAAAACATGAAAATTTTTAAATGTCTAGTCTAGGCCGACAAGCGCGCCCTGAGAGTAAACCTGGTACCTCACATCTACCAGCTTTGTGCTTAGAACCGCTTGGCCACTGGTGGGCCCTACAGCTTAAGACTAATATATATTTTTTTTTTTTTTTGTACGAGTAAATATTAAATTTATTGCAATTTATACATCATGTCCAGAAAACATTTATATTTTTCTTGTCTCACGGTAATTATAAGAATTTCAGACGTAATTCAAGCTTGTTTAATATTCAGAATTATTGCTTTTTCTTATAAACTTGAAATATCAGCGGTCATTTAAAAAAAAAAAGTTATATTTTTGTATAAAATATTTAAATACAAAATATTAGGCTATGCATTTTTATTTTACTGGTTAAAGCTGGCAATATATTTTATTGGCATTATATATTTTACTGGCAATACTAAAAAAATTTGAAATAGACAATGTTATATAGCAAATAAAATGATTTATCATTCAAAATGATCTATCAATGTTTTATAAATCATTAATTTTTAGAAGCCTAAAGTTTTGTTTTTATATTAATCAAAATGTTATAATAATGTTTCTCCAAAAACATTAATATGTTTACCTTTTTAAACATAAATAATATCTTATTAAAAAGTACTATATTTTTAAAGTATCACATAACTAAGTTTAATATATACTATATTAAGCATAGTTATAAATAAATTTCGTAATAATATATAAAAGTATCACAGCATATTTTGAATGAACATAGAAATAATTCATAATAAAATTTTAAAAGCCTAAAGTTTTGTTTTTTGTATTAATCAAAATGTTGTAACAATGTGTTTATCAAGGAACATCAATCTATTTGCTTTTCAAAAAATCTTTATAAACTATATTTTGTTAAACTAAGTTTTTATATGACAAATTATAAATATAGGTTTTTGACATGACGGTTTTAACCATGGTTTAAACTGTCAAAAACTGTCACGTGTCAAAAACCTGCCAACCCTGAAAATATGTATACCAGAGTCTCGAGAAATTTATGAGGCTCTGTGCTTCTCTTCCTTTACTATTTTCTCTTGCTAGACTATGTGCATCAGAGTCTTAAGGAATAACAACGGCATCTGCTTGCTAGAGCTTTTTTTCCTTGGACAATAAAATTAATGGAGCAATTTTTGGAATGTATTTCAACTTAACTCTGCATGTGTTTATTTGCTTGCTTAATGTGATCATGACATTGCTGAACCAACATTCACTCTTGAACTAAAATCTTGAATTTTACAAACAAAATAGAATAGCAAATTTGGGTGATAATGGGCAGTATTTAAGCCAATATTGCTTTACTGCTGGGATAGTTTCGCCTTCGCAATAAGTTCTGTTTCATCAAACCCTAATTGGAGAAATGCTGGTTTAAATTGAAAATCTGTATATGCAACATGTATCCCTTGATGTTTTTTTTTTTTTTTACAGATAAAAATGTTAAAATAAGAATTCTACTTATTCTATATGTTGTTTATTATAATGTTTGTTTCATAATGCGAAATTATGGAATCTAAAATATACTTACATATCATAGATATAAAATTCTTTAAAGTAGTTCCTACTTTTTTATATTTTGAAATACAGATGATGACATTTACTTGTAACTGCTTTATAACTAATAAATGATATTTTCTTACTTGGAATTTATTAAATGCTGGATATTACAATTACAATGGAAGTACTGCAAAATATTCAGATTTAGCAGATATTAAAATATAGAAGATGTATGAAAATTATTAGAATAATTGTGAATTTTTAATTTTGTTATTTTTAATGTATGCAATAATTCAAGAAAAATAATTTCATTTTTTTATATAGTTTATCTTTCAATCACAAGAAATAACGTGGAGAATAGTTTCAACACAAAATTAAAAAGTATTTGGTTTGTCAGTCTTGAATTTTTTTTCTTTCCATAAATATTTTTTAAGATCCATTAAACACTTTTTAAATGCACTTGCACATTACAGCATAAATAATAAGTCAGAAATATCTTTCAACATCATTGGAAAGTGTAGAAAACTATAAATGCACCTCTAGTAGTTCTCTGTGATTAGGGTTGGGTTTCTTCCAGGACAGTGGAAGAAAGTGGAAAAAACCAGAAGAAACTGGAAGAAATGGAAAAAACCAACAAAAAGACAAAACAGAAGTTCAAAATTGAAACAAATTAACTGTATATTAACTCAAAGCATAATATAGTGTCAAATCAAAACTATAATTCAATTAATATTAAAAATATTATTTTTAGAAAAATAACTTCAAATATATACAGGTGATGTGTTCTTACTGCTTTATCGGTAGGGTATTTTTTAACAATTTCTACCATTTCTGAAAAAAAGAAATCCCTACAAGTTCTTTAAGTATAAAAATGTGTAATTTTATATGTGGAGAAAAAAAATGTAATTAAGGTCATTGTGCCTAAATGCGACGTGATTTTTGGTAAGTTTATCGCATTTAGGAAACTTATGACATTTTAGTAAACAAATAATTATGAAAAGAAAGAAAAAATGGTTGAATATTATACTCATAGTTCTAAACTAGTGTTTTGAGTCATTTTTTTTCAAGAAATTAAAAAAATATCAGTAATTTATGAAAATATATACCAGCGTCGCATTTAAGGTACTATATCCTAAATGCGATGTACAAACTCCCTAAATGCGATAATGCATTTAATGCATGGGAGTTACTTTAATGTTATTAACACTTTCCAAAGAAGGTTGAAAACTGTTATTGACACATTCCAACAAGGTTGAAAAGTGTTTATGACTTCGGTTTGTCTGTCTGTCTGTGCTCTAACTCCCGTAAATATTTATGGAATTTCTTGAAACTGATATATGTTATTCAAGATTACTATTGGACGTTCCCTATTGAAAATGGAGCTCATACCTCTACTAGTTTGTGTACAGGGACACCCGAAAGTATATCAAAGCATTGTGTTCTATGAGAGGTATTTTTACAAACCATATTTTCGTACCTTTACTGTAGACATATCTTAATGAAATTGCAATATGTTATTAAAGTTTACTATAGGATGTTTTCTGTATAAAATGGAGGAAATATCACTATCGGTTTATGTACAGGGGCACTCAAAAGTCTTCCAAAGCATCGCGTTCTATGAGAGATATTTCTATAAATCAAATTTTAATAACTTTACTTTCCATGAAGTTTTTGGAAATTTAAATATGGTTTTTATATGCACAGAAGAATGCTTTGCACAGAATATAGCATGATTAGCATTAGATTTACAGGGTGGCACAAAAATATCCAGTTACATTAACAGCTATTAAAAAAAATGGCTAGAATTGTACTTTCGTTTACGTTAAGCGTTTTTAACACATTCTAACATTTTTTAAGGGTGAATATGATAACTCTACTGGTTTGTGTACAGGGACACCTGAAAGTATTTCAAAGCATTGTGTTCTATGAGAGGTATTTCTATAAACCATGTTTTCATACCTTTATTGTAGACGTATTTCAATGAAATTGAAATATGTTATTCAAGATCACTATCGGACGTTCCCTATTGAAAATTGAGTTTATACCTCTACTGGTTTGTGCACAGGACACCCAAAAGCATTCGAAAGCATTGTATTCTATGAGAGGTATTTCTATAAACCATATTTTCATACCTTTACTGTAGACATATCTTAATGAAATTGAAATATGTTATTCAAATTCCCTATTGGATGTTTCCTGTATAAAATGGAGGAAATACCACCACCGATTTATGTACAGAGACACTCAAAAGTATTCCAAAGCATTGCGTTCTATTAGAGATATTTCTATAAATCAAATTTTAATAACTTTACTTTCCACGAAGTTTTAGGAAATTGAAATATGTTATTTATATGCAGAAAAAATGCTTTGCATAGAATACAGCATGATTAGCATTAGGTTTACAGGGTGACACAAAATATCCATTTATATTAAGAGCTACCGATAAAACAATTCTAGAATTGCACTTTCGTTTACATTAAGCGTTTTTAACACTTTCTAACATTTTTAAGTGTGAATATGATTTCAGATTGTGTATCTGTCCATCTGTCTGTCCGTCTGTCTGCCCGCGCTCTAACTCCTGTAAATATTTATGGAATTTCTCGAAACTGATATATTTTATTGATGTTCACTATCGGATGTTCCATATTGAAAATGGAGTGAATATCTCTTCTGGTTTGTGTACAGGGACACCCAAAAGCATTCGAAAGCATTGTGTTTTATGAGTGTTATTTTTATAAACATTATCCCTATAGAATGTTCCCCATTCAAAACGACATTAATAGGTCCTGTACAACTAGTTTGTTTACAGGGACAACAACAACAACAACAAAAAATGCCAATGCATTATGGTTTAGGACAGAATTTTTTGAAAGTTAAGTCTTTCTACTGCAAAAATCATAAAAATATTGAAATGAATTGTTAATATTCTAAAATAATGTTTTGTATAGAATATGGTATGATTAACTTTCTGATTTAAAAGGCTACACTAAAATATTCAGAGAGATCAAAAGCTGTAATTATAATTTAATGGCTGCATTTTATTTTGTGTTAAGCCTTTTTAACTCTTTCTAAAATGCCTAAGAGTAATTTTAAAATCAATTAGTCTATCTGTATATTTTTCAGTCCTTCTGTCTGTTGTGTGATAACTTTGTAAAGTTTGCGTTGACGCAAACTCCATCTTAACTTAATTAGATCACTAAATGGATAAGTAAGAGAACACAAGACTTGAATTAACAATAACTAAAGTTTATTTGAGCAGATTAATGGGGAGGGTGGCCTGGCAATTAAACTAGCTCAGTCAGTGTATTACTCAATCAAAATATATACATCAACAATTAAATTAGATTATCTTAAATATCTCACCCCAGCAAGCAATTGAAGGTGTAGCGACGGTTGCACTCGTAACTCCACTGCTGCGACTTCACTTTCGATCAGAGGATTCCCTACAAATCGAAATTCACTTTCACGAGCGCTAGCAAATACTCGTACTAACACTCATCATGACTTATTCCTCACTCCTCTAAATTTCTACTACTCAATATTCGCCAAAATAAGACTTTCAACAATCCACTATAATACTCCAATATCCACACTATAATATGCTCCCACATCCACTATAATATCCTCCAACATCCACTATAATATCCTCCAACATCCACTCCCATCTACTAAAACCATCGCCATTTTATACTTCTTCCTACATCCTCCTCTCTCTTCATTTCAATCCGTCCTTTTAAAATCACTTCTAATTTATCTAACATTCAAAATCTAAGTCTTTCATTGCAGCACCCTGCCGACACAAAGCTAACTCGACCTCAACTTTCGCCGAGTCACTGGCGACGAAGCGATTTTAACCGTCCCCACTTTCTACTTTGCTGGATCCAGCTTAATTAAAACAACTGTGGTGACGTTCTGACGTCTCAACCTCACAACGTAGGCAAAGAATATTAAAAGTTATTCGATACAACAATTACGTACAGTTGGAAGGTGTTACTAATCAATGAGTACTGCATGATTTTTCTTTCTTGTTTAAGTCTTAACGTGTTTTCAATTTCTGTATCTATGTGCCCGAATCTCCATTTGTCTATCTGTCCATGTACCGCACTTAGCGTCCGGAAATATTTTCTGAATTAAAAAAAATATATATATGTTGTTCATATTCACTATTGAATGTTCCCAAATAAAAAGGGCATTAATAGGTACTGTACAACATGTTTATGTACAAGAACGCGCAAAAAATGCCAATGCGTTGCATTTTAGGACATACATTTTTATAATTTACATTTAAAGAACTTTCATACTGTACTTTCAACTGTAAAATCATAAAGAAATTGGCATTTATTGTTAATTTGCTAAAATACTGTTTTGTATAAAATATGATTTTGTTAACCTTCAAATTTACAGGGCTACACTGAAATTTTCTGATAGATTAAGGGCTGGAATTACAATTGAAGGGCGACAGTTTCTTTTGTTTTAAGCATTTTTAACACTTTCAAACAGTGTTTAAGAATGATTAGGAATTCAATTAGTCTGTCTGTATGCCTTTCAGAACTACTGTTTGTTTGTTGTGTGAGAACGTAGGTACAGAACTTTCAAAGTTATAATATACAACAATTACGTGCAGTTGGAAAGTGTTAATAATCATTGCGTAATGCATGATTTTTCGTTCTTTTTTTATAGTTTATAAAATACTTAATACCGCATAACTATTTCAAGATAAAATGTTGTGTAACTCTATGTGCAACTCTGCCTTTAACAGTGTGTATAACTCTTCCTTTATATTAACAGTGTGTGGAACTTTGTGTCTAAATCTGCTGTTTGTTAACAGTGTGTAACTCTTCTTTTTTTTTAACAGTGTGTGTGTAATTCTGTGTGTATTGCTGAACTTTTCTAACAGTGTACGTAACGCTATGTGAAACTGTCACTGTGTGTGCAACCCTGTATGCAATTAACAGTGTGTGTGTAGCTCTTCTTTCTTATTAACAGTGTGTGTAACTTCATGTGTAATTTTGTTTTTTATTAACAGTTTTTTTTTTTAACATTGTGTGTGTAACACTGTGCGTATTGCTGTTTTTTAGCAAAAAACGTGTGTAATTTTACTTATGTGTAACTAACAGTGTGCGTAACCCTGTACGTAATTAAATGTGTGTGTGCAACTCTGCCTTCTTATTAACTCTGTGTGTGTAACTCTGTGTGTAACTCTTTATTAACAGCGCCTTTTTATTAACAGTGCATGTAACTCTGTGTATAATCCTGCCTTTTTATTAGCAGTGTGTGTAATTCAATGTTCATTTTTTTTTTTTTTTTTTTGAACAATGTGTGTAACTTTGCGTGTATCACTGATTTTTTGCTGTGTATAATTCCGCCTTTTTAATAACAGTGTGTGTAACTCCGTATGTAAATCTCTTTTTTTTTTTTTTGACAATGTGTGTAATGCTGTGTGTACCGCTAATTTTTTGCTAACAGTGTGTGTGTAACTCTGCATTTTTATTAACAGTTTGTGTGTAATTGTGTGTGTAACTCTGCATTTTTATTAACAGTTTGTGTGTAATTGTGTGTGTAACTTTGCCTTTTTATAACAGAGTGTGTAACTCCGTGTTTAACTCTTCTTTTCTGAGTAGTGTATGTGTAACTCTGATTCCATGAATATTTACGGGAGATAGAGCACGGACAGACAGACAAACCTAAGTCATTAACACTTTTCAACTTTATTGGAAAGAGTTAAAAACATTTAGAAAGTGATAAAAACGCTTATTGTAAACGAAAATGCAATTCAAGCAATTTTCCAACAATACCTCTTAATGTATCTGAATATTTTTGTGTGGCCCTGTAAATATAATGCTAATCATGCTATATACTGTGCAAAGCATTCTTTTGTGCATATGAATAACATATTTCAATTTCATTAAACTTTGTGGAAAGTAAAGTTATTAAAATTTGGTTTATAGAAATACCTCTCATAGAACGCAATGCTTTGGAGTACTTTCGAGTGTCCCTGTGTACAAACTAGTGGTGGTATTTATTCCATTTTATATATGAAACATCCGATAGTGAACTTGAATAACATGATTCAATTTCACTAAGATTTGTATGCAGTTAAGGTATTAAATATGGTTTACAGCAATAAATCTCATAGAATACAGTGCTTTGGAATACTTTCGTGTGTCCCTACAGGAATTAGAGCGCGGGCAAACAGACAGACAGACAAGTCTAAGTCACTTTTAAACCTTGTTGGAAAGTGTTAAAAAGGTAAAAATGCTTAAACTTCCCTTAATATATCAACTGTAAAATTCGCCGCATTTAAGGGATAAAATTTGTTGCATTTAGGAAAATGGTGTAAACAGACCCTTAAATGCGATAAAAATTTTAAACCCCTCTTTTTAAAAAAATGTAGTATTTTTTTTTTATTTTCTTCTGGTAGGTATGAAGGGTATTCAAGCACATGACGTAACAGTGGTTATTTGATCTTGAAAGATGAAAGGATAAAATTACAGTTACTATTTGAAAATATTTTATCGCAATTAGGAAAAGACGTCGGAAAGCCATAATGGACAATGTTTACTGCAAAAGAAAATTCTACTAGAAAAAACCTTTGAAATTTAATGAAAAGTTTCGCGAACCGTTCTTGAAATGTGTATGTTCCATTATGATTTATAAGTTTGTGATTTAAGCATTTAGATTTTCAGTAGAAGAACTTTGTCACATTTATGGGTTATCGCATTTAGGCACAATGACCTTAATTAAAAATTAGCTATTTTTTATATGTACTAGCACTCATATTTCAATGCTAACTTTTAAAGACTGATATTTTTTAGAATTTTTTGCATATATACTATCTCATATTATTATATATTATATGTTCAAGTAGTACAAGTGATAATACTTATGGAATTTAGAAAAATATTTATTCACTTAAAAAAAAAAAAAAAACCTTTGTATGGCATCTAAGCTGGTAACCAATGGATTGTATCAATACTCTGCAAGTTTTCCAGGATAAAAAAAAAAAAGAAAATTTCTATATTTTCTATTCATCTATTCTAAGTTGAGAAACAGATTGTAGTATTGAACTGCTAAAAAACTTTTCATTTGTTATATACTGTATCTATGGCAATAAAGAAAATGAGTTTTTTGATGAAATTTTTTGATACAATTAATTATTGCATACTCGTTCCCTTAATTAACTGAATGTTAATTAAAAGCTCTTATTAGAAAGTAAACAAATGATCCTTATTATTTACTACCAGTTAAAGAAACAAAATTGTTTAAATTATAAAACTTTATTCTGATTAAATTGAAATTGATTTTTTTTTAATGGTATTTTAGAGAGCGATCTGATCTTGGCTAAAAATCTCATGTAATTACTAATTTAGTATATATAATTAATAATTAGATTTTTATAGGCAAAATAAAATTTCCTTTAAGTTATTTATATAAAAAATGCATCCATTGTATCTTACAAAGCTACAACGTATTACTATATGATAATTTTTAAAGAAAAACAGTTTCTTCCGGCCGGTTTTTTCTACCTTGGAAGAAACTTACCAACCCTGTTCATGGCACAGCTTCAATAGACCACGAAATTTTAATTTAATTTAAAAATTTATTCAGAAACCCTGAAAGTTCATTTCAGAAAATTTTGGAGTGGAAGGCTGATTTTTTTTACCAACTATGTGAAGAATACCAGAGCCGGGAATCGAACCCGGGCCTTCCGCTTTACGTGCGGATGCTCAGACCATTGAGCTACCCTGGTTGATTACCAGCTAGGTATTTCTCACATAACATACGTTGGCAAAGTCACCGAGTCTGTAAACACAGCTATATCAAGTGACATTAATATTCATGGATGGCACAACTCCAATAGACCACGAAATTTTAATTTAATTTAGAAATTTCTAAATTTAAATTAAAATTTCGTGGTCTATTGTGAGAATGCCAGTGTTTCTTAACTGCAAAATTCATTGTTTATGTTTGAGAGGTTTTGCGTTATATGGAGAGTTGCATTATATAGAATTGCATTATAAAGATCAACTGTAGCAACACGCTACTCCCTACGAGCATGTTTTTCAACATGGAGAAAAACAAAACACCAATTACATGCAGGAACAATTTAAAAGCATAAAATCATAAGAAAACAAAGCAGTTCTAAAAAGAATACATCAAAATATACAAAATTCAATCCAAAAAAATATAACAAAGCAGCAAATAAAAAAATCCAGTTTTAAAGTTATCAAAAACATCAGTTTTGAAATTATTATGAAGCACAAATTATGAAATTTTTAAAATCACTGGTTATGAAATTGCAAAAAATTCTAATGATGAAGTTCTCAATAACACCATTTATGAAATTGTGAAAAATTCTAATAGTGAAATTCTCAATAACAACATTTATGATTTTTTTTTTTTTTTTTTTTTAAATCATGTTACTTACTAAAAATACTAAATGTATATTAAGTATATTAAAAATTCTTTAAAACTAACTAAATAATTAAAAAAAATCATTTTTTTTAATTTTTTGAAAAGTTTTTAGTTTTTTCTACACATTATTATTATTTTATTTCTTTCAATTTAACATTATTATGCTTTCAAAATATATGCTAAAATATGAGGTTTAGTATGTATTTGTGCATTCAGTGATAGATTATTTTTTTAAAATTAAGTAGAATCCTGAAATTTTAATAAAAATGCTTAGTATTCAAACTTTTTTTTTATTAACCTATCAAAAAAATTAATAAAATAATATCTAGATATTTTAGAATATTTTTTTAAACTATAATAATGTAAAATCGCGGCATAAAATTAAAAATTTAGTTAGCACAGGACATTTTTTAAAAGTGAAGATTTTTTTTTTTTTTTTAATACAGTTTGAGAATTTTTAATGTATTTAATATTATTGCACTTCAGTGCATATGAATGTAAATTTCTATACCTTTAAGACTAATTTACAAAAAAGATATTTTGTCCATCATTCCCTTAATTAAAAATATTTAATTTAAAATTGCATTGTGTAATTCATATTAAAAATTTACTTCAACCAGTCATGTAATACCTTAGAAATTTTTAATCATGCAACATAAAACATACTGTTCATTATAACCCAAAATAAAAATACATGATTTATTATTCAATAGCACAGTAATTTCATTCATTAATGATAAATTACTTACAGCATCTTTTAATTATCAATCAGTACGCATTTACTAGAACTTCTTTTTTGAAAATAAGACTTTGTAAAATTTCTGACAACTTAAAATACAATAAGTAAGTAGTTCGCCTTAGAATATACAAATCTCTATATTTAAATTTTTGTATTTTGTAACGGGAATGAATATAATTTTTTTTTTGTACTTAAATAGAAATCATTAGCATTCATAAGAAACACACAATACTTTTCTAAAAAAATTTAACCTTGGGAGATATATAAACTGAGCACTTTTTTAAGACAACAGTTTTTTACTTTTCTATAATAAATATGACTTTTTAATTGTTTAAAGTATGCCAAGAAGTGTAAAATTTGAGGTTTTTGACGTGACAGTTTAAACTGTGGTTTAAACCGTCAAAAACTTGCCAACCCTGCCATTAACATATCTAAAAATTCTTCAAATGTAGTTTGGAGTGGACACTGTGAACAAAATCCTAACATACATGCTTCATTGTTAATGTCACACACATAATGAGACAAAAAAATCACTGATAGATGGTTTAATAGATTATTTTAGAGATGCCATCATTAGCCTGTCATTTTAGTGAATCATACAGACAGACTGAATGAATTCCTGTACTACCAGCTAACACACACCACTTTGGTCGCAAATCAGCAAATTTAGAAAATCCAATCTTGTGATTAGGATAATCCTGTTTAAAAAGTGTGTACGCTTCTTTGAGATCACATAAAATGAGGTGTTTCTGTTTTGTAAATATTTTATTTCTTCACTAAATACTAACTTGAATTTTTAAAAAATTAAAGGTTTCCTACATCTTTCTTTAAAATATCACAAAAATAAAGTATACATTAGTTTTGTTTTAATACCAGAATATAATAAAATCAGAATGTTGCACCCTTATTCAATGCTTCATTCACCTAATAACACTATTTCTAAAAGTAACTAAGTAACGTTCAGAGGGTAAATAAAGTCTTATACATGTATTAAATCAATATTTATATAATATTCAATAAGTTTTGTTTTTTTACATCTTTTTTTATCAATGTTAAGTCTGTGAGAGGGGAAACACAAGCATATGGTATAATGGTATTAGAGAAAAACATGCATATACTATCAGCAAGATATCTCTTTATGCAAATAATAACCAAAAATAAACTCTTTTCCTGTGAATAGCTAACACATCAGTAGCTTATTTTTAAAAAATTAAAAAGTTTCTAGTGCTCCCCCTTTAGAAGAAAAATGGCTGCCAAGATGGCCGAAATTGCATGTTTTTGCCCTATGGTTTGTCTTTAAGCTTAAATATTTCCAAGAAGGAGTGAGAAACCCAAGTAATTTATTGTGTAGTAATTTATGGTGAACACCTGTACTCTACCAGAAAGTGAGTAAACCTTTGGTTTTATTTTCCTTTTCTTGGAATTGATGCCTCAATTTTAGCAAAATCGGGAAAACCAAATTTTTGTGGTTGCAACTTCTAAGAGTACTGTACCTTAACGATTTTCATTATAAACATTGTAGTATTTTTTTTCTGAATGCCTGGGATAACTAGTTTCCATAGATATCTAACACTTTCATATTACATGAGCACAATTTTTAAGAAAAAAAAATTAAATAATATCAATTTCTTGGTATTTTGAGGGGGCGGACAAACTTCGAGGACCTGTATATCTATAAATAAGTGGAGCAGGTAGCTAAAAATTTGGACTTTTTCATGCCTCTATATCATCAATCTGTGTACCAAATTTAAAGAAAATCTGAGTTGGTCATGCAACCAACTTTTATTTTTTTAGGTGAGTTGGTATGGAATCACTCTCCTGTCAGTGGGAAAAAAATCCATAAAATAGTGGCAATGTTCACAAGCCAAAATTTAGACTCACCACCAGCAAATGTACTTTCGCATACATTCATACAACGAAATTACAATGAAAGAACAAATAGAAGTTGGCTAAACCAAATTAATTATACTCATAATACAGAACAATTCGATTTCAAGATCTTTAAAATTCTTACAATATTGACTAAGTACCAAAGCATAATAGAAATGTAGAGGCGAAATCATGCTCAAACAAATTTTAAAATGCATATAATTGTCAAACAGAACCAAATCAACCGAAAATTTTAACACAATATAACTATGTATCAGATGAATGTCCCAAACAGGGTCCAACTTATTACTTTATATATTCTTTTCACTCAATTTTTAGTTTCAAGAAGTAAAAACCCTGGAATTAGAATTATATTCAAATTTATAGATTAAAAACATTGTGCGTAAAAATTAAATATATATATATATTAAAATTAGATAATTTAAGAAAATAATTCTTACCTCATTATCTTTGTTATTCCTTATGCCACGCACTAAATCTGTCAGATTTTTGTCGAAAATTCGCTCTAGATTCCCTTTAACTTTTCGGAGGGCCATAATTAAAAGGAATAAGATCAACTCGCCACATGAGCAGTTTACAGGACCATCATAATATTATTATGAGAAAAGGAATTTGCAACGGGCTGTTAATTTCGCAGTGGTAGACACTTTCTCCAACCAATCGGAGCTCAATATCTCAATGCGTCACCGGTCTTGGCGATTTCCCTAAATTTAACTGTGCCAAACGCTAAATCGCCAAGTTTGTTCGAATTCGAATTGAATTCGATTTTGCAGATTTGTTATTGTTATTGTAATGTAATGTTAAATTGCGAAAAAATGTTTTTGCTAATGGTATTTTTTCGTTTAAATCAATAAATTTACTAAGTTAAAAAGCCGTACCGTAAAACTGAGAGAAGTATCATTATATGTTATTGTAATGTAATGTTAAATAGCGAAAAAATGTTTTTGCTAATGGTATTTTTTCGTTTAAATCAATAAATTTACTAAGTTAAAAAGCCGTACCGTAAAACTGAGAGAAGTATCATTATATGTGCAGGGAAAAAAGTTGTAATTTTGCATCAAAATTGTCAATGGATTTAATAAATTATTTACAAAATTAAAACTACCTCTATATTTTGAAAAAAATTTAGACACACTCTAAACTTTATATTTCGATAGGTACTATGAATCTCATCAATATGTTTCATAAGCTTCATTGCTGTAACATTAAGGCTACATTTATTTATTCATGTTTTAATCATCTAATGTTGTATAATACTCATCAAAATTTATTGTAAACATACAAAATATATTAACAATTTTTTAAATGAAAAATAATTGTATTTTTATAAGTTTTACATAAAAGTAATTTCGGAATAAGTAGAGAGCAGAAATTTTACTTTTTATTTTCTCTTTCTTTTACATATAATCCAAAATTTGCGTTTGCCTGATTTTTATTAATTTCATTTTACTCTATACCTGTTGAGTCGTAATAGGGCAATTTCACGAAAATATTAAACTGAACACAACTATCAATAATTCAAAAACAAAATCTTTTTAATTCTTGGTGTTGTGTGAAGTTTAATTTTAACTTATATAAATTGTTTTACGAAAAATGGCCCTAATAGATGTCCATGTGCTTTCATATTAGGATATTTAAAAAATTTACACATGTCAGTTAATTACTAACATGTTGTAAATAATGTGACTTTTTATTCAATTAATAGTTTGAAATTTAATAATATGTGTCCTGATAACCTATTACTTGCTCTTTGACTCTGATATAACTTTATTGTGACATTAATTTCACTAAAAACTCTTAATGAATTGATCCTTTTTAAAGAAGGGGTAAAAGTTATTATTATTTTATCCTATAATCTTATGCAACATAAGCCAATGTTATTTTAAAAATGGACACTTTTTTTATATGTATTTAAAGCTGTGTTAAAATAATATGTAATAAATAAATGTACGTACATAATAATATGTAATAAAATAAGTTTATTTTTTATCTTAATAAAATTTAACAATAAAATACTTATATTTTTTATGATCTTGCTTTGATTTTTTAATAAGCTATTAAGTAAAACGGTAATGAGTTTAGTATAAATGAGAAGCACATTGATTTTTCCAAACAGAATAAATTTTTACATTAAATTACTTTGTAATCTAATGATAAATGTCTCATTAAATCCCTAATTTATTTTATACATTATTTTTAGGCCTAGCTACTATAAACAGTTCAAATTAATGAATGCAGATAAGTATCATTGAATAAAAACTTTATGCCTAATAACTCGCTGTGTTAAAAGAAAAAATAATTACTAGTTTAATTAAATGTATTTATAAAATTTTTACTCACATTGCTTGAAAATGTTATGCTGCTTTTTGTATATACAGATTATGGAAAAGAAACTGCTTGAGTATGTTGCTTGCCACTTTTACATAGCATTCTGAACATTTACCTAACTGTTTAATTTTGTATATCCTTTGATAGTAAAAAAAGAAAAAATAGTTTTATAATTGATTTTATTAAGGCTTTTTATCTTGGGAAATAAAAAAATAAACAATAATAATAATAACAATGTTGTCAAAAGATTACCCTTTAATGATCTATTTGTAAATATTAATTTTATATATCTGTAGCATATTTAGAAGAATGCTGTTAATTTAAATACTAGATGAACAGGTTATATTTAGATTGGTTTATTGTAATTATTATTTATTTTATAAAATAAATTGAAATGCAGTATAAACAAATAAAATTAAGTTTAATTATAAATTTATTATGTGATATTTTATTTATTTTTTTAATGCAATATCCATAAAGGTTATTTTGCAGAAAATTATTCTTTAAAAGTATTGTGCAAAGTCCTGTTAAAAATATTATCTGTAAAATCTATTAAATTCATTTAAGGTTAATGACGAGCTATTTTGTGCTAAAACTTTTATATTAGGAAATGAGTCACTCCATGCCAAATCATGCAATTTTTAATCTTCAACCTGTGTGTACTGAAATTTTCAATTAAACATTCAGGAATCATCCTTCTTGAAATAAATGAAAATATATTTTTAAAAAATTTTCTTTTCTTTATTTTTTGAAAAATCACTTTTTTTTTTTTTTTTTTTTTTTTTAGCTTAAATAAATGCATTCTCAATTTCTATAAGAGATAACGAGAAGTTTCTGACTACTCATTTTAAAGAGAATTTTATTGATTTAATTTGATGTCCAACTTGATTATGTTAAGTATTTTTTTTTTAAGATAATGTTCTTAAAAAGTAAAAAAAAATTAACAGCTATAATAACCTAAACTATTTAGAGTAGGATCAGAAGTTATAATAAAAAGTTATTATACATCTAAAAATATATTATAATTATCATACATTTCGCTTACATGATAAAAGACTTTATTTTTAAGTTCTTACTAATTTGAAAGAGTATGTAAACATCTATATATTTTGTTGTGGTCGAAGAATTCATAGCCTAGTGTAGGGAAGGGGCCGGCACCTGGAAAACAACTAAACCCCTACACAATGAAGCTATGAATGAGACTCCAGGTGTCAGGTTGAAAATCAACCGTCAAAGGCCTATTTTTTTTTTTTTTTTTCCTTTACATTCTTTTATTATCAATTGTTATTGAACTTCTGACTGTAGCAAGTACTTGCTCGGCTGCACCCTTATTTTATGACTTAAAAGAGGCCGTTTGTTTACTGTGCAAACAACCTTTGAAAATTCAACAACCAGCTGGTTTGCGCTCCTTGAATGACCTTATTAAACTCCCGCTCAGTTCCATTAAAAAACGTAGAAACCCTAAAGTATCTCAATAAAGAAGGAATTTCGCTGAGCACAATGATTACAAAAGCATTTGCATTTAAATGATTTATCAGATGAGGTATCATAGGTTGGACCATTGCCTATGTGACGCAAACTCAATTTTTTCAAATAGATACCATAGTTTTTCTTCCCAGAATCATGTTAAGTGAAAAAAAAGTTTCAATTCATGTATTGGTTTTTTTTTTTTTTTTTTTCAGAGTAGGGGGTCCCGGGGCCCTGAATCGTATGTTGTAAGAAATATATATATATATATATATAAATTCGAACCCCACTTATGATACCTAATACCTTATCTGAGAGATCATTTGGATGCACAATATTTTCATAATCATTGGTTTTGAGCAAAATCGCTTTTTTATTGAGATATTTTAGGATTTTCACATTTTTTATCACAACATAAGTTTCAGGACCCCTATTCATAAAAAAAAAAAAAAAAAAAAAAAAATTACTTCATTTGATAGATCATTTGAATGCATGAAACTTTTGAAATCAATGTGTCCAGCAAACTTGTTTTTTTATTGAGATATCTGATTTTTTTTATTGCAACATAAGAATCGGGGGCCCTCTACTTTGCAACACACACACGCACAAAAAAAGCAATACATAATTTAAAACAGATTTTTTCCACTTAACATGATCCTGAGAAAAAAATGTATGGTTTTTATTTGAAAAAATTGAATTTGTGTCACGTGGGTCCTCCAGGAACCCATTCATGCTACATCATGTGACAGATCATTCAAATGCATGAAACTTTTGAAATCAATGTATTCAGCAAAAATTGCTTTGTTATCAAGATATTTTGGGCTTTCCCAATTTTTTATTGCAACATAAAAATAGCACCTTGCTGCAAAATAAAAGAGCAGTACATGATTTGAAACAGATTTTTTCTGCTTAACATGATTCTGCGAAGAAAAAGTAGGGTTTCTATTAAAAAAATAAAAATAAAATTTGTATCAGCAAATTTGCCTTCCTTTCGAGATATTTTGGTGTATCCACACTTATGAAACACCCTGTATATGCTTGTCTTATACAAATGAATACAGATAATTAGAAAAAACTTCATAATTAAAATAGATTTCACTTGTTCCTTATATCTTATTTAAATAAAACTATTTAGAAAGAGTTCTTAACATTTAGTCAATCAGGGTTGTAGTGATTTAAATCAATTGAATTTTTTCAATAACTATGGGGCTCTGCACCCTGCTCGCTTCGCACACCAATCCCCAAGGGAGAACTTGCTTCTCCCTGACAAGCTTTACCTATTAATCCCTGTGGCACTTTGCCCGCCTATTCTCTTCTTTGCCTTTCACTGAATATTAATAGTGCATAACTCAAGACAAAAGAAAAAAAAAAAAGTAATAGAAATCCCCATATTCAACGTCAAGATGAAATACATAATATTTAATACCTTTATTATTATCATTATTATTTTATGAAATATTATGCTAAAAGTCAGTAATGTTTTTTTTTTTCAGAATCTAAATAAATTTGTAATATCTAGACCATTTTGCATTACAGCTTTAGTATATGAACCCCTTGGTGACTTTTAAATTTTTGTCACTATTTGGCAATGCATTTTTTGGTATAATTGCTTGTTAAAAAAAAAAAAAAAACTATTATTTATCATTGTAATGCTGCTCAGTTAAAGGATTTTAAGGTATTTTAAATGTTTTTAAAGTTTAATTTCGTCCTTTTATATTTTATTCAATTGACCTATTACCTATTTTTTCTAATGCCCATACTTTTTACTATTGAATTTTTTAATTACGGTATTATTTAATACTCTGTATATTTTTAATGTACAGCTAGATAATAATTTTACACAATGGAAAACATCTGAAAAGAAAAAAAAAATATATATATATATATTATTGTTTTAATTTGGAAAAATAGTAAAAATGTGCTTTAGGTTACTGCTTGGCAACTTTTCCAAAGATTGCGAATTTAGCAAGATGAGATTGCCACATTTTATATATCGATCATTCAACAACTGATAAACATTGAGGTTGCCGAGTTTGGCATCTTTATCGCCAATTGTAAACAAGACAACAAGCAGTGGGCTAAAGCACATTCCATCCAAATGTCTAATTCTGTAATGTTTTCTGTCATTTATAAATGAGTTCGAATTTGAATATAAAATATATTTTTATGCCAAAATATATCCAAAGTAATTAGAAATGTATATTGAATGATACATCAACCATGAATATTCATTTAGAAAGATTGGAGTGTAAAGGTTGATTTTTTATATCAACTATGTGAGAAATGCCGAGATGGTTATCAGCCAGTGTAGCTCAGTAGCAGAGCATCCGCGCATTAAGAGCGGACAATACCTAATCTCGCCGACAGCCTTCGTCCATGTTATTCTGTGGGAAAATTTGTTTACATAATTACTCATTACCTAATGAGAAAAATGCATTTTGTGAAAAATGGCATTTTTGAACTCAAAATTAAAATGTAAAAAAAATGAATTTTTCAAAAATGAGTACTCATTTAACGGTTATGAATTTTCTGACTGTGAAAGCAGAATTTAAAAATATTCATTAGGTAATGTGTAATTGTCGCAACAAATTTTCCCATAGAATAACATGGGCGAAGGCTGCCGGCGAGATTAGGTATTGTCCCCTCTTAAGCAGAGAACCCGGGTTCGATTCCCGACTCTGGTATTTTTCACATAGTTGGTATAAAAATCAACCTTTACACTCCAATCTTTCTAAACGTATATTCAAAGTATTTTAAAATATGTTTTTAAATAAAAAAGATAAATATACTTTAAAGACAAAATGAAACGCCACTGTTAATTATACAGACATAACATTATTTCCGTATTCGCGTAAAAGAACACATAAAAAAAATATAAACAACATAAAAAGTTGCCAGTAAGAAAATTAATTTTCTAAAAGTAGAAATGATACGCTATTAAAAAAAAAAAAAATTAAAACCCAAACTCTTAATATATTGTATCACATAAATCTTTTCAAAGTTATGATTTTGCAAATTTTATTGTATTTTGGTGAAGGTATTAAGGTATTAAAGTGAATTGCATACTTTTTTTTCATTATTATTTATTTAAAAAATATTTTAAAATACTTTGAATATATTTTGGCATAAAAAAAAAAATGAGTCAAATTTAAACTCATTTGTAAGTTGACTCATATATAAACTCATCTTCTAATTTTCCTTCAATAGTTATTAACATTACAAAATCTCGCCAAGCAAACTTTATTGGCGACAACAATCAACTTACATAGTTACGTTCATCACTGACTGACTGACTCTGTCACGCTTCAAAAGGCTAAGAGATTTCCTTGGACCCTGTCTGTTTGTGAATGCAAGTTGCCACCTCATTTTCATACTTTAGTCAATTTTAAAAAATCTAACTGTCCGATCGATAAGCTGTTTAATCCGACAGATTCAGAAAAATCATCCCTTTCATTTGGTACCTTATTTGTAGCGAATTTTTGGTTAGATTTTCTAAAATTAATTAAAATATGAAAATGATAAACTGGTAATAGCTTTAAAATAGACATTTAATTTTTTAATTGCTGCCAAAAAAAAAATTACAAGATTTTTTTTTCAGCATAAAATGAAATATGCTTTCACATGAAAAATAAAAAAAATATAAAATATTAATGATGAATATGAAATGCATATAAAAAAAATGATGTCTTTATCCAAAATTTATCTCTATCGTCTTCCTCCAAATCTCATGCATATGAAAAAATGACGTCTTTATGACTTTAAAATAATTTTAAAGGTAACAGAGAAATAAATAAAATGCGAAAATTTTGCATAGGCTTGCTTGCAAATAAATTATTTGAAGTGAAAAATAAATGAAATGATCATTTTTCAACGGCTGCTTTAGTTGCCCTACAACTAACTAGTAGATTTAATAGATTAAAAGCTAATTTGTAACTTAGATTTATTTATTTACCTCACGTGATAATTTTAACAACAAAGGATTTTGTTTAACCCTTGCTTTACCAAGATCAAGGCGTTACAGCAGAAAAATTGCTTTCAGGTGCCGCTTGGCACGTTTGGCGAAAATCACCAGCACCGCACCTTTTGTATCGTTTAGAAGTTGCAACATTCCAGTAGTTACGTTTGCTATCTCTGGCAAATTAGCACACTTTTTGAATGAGGAGGACAACTAAATTTCAACTTCAAAATGACCCCATCTTGGGAAAGCGAGGGTTAATTTATTTTCTTAGACATTTGTCACGGATGATACATTGAAAAATCAAATGTTGCCATTAAAAATATTAGTTTAGTTAGTTAAGAGAAATCTAATTATCGCATCGATTAGCAAATTGTATTCCTGGATTCAGAAAAATTTCCCCTATCTGATGGTACCAATTCTGAAAAAATCAGACAGTTACTTCTATTTTATCTGGCCCTTTTAACGGTCTTGCGGCTGCTATCACTTTTAAACGAAATTTTAAACAAGAAATTCACAAACTTACCATTCCAGAAAATTCACAAACTTACTGTTGCAGATGAGAGCGAGTGCATAAGAATTTGGGGGAAAAAAAGACATTTATTGTTATTTTTGTTGTTTACACCATAGATCACATTTTAATTTTCATGTGGAAAATGATGTAATAAGATTGAAAGAACAATGATTTCAGAAACTTTTTGTAAAATGGCAAATAAAGTACCTTTATGAACTCAATGTCTTTAATTAATAACTTCATTAATTAAGATGATAGACATTTCAAACTGACGGAAATGTCTTCCTTGGAGTATTCTGCACACATTGATACCTCTCATGACGCAGAGAATTATTCCCTGCCCTCTGCAAGGAGATGCGATCGCAGACAAATGTAATGCCAGCAACAGTAACTTTTTTTAATATATAGAGAAAATCACTAATTTAAATATCCATTTTTTCTTTTTAATATTAAAATTATATGCTTTAATTGAATGAAATTGTTTATGTAGCTTAAAAAAATTATATTTTAAATATTCCTCATGTAAATTTTTAGGTATAATTGGTAAAACATGACAAAATATTTCATTAAATTGATATTTTTCTATACCTTGATTTTAAATAAATCTTTAATAAACAGTAAATAAACACACAAATTATGTTTGACATTTATTTATTAGTTAATTGTAGGGCGACTAAGGTGCCTGTTGAAAAATGATAATTTTATTTTATTTATTTCTCACTTCAAATAATTCATTTGCCAGCAAGTCTGTACGAAATTTTCACACTTTATTTATCTTTTCATTACATTTAAAATTATTATTATTATTTTATCATTTTTTCATATGCATGAGCAAATTTAATATTTTATAATATTTTTTTTTCATGTGAAAGCATATTTCATTTTATGTTGGGGGAAAAAAAAATGTCAACAATTAAAAATTTAAATGTCTATTTTAAATGTTTATTTTCATATTTTAATTAATTTTAAAAAAATCTAATCAAAAATGCGTTACAAATAAGGTACCAACTGAAAGGGGTTACTTTTCTGAATCCGTTAGATTAAAGAGCTTATTGATGGTACTATTAGATTTTTTAAAATTAACTAAAGTATGAATTTTAGGTGGCAACTTGTGTTCACACACAGAGTCCAAGGAAATCTCTTAGCCTTTTTAAGCATGACAGAGTGAGTCAGTCAGTGATGAGCGAAACTATATAGGCTGATTTTTAATTGTTTATGTATCTTTAAAGAAAGCAGAGCTTAAGAGGCCTCTCTACTTTTCGTCCCTTTAAGCCAGAGCCAATATTATTCTATGGAGAATTTCGCCCCATTATAACTTATTAATTAATACATATTTTTAAATTCTGTTTTCACATTCAGAAACTTCACAAATGCTAAACAATTTATCGCTTTATTCTTTTTAATACATTAACTTGAGGTTGCAAATTGCGAATTTTCACAAAGTGAAATTTTTCATTTTTGAGCTTAAAAATTAAAAAAATAAATTTTTAGAAAGTGATAAATTTTTTAGCAGTTGTGAATTTTTTGAAAGTGAAAACGAAATTTAAAAATATGTATTAGTTATAATGGGGCAAAATCCCCCATAGAATAACATTGGCTTCGGCTTTTGGAGACAATAAGTAGAGAGTCCCTTTAATGACTGGTGTGTTAGTTGTGCATATTTAGTGTTCTATGGCATATTGATTAATGTTGGGGTAGTCAACCATTGTCCGGTAGGGACAGAGTTGACTACCACTGGATCAATGTATATGCTAATTGTCCTTTATACATTGATTGAACATATTTAACCCTTTGCCGGCCCTAACGCTCTAAATTGTGTTGCCAAATTTAGGGACTCTTTTATTCAACTATCACCAATAATTTTGAGGAGTGATATTTGATAATGGACGAATAACCTTCAAAGTGATTAGGCAATCATTACATTTAAAACTTGTTGGTGAATATTGAACAAAAAAGTCCCTAAATTTTGCAACACTGATCAGAGGAGTGAAATTAAATTAGACCAGCAAGGGGTTA
The DNA here is from genome assembly GCA_963930645.1 of Salticus scenicus. Lineage (NCBI taxonomy): Eukaryota > Metazoa > Arthropoda > Arachnida > Araneae > Salticidae > Salticus > Salticus scenicus. The sequence continues at coordinate 123,874,772 of OZ005651.1, read as the reverse complement.
AAATTTAGTATTCCTTATTATTTAACCCTCATACTAGTTGATATCATTTAACACCAATTCACATGACATTTAAAAATTAATGCCATCATTTTTTTACACCGTAATGTTTTAAAAAGTCCAGAAGACTTCAAAAAATTAAAAAAAAAAAAAAAAAAAACACTCTTTAACTGTATATAATCAGTTAAATATCTTTACAAATTACTGTTACTACCTGTTAAATAAATTGTATACTCTCTAAATAAACAAAAAAAAAAGTTTGGGGCGGGGATAAAAGATTAAGCAGGCAGAAGAATTAAAATGGTAACACAATTCTGATTTGTGTTAATGTGTAAAACATGAAAGAATTTTCTTATTTAAATGATTATTTTGTTAAATCTAAGTAACAAAAATGATATGTTTATATTAGGATATATATATATATATATACATATTTTTTTTTAGTTATCTTTTCTTATATTTTATTTGTGGTAAAACCATAGGTAAAATTTTGTTTCACTTTTCTTAATATATTGTTGCAGTTATAATTTTTTCTGTTAAATTATCTTTTTAAAAAATAATTTCATGTAATTTATACACTATTCATAAAATTTCATTCTCTTTATCTCAACATTGTTGTAGCTGTTTAGTCAAAATCTCAAGCTGAGTGGCACTACGCTCACTGTTAAAATAAGTCTGTTTTTATTATGATGATACTACATTGAATGGAATATTGGTACTATTACATGCTTTTGCATATTGTTGTTATAGGAATATTATTTTATTTTTGTAATGTAAACAAAATAATTAACAGTGTGGATGACGCACACATACATACACACACACACAATAAAGTACAAAAGTTGTTGTACTATGTATGTTCTAGTTGAAATATCATTATACATAATAAATATAAAAGTATATTATTTATATAATTTTGAGAAATAAACTTATTGTAAAAAAAAAAAAAAAATCATGTTTATGACATGTAATTTTGTGCTATTTATTTGATAAGAAAACAATTTTAATGTATAAAAATTTAGCATTATTTAAAGTTGGAAAAAGTAGAATAAAAATTATTTAAAACGATGAATATCTGAAATAAGAACTGAGTTAGAGAAAGGGGGAAAAAAATAGAATTAAAAGTTTGTACTATTAAAAAATTATTTTTATATGAATGTACTATTAAATTTCAAACTCAAATATTTTGTTTAAAGGTATCGTATTTTCAATATAAGAATAAAAACTCTAGTAATAATAAACCGGGACAGTTCACTAGTTTAATTAAATTAGTTTAATTTGCAATTGAAAACAATTTAGTAATGAATTGTTTCATTATTGTTAGCTATCTAGATCCGGTATTTGAAAGTATTCTGTACTAAAATCAAAGGAAAACAGTTTATCATCATTGTACAATAATTACCCAGTGCACGGTTTGAAATATTTATTCATGCTATATGTATGTTTGTGATAAAATAAATACTAATATAAAAAAAAAAAAACTTTCTATTAAAAGTCATGGCATGCACAGATAACTGCAAATTCATCTGCTGTATCAAAATCTAACACAATAATCGCCTTCATTTCGATTTCACGACCAAACACAGAACGAGACAACACAACACACAACAGTAGACAGACAGTAGATTCGAAAAACATTCGAATATTGAATTCGATAATCCTTCGTACAAGCAGAATTACGCCAAAATTGGCTACCGACTACGATCGCGGCGTTGCTCAACTTTGATTGGCTAAAAGAAAGTGTCTACCGCCGCGAAACTAACAGCTCGTGAATTTGCAGACAGATTCTTGCCGTCACTGGTTCATTCGGAATGAAGTGAATGATCACCTGCTTTTTCATTGAATATTGTACCATGGACGCAAGAGGTCACAGAGACGTCGACGGAGGGCACGCAACTCCATGACTTGGCTTCTAGCTACAATTATGTAAAGGCTCTCTACCTACAGCCAAAGATCATTTTTATGTTTGTTACTTGTTACTAAGGGCCGTTCCCACCATCTCCGGTTAAAGGGAAAAACTCGGATTAGCACTCACGGCTGAGATTTCTGCGTCCCACCGTCGTCGGTTAGCGCTAACAGAGGTTTAATATTGAGGCCCGTATTCTCCTACTTCTTAACACTCGGATTAAACCTCGGATGAGCGGTAATCGCTCGATCATACGAAAATCGGTATTTCCAACGAAAATCCGCACAGTTCACCGGCTACTTTAACGTTTCGTTTTTGATCCTCGAATATAGGAGGATTAACAGAGTTAATTCTCGGATTTTTCGTAACGCATGCGCACTCCGCAGCTCAGCTTCCTAAACAAATAACTAACATGGCTGACGTTGACGATCTATTCTCACTAGATGATATTGAAAACTTAGAACTACTGGAAACATTTGAAAGAAGGAAAATTTGGATAATGTGGCATTTCGATATCGCTATCGATTAAATAAAGATTCCGTGGAATTTCTAATGCGAATGTTAGAAAAATAGGCTGCCATCTGCCACAGAAAAGAATAATGCATTAACTTCGGCAGAAAAAAAATTAATAGCTTTAAGATTCTCTTAATCATAACAATCAAAATTTTAAATCGTAGCGTAAACAGTTGTCGTGTGCGTGATTATTCTTTTTAAAAAAGTTCCAAAGTAAAATTGATTCTTAATCCGTGCGTAAACAAAAGCGAAGTAAACAAGAGTATCAGTGTTGCCAACTTGCTTTTTACCTTTTCTAATCTTCTAATCCGATTGATTAGTTAATTGAAGCCGAATGGTGAATAAAAGCTATCTTCGTTGTTGGCCAATCAAAACGAAGCTTTTATTTCTCTTCCAGTTAATCCATGGATCACGTAATCGGCTGATGGTGAATACCGTAGTAATTTAATCCAGTGTTAGTTTTGATTCTCGGATTTGCTGATCCATGGTTTAATTCTCGATCAATGAAATTTGGTGAATGCGGCCCTTAGGGCCATATTCACCAACTTCTTAACGCTCGGATTAAACCTCGGATCAGTAGTAATCGCTCGATCATACGAAAATCGGTATTCTCCAACAAAAATACGCAGTTCACCGGCTACTTTAGCAGTTCGTTTTTGATCCTCGAATATAGGAGGATTAACAGAGATAATTCTCCGATCTTTTCGTAACGCATGCGCACTCCGCATCTCAGCTTCGTAAACAAATAAACATGGCCGACGTTGACGATCTATTCTCACTAGATGATATTGAAAGCTTAGAACTATTGGAAACATTCGAAAGAAGGAAAAGAACGGTACATCAAATTAGAGTAAATGGTTTGGATTCTTTGGATAATGTGGTATTTCGATATCGCTATCGATTAAATAAAGATTCCGTGGAATTTCTAATACGAATGTTAGATAATAGGCTGTCATCTCCCACACAAAAGAATAATGCATTAACTTCGGCAGAAAAAAAATTAATAGCTTTAAGATTCTCTTAATCAGAACAATCAAAATTTTAAATCGTAGCGTAAACAGTTGTCGTCTGCGGGATTATTCTTTTTAAAAATGTTTTAAAGTAAAATTGATTCTTAATCCCCGTGCGTAAACGTAAACAAAAGCGAAGTAAACAAGAGTATCAGTGTTGCCAATATGCTTTTTCCCTTTCTAACCTTCTAATCCGATTGATTAGTTAATTGAAGCCGAATGGTGAATAAATGCTGTCTTCGTTTTTGGCCAATCAAAACGAAGCTTTTATTTTTCGAATCTTCTACAATATAGGAAATGTTGACTAGTCTTATTCAGTACTTTTTGGCGATTTACCTGGCAACCATACGGAGGGTTGCTAGCTCTTGTTATACATCATTATATTGGCGTTAAAATATTTTATGTTTATAATAAATAAATGTTTCGTTCGATGTTCGATTGCATGATGGGAATTTCTGTTTATTTACGAAACCCATTTAGGCATGGGAAGAGAAAAGTATTTTTTGTTCTTTTTTATTAGGTGACTTTCAAATCAATGAATAGTTTGTTGTCTTAATATTTTAATCTTAATTTAATAATGTTGATAAATTTATTGCATGAAGCGATTCACAGTTTCACATTAAATTGAATCTATTCATTATATTTTTTTCAGAGTAGTAAAATAAGAGGGTTTTTCTCTTTCTTTAATTAGCAAGTAATGGAAATTTACCAGCTGCTTATTTGAAAAAAAAAAAAGAAAGAAATACGTTCCTGAATCTTTTTCATTACTGAAAAAAAACTTTATATATTACTATATAGTTATGTTATAGAAAATAAAGCTGTTGTAAGTGTTAAATAAGAATGCAAGCAAGTTGAATAAAATACTAATATAATATTTTATAACTTAAATGCAGTGTCTTAAACTATAATAAACTATGTATAAAAACTGTAATGTCTAATAACTTAAATGCTACATGTCTTCACATGTAGCTTATTAGTATTACCTCAGAGAAATTATTTTTATTTACTTGGAAAATATTTGGATGCGTTAAGCAATAATACAAATCCATGTTTCCTATGTTATTAATAATAATTAAAAAAAAAAAAAAAAAAATCCATGTTTTTCCTTCTTTTAATGTTTTTGTTTAAAACTGAAATAATTTTATTCTTTCATTGTTATATATTGGTATGTGCATTTCAATGGAATGAACATTTTTATTATTTATATGAAATGTTATCCATTTATTTTATAATATCATTTATGTTATAAAAATAATGAAATTAGTTAATAGTAATAGTGGTATCTCTTGATCACTAAGTTAAAAAAAGTAAATAATATCTGAATTTTGAAGCTTATAGTTATCATCTTATAAGACTGAGGAAAAAAAGTTTTGTTTCTAATTATTTCAGAGGAAAGCACTTTTATTCAAATCGAATAAAATTATATTGCTTATGTAGACATTAAGCAAATTATTTTGATAATTTCATGTCTATACTAAAAATGAAAGATCATATTTTCCATAATTTTCTAATGAATTAGATGCTTTTGAACAACTTTCTAAAAATGAATGAATGATTATGTCCTAATACTTTTTTTATTCATTTATTTAACCGTAACATATTAATGTAATAAATTTTGATTCCCCCCTCCCATTTTATACAGAGTTTCTTTGCATTATTACAACAGGATTGTTAGTCTCATGAGTGTTATTGTAGCTACAGTATGTACATTTGTTGTTTTGTATAAATAAATAGTTTTTCTAATTAACTTTTTCTAATTATCGATTGTAACTGCATGGAAAACCATTAATTTTTAATTAAAGCATTTTTATTTGAAATTAGGACCTTTATTTTAGAAGCCAAGTGACTCTCATGATTTAATAACTATTCCAATATTAAAAATTTTTAAAGTAAATATTGATTTTATTTTGATTTAAAACCAAATATTTGAGATAATCTAAGCTGGGTTTATTAAGCTAGTTATTGATACAAAAGGATTTGTAGAGTGTTTTTTAAAGATAATTCTCATGAGGAAAACAGGTACTTGCCAAGACACTTTTTGAAATTTAAATAAATAAACTCACTATTAATTACCAGATTAGAAAACTGTAAGGAATCCATATCTAGGTAAGTTTCTTTCTTTAAGAAATTTTTCAAATCATGTAAAACTGAAAAAGATAGTACATTTAAAAATTACCCTATTACAACTAAGATGCTGCTGTTGTTTTTTTAATCCTAATAAACATATAAAAATATATTTTTAAATGACAAAAATTCAAAGAAAACTTATTTTTATCAATATAGAGAATATAAAATATTACCAAAAAATATATATATATCTCACATAAACATTTTTTGCAATATATGGTGTTCTTACAAACTTATTTATTATTTTAGCAGTATATCGATTGATAAGGAGAAGGGAGAGGTGATGTCCATCAACATTTTTTCATGATTTACTTAGTAGCTATATTGCAGTTTTATGGCAGGCATGGAATAACACCAAATTCAATATATAAGATACTAGCAGGCTACGCCCGCTTTGCTGGTCACTATTTTTAAATGAATCATTATGATTAATGAATTCTCAAAATTGCATAAATTTTTATCATGTGAAAAAAAAAAAAAAAACTGTGATCGGAAAAAATGTTGCACCGGGTCCCCACTGCCTTCGGCAGCGTAGACCCGTGCGCAATGCGCATGCGCGAATGCATATATATGAGCGCCCTAATAATTTTACAAATTCGAAAATATCCGCAATCGATTTGTAAGTATCAAAAACCTCTATGCACCAGTTTTGAACGATCTATCTCTATTTTTATTTTTTTTTGCCCCTCCTCCCTTCTTGCCCCTCCTAATAATTTTACAAATTCAAAAATATCTGCAATCGATTTGTAAGTATCGAAAACCTCAATATACCAATTTTGAACGATCTAACTGTATTTTTATTTTTTTGCCCCCCATCCCTCCTCGCCCCTCCTAATAACTTTACACTTTTGAAAATATCCCCATTCGACTTGCAGCCCTTCAAAAACCTATCTGTACCAATTTTCAATGGACTAACTGTATTTCTATTTGTTTTTGCCCATACCCCCCCCCCCCTGCTGCCCCACCTGAGGGCTGAATTTCTAAAATTCCAGAAATTAGTTTTTAGATATTTGCATTAGCTATATTTTAGAGCAAAAAATTTCACTTTTTTCGTTTTTTTTTTTTTTTTTGAGATATATAGGATTATGTGAAATCACGTTTAACGTATGTGAAATCACGTTTCGCTCCCTCCCCCCCTTGGGGACCGAATTTCAAACATTCCAGAAATCGATTTTTAGACATTTGTATTAGCTATATTTTAAAGAAAAAATTTTACGGATATATGTTTTTTGTTCGAGATATGAAGGATTTTGTGAAATCACGTTTTGCCCCCCCCCCCCCCCCTTGGGGGGCGAAATTTGTAATATTGCTTGCAGCGTTGCGTTTCTCAAGTCGTAAACATTAACCGTGCCGAATTTGGTCCCGCTCGGTGAAACAGCCTAGGATTCTATAGCGGACAGACAGGCACACAGACTCTGCTCTTTTATATATATAGATTTAATCAGACTAAATTTTGGTATATTTTGCCTGAGACTATCTGCTAATGTTATGAACAATTATTCATGATTTGTCAACTACTGTTTTTTGTAAACATCATCTGGTGGATTTAATTTTAAGAAATTAAGCATATACTAGCAGGCTTTGCCCGCTTCGCTGGCCACTAAATTTAAAGGAAACTCGTTTCTATATAGCTTTATAAAAATAAAATAAAATAAATTACTGAAATTGTTCAAAAGCTCGCTCCAGGTCACTGCTGCATTCAGCAGCGATTTGGTCATCAACTGCAACTCGGGCGCTTGTCCCTATTACCTGCGACAATAGTTTACCAATGAGCTTCCATTTAGGTGCTTATTATATAACAGTTTCGAAATAGATAGTATCGAAAAAATTGGAGTTTCCCTTTTATATTTGAATCCCAGTTACATGTGATCAACACTATACGTGTTGTTCACATGTAACTCGGTCTGGACTCAAACGTAACTGGGTTTAGACAACATAATATTTGCTTTTAAGTTATTTCATATGTTTTTTTTTGTTTATCCAATCAACCATTAAATGACAGCAATTTCACGCCAAATATTACAATATGCTGTGACCGGCTACATCTGTCGCATGAGACAATTAATTTTTTGTGTTTATATATAATTCATGGGTTGTAAACCTGATAGTACAGCCTTAATATCGTTCTCTTTGGCGGCTTTTGAATTTTTGTCACCATTTTAGACTTAATCCCTTGTAACAATATGCTATGAGCGCTATTTCTGCCGTATTTTAGACAACTAATCTTTTTATGGTTATATATATTTCCCATTAAACATATTTTTATTTATTTATTTAAATATTAATTTGAATTTTTCAAATATTTCTGTTCGACAGCGTGAGAGTGCAGTAACACACAGAGGTTCATTTGTTTGTATGATAAAATTAGCATAGTGATTATTGTATAAAAAAATAAATAAATAGGTAAACATTATCGTGTTACACAACTTTATTATGTCGCTCCATTGGCAGCTTTTGAATTTTTGTCGCCATATTAGCGATGGTTTTTTTTTTTTTTTTTTTTTTTTTTTTTTTATGAAAAGGGGAAGACTATTTTGCTAATAATTTTATCAGACTCTTTTTTGTTTATACATAAGATTCCTTTATATTCTCCTTATATTTTTAATGCTTTTTAGGTTTAAAATAGTGCTTGTTGAAATAAATTTCCTATCTTTAAAACTGCATTTGTTCTGTAAATTTTGTGTAAAAATAAATCATTTATGTTTTTATATATTTGATGCGCTACTTAGATTAAAATGGCTATTGCTATATTAAACTTCTTGTCGAAAAACATTCGGTGTACTTCAACACCAAAATTTAAAAAATCGCCCAGCAGGATCTGTTAATAAAGCTGATAAAATAAAAATATGGTTCATAGAGTTTAAATATTCTATTTAAAAAAATTTTTAAAACCCAATTTATTAATCTATTGTATCACATACATAGATATAGTAATAATATATAGATTGATCATTGGGGACAAAAAAGTGATTCCTTTTCACTCGGGAAAAGACGGCGATTTTACCAAAATATGGCAGTCTTTCCCCGAGTGAATACACACGGGAATATGCACGAATGCTTTAGCAAATAAAATTCATGAATAATTTATTTACTAAAGGTGAATGAAAAACCCCAGATATAGTTTCAAATTAATTCTTCTTTTTTTTTTTTTCCCCTTCAATACCACTTAATGGCTGATTCCAAAGCTTTTTTTTCGGCATCAAAAATCTTTGCACGATAATATGGGGATGATAGATCTATATAGTATATTATTATATCTATGATCACATAAATCTTTTCGAAAATAGAATAAAACTTAATTTGAAAAAATAATAATAATAAGTTTTGTTTATTAACCAAAATAATTGATGAAATTTGAAATGCAAGTTGGTCTTGTGGGGTACTGGCTGTATATTATATTTTTGTGTTCGTGAGAGAAAATTTAAAAGAATTTGAAAACTGCAATTTTTAATCCCTTTTAAAAATCATGTGACTTAATGTGAAGCAGATTTTTCATTTTTTTTCTCCTAACGGTTTCCATACAATCTTCTGCTGTTGCCACCTAAAATTCATACTTTAGTTAATTTTAAAAAATCTAATTGTCCGATTGATAAGCTGTTTAATGCATCGGATTTAAAAAAATTTTCCCTTTCATTTGCTATCTTATTTGTAACTATGCGACTGATATTTCTAATTTATTTTCTAATCTTTCTGATTTATTTTCCTCATTTTAAATAAGTGTACGTTTTTTTTTTTTTTTTTTCTTATTATTATTATTATTTTGTCGAAAAAAAATGGCAACAATTAAATTATGGATAAAATTTTAAAATTTAAATGTCTTATTTATCAAAAATTAGAAGGTTTTTATTTTCACATTTTAATTAATTAAGAAAAAACTAATCATCCGATTGATAAGCTGTTTAATGCATCGGATTTACAAAAATTTTCCCTTTCATTTGGTGTCTTATTTGTGATATTTCTAATTTATTTTCTAATCTTTCTGATTTATTTTCCTCATTTTAAATAAATGTACGTTTTTTTTTTTTTTTTTAATTATTATTATTATATTTTGTCGAAAAAAAAAAATTGCCAACAATTAAATTATGGATAAAATGTTAAAATTTAAATGGCTTTTTTTTATCAGAAATTAGAAGGTTATGATTTTCACATTTTAATTAATTAAGAAAAAACTAATCAAAAATTCGAAAATCCGACTTCGATGTGCACAATGACCCTTCGGGATGCACCTTTGTGTTAAATCTCGTGACTGTCCGAGCTACCGTTTTCGAGATCAGTGAAATATACATACAAATATTGCTCACTTAATAGTATAAGATATAAAAATGCTATAAAATATCTGCTTTTAACAGGAAACTTACTTATTTTTTTAACTATATCACCTGTTTTTATGTTTTAATGTATATTTCCCCTGTTTGTTTTATATATTCGAAAATCTTGCAAAATTTCAGTTAAAAATAAGTTTTTGCAAATTCTGAATAATTTAATTCGCAACACATTTATTGGTAGTGTTATGCTAGTATTTTGTTTTAATTTCAAAACAAAAATTATAATCCTGTGTGCGTTTTCTAGGACCGTATTCCAACTGCTACACTGTAAGTTTCTTAGTTTCCACCTCTCTGTAGAAATCATTTTCTTTAAAAGTCATCAGTTTTTGAAATAAATGTAAATCTAATGTGAAATTGTGACCATAAATTATAGTGAAGGAGGAGTAGTGGGTGGTTCTAAACTGTTCTTATATTATTTACTACCAGTAGTATACTGATATACAACAAACAATCCCCATGGCTTTGTTCTTTTGTCCAAGTTCGTTCCTGAGATATGTGACTATCTCATCTAAAATCAACAAAATTTTTATTCTTTGGGTTTGAATTACAGTATCATTTCACTGCTTTTTTTTTTTTTTTAAGTAGTGTGTAATCAGGCAAACTGTTGAAGTACATAACTTTTTTCTTTCACAGCAGTTTCCCAAAATACTGTTTCGTGATTGCTAAAATATAGTATAATTTAATTATTATTATTATTATTATTTTTTTTTTTTTTTGGGGGGGGGGGGGTCACAGCAACAGCTATCTGATGAGGTGATTTTTTTTTTTTTTTTTTCATCAATTTCAGACATATATGAATCTTTCAGCATTAATTTACTAATTTTAGCACTTTTTTCAAAATTTATTCTCAAGAATATGATTGTTTTGCCAAAAATTGATAAAATTACTTTCTGTGTGTGTGTGTGTGTGTGTTTCATTGTTGAAATACAAATTTTTGTTTTTGTCTATTATTGAAATTTATGCTTAAAATAGTTGGTTAAAAATAATAAATGGTGAAAACAAAATGCTTTAAAATTTGGATTTAATGATTAAAAAAAGAAAAGGAAAAAAAAAAAAAGTAACAGCTTTAAGATTATGCAGATTTTATTTTCTCATCTTTGTAATTTCATTTAAAAATGCTTCCTTCATATTTCAAAAATAAATAACAAGCATTGAATAAAATTGATATTTTTTCTTTACATAAATAATGAATATCCCTTATCCTCTCTTAAAATTATGCAAAATCTCCTGATTTTTTCCCCACCATAGTTCGCAATTATGGTGTGTTATTTTTCTTTTGGTACACGTCACCAGAAATGTGGTATACCTATTACTGCAAATTGAACCAAAAATTTTGTACTAATAACTTAAGCAAAAATATCCACATGTTAGTTAAATAAAAGTGGATTTTTATGAAAAATCTGTACATTTTTGTTGTTACGATCTTCCATTACAGCTTTATGTTCAATTGATGTATATTATAATAATACAGAAGGAAGTTCTGTAATGGCCACAGAGTACTAGTTTCTATTGTACTCCAAAACAGTTGGTTGGTTGGTTGGTTGTAGGATTTAAAGCCAATTGACTCCATAAGTGTTCTAGGCCTGTAGGGGGAATGCCCTCCGTGGGGGTCTTTCTAAGGGGTCCTAGCCCATATTTATGTGAGTTTCGGAGGAAACAATAAAAAACTCCCAACGGCTAGGTCGATGAGCACGACCTGGGATCGAAACCGGCACCTCGCATCTACCAACTTTGAGTTCAAAACTGCTCGGCCACAGGTGGTCTCTCTTAAAAACAATTGTGTTGGTAGGTAAGTATATAGGATCACTATCTTGGTCATGTACTAAAAATATCTGGAGTGACTCTAATTGACTATTAATATTTACTTATCTATTTGAACATTAAGTAACTAACAGTTGTATAAATAAAGTAAGGCAAGTCATTAAATAAACAAAGGTGAAAATTTAAGGTCTTTGAATATTTTTCTTGAATATTTGTTGAATACATTTATTCAACAAAATAGTTAACTTATAACATTATAAAAATAAGGAGCCTTACTTAAGCTTCTGTTGTTTTCCCAAAGTCCTTTCAAGGGAGCTCCCCCTCATCCTCAGTGGGTGGCTTGCTTCATCTTCGAACTGTTTCCCTTCGGTCTGGCGATTTATCATGTGATGTTAATAACTGCAAACTGCTGTTTTCTGCCACAAAAAAGTTAATCAAAAATGAATTATTTTGTTTTTAATTTTCAAATTCATTGCATAATTGTTTTAAGTTGTACCTAGACCCACATGCACTTTTCATAGATTGAATAAGTTTTAATTTTGCTTCCTTAAAGAGGTAAAATAATGAATTTTGATTAATTAAAGTAAAATATTGAGTCATTATTAATATTTCTATACAAACGAAACATTTATTTATTGTTGTAACATATTCTTTCCATTTTGTTATTTATTTTTGGTTAACTTTGTAATGAGGTACGATAGCTATGTTTACACTGGGAGAAATATGTAAACAAACGCTACCACTCTGGGATGTAATTTTTTTTATATTATTATTGGTTATACTTTAATGTATAATGCTGTTTTACCTGGAATATATTCTGAACATTACTTAAAAAAAAAAAAAAAAAAAAAAAAAACTATAAATTAATAAACTAATTTTTGTAATAATCCTTTTCAGCTGAAAAATGTCAGAGACCTAGTTTGAAATCCTCTGCATCGCCAACCCTTTGCCCTACAAAAACATTAATAACCAAAGGAAAAGATGAGTTGGAAAGAAGTGGAATCATTTTAAAAACTCATTGTGAAGAAATTAAGAGGTATTTTTTAATTTTAGATAAAAATCCATTTTTGCATGTTTACTAAATACAATTGTGTGGGTTAGACATCCACTTACATTTTTGCATCCTGTGTAATAAAATCAGGAAATGAACGATCGAGCTAATTGCAGAAAGTGTGAAGTACAATTTTCAATCAACAAATGTTATAGTCCATATTTTTCTTTCAGTTTACAAAAACAGAAGAATGTAATGTTTTAAGTAGAGGTCAAGACTTAAAATTTTTAGAAGTGGCCAGTGGCCACTGGACATGATGAACTCAGTGGACACTCATGAGTTGTCGTCATTATACATCGGATTCATACACTATGATATTATATATATATATATATATATATGTGTGTGTGTGTGTGTGTGTGTGTGTGCATAAAAGCATAAAAACACAAATGATATGGTCGGGAAATTAAACTAAGGAATAGTGCTCTTTATTGTATTAATTCAATAAATAAAAAATTATATATGTGTGTATTTCTAACAATAAAATAAATAAATAAATAAATAGGTATTATTTGAAAAAAAAATTTTTTTTTTTTTTTAACTTACGTACTTCTCTAGTTTAAAATTTTCAATATCTGAAATGAAAGGAGGTAGGAGGAAGACAAAATAGATTGAGAAATCGAATCATTGAAAAATGATTCGTTTTTTTTGAGGGAAGATATGACCTCGTTTGAACTTCCATTGAATACTTATGATTTTATTCTTGTTAGTGTTTTAAGAGTGAGTTATTTATGAAAATTATTAAAAAATTCAGAATTATGACCTACATTAATTTTTGCACAAATAGAATCAGCATCATCAAAAATATGGGTTTCTAAATTTACAGTTCATTCTTATCATTTTTCGATTTACAGTGATATTTCAATTTTTATTGCTCTTAGGTGGCTGTCACTTGTTATCATTTGTGTCATATATTGCTTTGCATGCGTATGATTTAAAATAGTTATTCAAGTAAGTTTCCATGTATACATCATTTCTTAATTAGCATTACTTTACTTTATTTTATACTTAAAATTGTTATACTTCTTTTCCGATTATTATCTGAATTGGTATAATACTTTTCTGTGTGCTATCTTATTTTTTTTTTTTTTTTTTTTTTTTTAAGTATAGACATTTACTTCCGACCAATTTTTGCTTGTAACTCTATGAAGACATGATATAAAGAATATAAACTATACCTTTTTCTGAACTGCCTTGACCTCAGAAATTCGAATATGTAGTCAAAAATGGGTGTTACTATTCCGAAAAAAAAAAGAAAGAAAAAAAGCAAGTTTTAATATGTAGACTAGCGAGCTTCGCCCGCTAGCGGGTCAGTATTTTCAAATGAATCACTAAAATTAATGAATCACTAACGGTAACTTTTAGTGTCAAGAAAAGAAATTAAAAAAAAAAAATCATTTCTGATTGGGTAAAAAAGTCAGCCCGGGTCCCCACTGCCTCCAGCAGCGCTGCCCCTTGCGCGCTGCGCGCGCGTATTCCTTCCCTGACCCTTCGTGCCCCCCCCCCCCCCCCTCAAAAAAAATTCTGATTGGGTAAAAACTCACACCGGGTCCCCACTGCCTTCGGCAGCGCAGACCCATGCGCGCTGCACGCACGTGTGACAGTATACGTGCGCTGCGTGCACATATTCCTTCTCGGATAACATTTTTTTTTCTTAAGAAAAGAAAACTTAAAAAATCATTTCTCTTTAATAAACTTTAAATACTGTTACGTATAATAACAATATCTTTATTTTAAAAATACTTCTTGTTAACTTAAATCTCTAAATATAAACTTTATTTCTTATATAAATCTCCTTTTAAAACTTACCTTTATCAATTTAATCAGTTAAATAAGTCTTTAATAGAAGTTCAATATCTTAAAGTAATTTTCCTCATTTGTTTACTTTTTAAGGTTGATCACGCTTATTAGAGCTATACTTTAGCCTGGAATGTTTAGTTGATCCCATTTCTCAGAGCTATACTTTAGCCTGGAATGCTTGGTTGATCACTCTTCTTAGAGCTATACTTTAGTATGGAATATTTAATTACTGGAATTTTCAGCAGATGGTGAACTCGTTCCGGCGTTCTTTCTATCATCCTCGCATAAGATTATTGATTCCCGGATGTAGGCGTTGTCTTTGCCGGTTGTTGTTTTACTATAAATATCGGTGATTGTGCTTGTGGTTTTGCTCACATTTAGTTTTGTGTCACGTCAGCTTTTGGACGATGTAAATTGTCTTTTAATATGATTTTACTCTGCCGGAGTTTATTTTCGTTTATGTTAAATGTTACTAATGCCTTCCTCAGTGTTACATTTTTATTTTTGGTTTTTCTGGGCCATGGTAGAATGTTTTAAGTTTTTATAAAAAACACTTGAGCTGGGTTGAATAAGTTGTAATTTAATATACTGTTAACTTTTATTAACTTTATTACTGTTGTTGTTAAATTTATATTTTGTTTAAAGTTTTTAATAAAACTGAAATTATAACGTAAATTTAACTTGTCTTCAATTGTGTCATACACTTAAATTTTCATCCAAGTCAAATTCAAATCGCACTTTCCACTGTAAGTTTTTAGATAGAAAATTGTTTTTATAAACCTCTGCTAACTTTAGATATCCAATAAGTTTGGATAACAAATACCTTTAACAATCCTTCAACTTTAGCAGCTTTAATTATTATATATTTCGACTTGCACTCACAGTCATCCTCAGATGTTGTCTTTGCTGCACTACTGAAACATGTCTTCATCCTCCTCCACATCATTCTCCTTCTTGCTTACGTCATTTTTCTGTCGGTACGTCTTTATCACCTGTTGCCAGTCTTTAGTTATGATGCTATGCTCTCTCTCATTTACTGCCGTGTTAGAGGTTAATATCTCTAAAGCTTCGCGTTTCATGGCATAGTTGTGTGAGTTGTAAGGTGCTATTTTAACGGTTTTTAGGGTATTAGTTATTATAGGGTTAGTTTTATGTGTGCGTGATAAGGCGGTGGAGCTTCTATTGTATTTTAGATCGTTAATATGTTCTATTTCTCTGTCCTTAATTTTTCTCTTCGTCATTCCGATGTAGGTTGCAGGTTTATTGTTATTTTCTAGATCGAATGTAATTTTGTATATTCCCGATGTTTCTTTAGGGTCAATAAGGTCTTTTTCGTTTCGGATTCTTTGAATGATGTTCATATTGGGTTTAATGGGTATGTGTATATTATGTTTGGAACCTTCGTTTTCAATTTTGTTTGCTATGCCAACATCTGAGGATGACTGCGAGTGCAAGTCGAAATATATAATAATTAAAGCTGCTAAAGTTGAAGGATTGTTAAAGGTATTTAAAGTTTATTAAAGTTAATTCGTCCTTCTAAAGCTTTTCAAATATTTAAAATCATTTCTCATCGGGAACAAAGTCGGACCGGGTCCTCACTGCCTACGGCAGCGCAGTCCCGTACGCGCTGCGCACGCTCAAGTTAAGGAATACACGCGCTGCGCGCGTATTCCTTCCCTGATCCTTCGTGCCTCCTAAAAAAAATCATTTCTGATCAGGTAAATACTCACACCGTGTCCCCACTGCGTTCGGCAGTGCAGACCCATGCGCGCTGCCCGCGCACGTGTGAAGGTATACGCGCGCTACGTGCACATATTCCTTCTCAAATCAAATTTTTATTCTTAAGAATAAGAAAATGAAAAAAAAATCATTTCTCATCGGTTAAAAAGTCGGACCGGGTCCCCACTGCCTTCGGCAGCGCTGTCCCGTGCACGCCTATATCTTCCCCACCCTTTCAGCCCTTCCTAATTAACCTACATATACCAATTTTGAACGGTCTAACTGAATTAGCTGAGATGCAAAAGAAAACCTAATCAGGACACCTCAAAACATGCAAATCTGGTTAAAACTTTCGATAATATAAAAGAACTTTAAAATATCTTTCGAATGATGTATTAAAAATAATTTAATCATAATTAGAAATTGAAATATTGAAATTTTAAAATATTACAGCGCCATCTGGCGGTAGAAATTTCTGTAATCTACTATTCGATTCCAAATCAACAAAGCAAGCAAATGATGTATTACTTATGAAATTATTTTAATTAGTAGCTGAGATACAAAAGAAAACCGATTCAGGAGACCTCAAAACGTGTAAATGAAGCGAAATCTTGAATCTCACTTTCGATAATATAAAAGTACTTTAAAATATCTTTCGAATGATGTATTAAAAATAATTTAATCATAGTTAGAATTTGAAATACGCATATTAGAATTTGCAATTAAATTGTACATTTTTTATTTAATCTGGAAACCTGGTGAAATTTTAACTGCAACTTCGTCTTGTGATGTTAAAAGTGTGTAGCATGTTTGAAATAATTTTTAAGAAAATTGAAGCATTTTGAAAGTTGCAATTTTTATTTCCAGTACAAAATCAGTAAAGCAGGAAGTAAAATCTATTTATTCTTTCGCCCGGCGCCATGGTAACCGAAATCCGTCTAGAAGGAAATTAATAAAACTCTTGTGATTTGTTGCCACCTTTTTTTTCATACTTTAGTTAATTTTAAAAAATCTAATTGTCCTATCGATAAGCTATTTAAACTGTCGGATTCAGAAAAATCGGACTTTTCACTTGATACCTTATTTGTAACGATACGACTGATATTTCTAATTTATTTTTGTTGGAAAAATTTAAATTCCATTTTAAATTTAGTAGCAGATATATTAATTGCATAAGTGGAAGCCAGATTTTTGTTGTTTTAAAGAATACTGTTTGATTAAAATGATTTAGCAATTAAAACAGAATCATATTTTAACAACAAACACATTTATTTGAACTCAAAAACGTAACAAAAGGTTAGAGTTTAGATAATAAGCAACATGAGAATAAAGGATTTAACATTTAGGAATATATATATATATTGCTAGGCAACTTAAATAAACAAAGACATGACATTTTCAAACTTAAAAAAACTATGTTTAAATGTCAATTTGTAACATTATATCGTTCTAACACTAGCACTAATTCAAAATAATTTTAAACAATACTTAATCAGATAACTCCAGGAAACCAGGGCAGCAAAAATTGAAAAGCATCTTTTATAAAAACTACATATTAATTCACGACCAGCGTGAAAAAAAGAAATTGTTAACTCGACGTTTCAAAATAAAAACTGCTTTAACAGCACTAAACCATCTCTAAAGAGATGCAAGAGACAAGAGAGCAAACAAATGTTCACTACTGCTTTTATACCGATCAAAAGATACTTCCAACGGCAGACAGTAAACGTCATAACAAATCAGCGTCTACCACGATAGTCAAAACACGGGAGAGCCCGATGATTGACAGTGACGTCAAACGCATCGGTCAACGACCTACTTCCGGCAGACATACGGAAGTAGCGATAAGCAAAAAAACTCCCGGTCGAAATGCCAGAGGAACGTAAACAAACGATGTCTCTATATTTATTAGTGCTAGTAGAAAGTTTTAATGACTTAAAGATAAACTGTAAAACAAACCAGCTGTTCAAGTAAACAAGCTGGAAAACTGTAAGTAAAGATTAGATAAATTAATTTATAACTATATTTAAGTAAACAATTAATGAAATTCTAAACGTTCATTTATAATTAGCAAAGTTAAAGGCTATTTAACACAGCAAGTTTTTTTTTTTTTTTTTCAAACAATTAAGTTAAAGAAAAAGTGATTAAACTTAAAATTTTTCCTTTGAAACAGCATGGCAAAAAATATTAAAAATCCTAACAATTTTCCACTTTTTCCGTAAAAATGTCGCTTTTTAAGCATTTAATCATGAATTCTGGGTCATTTTTCGGTAGACAAGGGTCGATGTTTTAATTAAGATCTCTGCTAATTAGGGTCGCATCGCTTAGCGAATTATCGCGATGTCGAGATGAAGAAATTCTGCGTCTGTCGACACTAGTTTTGAGGCGCTGCGACCATTAGTGCCGGAGCTTTAGCGGTCACAAGGCATTTCTCACAGACAGATGCGCACAGATTTTAATAATATAAGGAGATGACACCCTAAACAAAATTTAGCAATTGCATTAAAAACTAAATGTTATTACCAATCATTAGGCATGAGCTGCTAGTTTTTACGATAATTTACGGCAAAATTAGTCGGGGAAAGAAATTATTATTATTTTATGACTGTACGTATGCATATGTGCATATATGTTTGTGAGTATATGATTCATGTATGTATATACTTTTTTGGGGGAAGGGCAGGGTGAAAATTCGGAGCAAAATACATTAATTTAAATTATTTTCATACATAAATTAACAAAAGAATTGGTAAAAATTTAAGATTATAAATTAAAACTATAATAAAAAGAATGAATAATGGATCTAATAATATTTCATTACAACAGTTCTTTAGCTATCCTAATTGTTGAAAGGTATTTTCATTTCGAAAAGTCAGAATGTCATTTCAGAAAATTTTGGAGTGGAAGGCTGATTTTTTATACCAACTATGTGAAAAATACCAGAGCCGGGAATCGAACCCGGGCCTTCCGGGTTCGATTCCCGGCTCTGGTATTTTTCACATAGTTGGTATAAAAAATCAGCCTTCCACTCCAAAATTTTCTGAAATGAAATTTCATGGTTGATAAATTAATTTCTAAATTAAAGTCAGAATGTATTAATAATTTTTGATCCGTTAACCAAAGTTGTCAAACATTAAATATCATTTACATTTTTATCTTTATTGTTGCAGGTTTCCTTTAAATTACCCTAAATTATTGTAAAAATGGGTATTAGCCGGCAAGAGGAATTCGTGGAAGCCATCAAAGTTATCTGTGTTATGTAATGAACATGTGAAAAATTTTCTTATTTTGAATTATTTGTAACAAGTATTTATTTCATTAATTTTATTTTTAATGCAAAAAGTTTTTCTAGGTATTAACTCTTCAAATGGTTATTACTAACAGTTGTTTGCATGTAATTTATGAGTTGCAAAATTTAATATAATGATGAGATGTCTCAATTCTTTCTGTATGTGTTTATATATATGTATATTTAAACAGTATATGTATATGTATAATTATTGGAAATATACATAAAAACTTACAAATTTTACAATGAATATTTAGTAAAATACGTTTTAGTCTGTTTTTTGATTTACATGTATTTATATAATAGTAGGTGCAAGAATGGTATTTCATAGTTTAATTATTGTTTTTCAAAAATCTTTTCAATTTTATTGTCATTTCATCTTTTTTGTTCAAAAATATCTAAGGAATCTTTGTGGTGATACTTAATGAAATCACATGAGTAAAAATTTTTTTCATGCAGTTATTAAAAATGGAATTTCTCATGAAATTTGTGTATGTTTACCAAATTAATTATTGTGTACATAGTGTGTGCAAAGAAATATTGGCTTTAAATTCTTAAATTTTGATCTTAGACATACATAACAAAGTTGTATAAAAGATATAATTTTTAAGATCAATTTATATATATATATATATATATATATATATATATATATATAAAGCCCCCAAACAAGAAGTTTCCAGTGAATAAAAAGTACCTTATACACTAATAAAGAATGTACAAAATATTGCATTGTATCATGAAAAGTCTCCAAGATATAATGAGATATGTATATCAGGCGTTGTCCAGAGGTAAAACTGGATCCATTATAGGGCCCTTCACATAATTTTATATCGTAAAAAAGGACCCTTCACAAAATTTTACACCTTTAAAAACTAGTATATTGGGGCCACCACAAGACTTTCTTCTGTATTTTCCTATATACATATTCAATCAGTAACAATATTAAAAAAAAAAAAAAAAGAAATACGATTTTTTTCTTTGTTAAAAGTAATACATATTCAACCAGTAATATTATTAGAAAATTTTTTTTTTTTTTTTTTTTTTTAAAGTAAAACAAAAATCGATAACTTTGTTTTAAATTATCACAGATTTATAGTTCAGCCATTCGTTTTAAAGGTATTGACGAGATCTTTCGAAAGATACCCATCTTGAAAATTTGGGGGGGGGAACCAGTGCCCCCCCCATGCACAAAATTTTTTTCGTAGTTAAATACTACTATTATCAATAATTCATATTAATTTTACAATTACAAGTTTAAAATAACGCTCATTATGTACATTTATACGAAATTTTGTCCTATACTGCCATGTTAAAAGTTTACATAAAATGCGATCACAGCGCCATCTGCTGGGCGATTGATCCCAAAATCTAATCAGCACCATTCCATGTCAGGGTCCAACTATATACCAAGTTTGGTTCAATTTCATTCATCGGTTCGTGCGATACGGTGAAAAATACGAAATTTTGCGATCACAGCGCCACCTGCTGGACGATTGATCCCCAAATCTAATCAGCACCATGCCCCGTCAGGTTCCAACTATATACCAAGTTTGGTTGAATTTCATTCATTGGTTTGTGAGATACGGTGAAAAATACGAAAATTTGTCCTATACTGCCATGTTAAAAATTTACATAAAATGCGATCACAGCGCCACGTGCTGGGCTATTGATCCCCAAATCTAATCAGCACAATGCCCCGCCAGGGTCCAACTATATACCAAGTTTGGTTGAATTTCATTCATTGGTTCGTGAGATACGGTGAAAACACTAAACCACAGACACACAGACATTTTTTAAAAACTATCAATTCGTGTTCAGGACATCCCAAAACGTGTAGATCCGTCAAAAAACGGAGGTCGAAAATTTTCGCGAATCCAATACTTTCTCTATATTACATATAGAAGAAAGTAAAAAAGGATCCTTCACAAATTTTTTTATTCTAAAAAAGTACATGTTACAAAATTTTTCTTCTTTAAAGCAGACCTTTGATGAATCTCTTTCATTTTGCATATTAATCTTATGTGGAGCAAACAGACTACCCGAATAATCAGACGTGCATTATTGTTCTTCCCCCTAAAAAGTATTTCATAGTTTAATTTTTGTTTTTCAAAAATATTTTCAATTTTGTTATTTCATCTCTTTTGTACAAAAATATGTATGGAATGTTTGTGGTGCTACATAATGAAATCAGATGGGTAATATTTTTTTTTATGCAGTTATTAAAAATGGAATTTCTTGTAAAATTTGCATATGTTTACCAAATTAATTATTGTGTATATAGTGTGTACAAAGAAATATTGGCTTTAAATTATTAAATATTGATCTTAGACATGCGTAACAAAGTTGTATAAGAGATAGTTTTTAAGATCAATTATTATTATTATTCTTTATATACAGCCCCCAAACAAGAAAGTTTCTAGTGAATGAAAATTACCCTATACTAGGACCGGCACCAGGGGTGAGGCATCAGGGCCGTCTTAATACATTCGGGCGCCCTTTACCTTTACCAAAAGTATTCTAATTTTAAGTTTAGCTCAATTTTTAAATGGAATTTAGTTTTTTTAATTTAATAAAACTAATCTAATTAAAATTTAATAGCTATTTAAGTCTCGTTATTTTCATCTAAACTCGCCTATATACAGCTAAATCCTCTCAAAAATCCCCTCCCCCCCCCCCCCAACATAGGAAATTCCACCCAGACCTTGAACCCACGTGCAGTCAATCAAATTTAAACACTACAACACACCATACCATCTATTGCCAGAATATTTGATTTTTTTTTCAATCGAAATTCGAAACAAAATATTATTTCAATATATAGTGGCTGGTAAAATTACTGAATATTTTTTCTTCTATCGGTTTAATCACAACTGCAGTTAGGGGACCAACCACAAATTGAAGAAAATCAGAAATACTTTGGATCTTTCTGTATTTTAAAATCTACAAATTACTTGTAACTTATAACACATGATTTCACTTAATATTTACAATTTTTTTTTTTTTTTTTTTTGTGGTAACCACACGATTATTTAGGCACTATATATATATATATATATATATATATATATTAATATATTATAGTAAATTATTAATTTTTATAACAAGTTTTTTTTACTTATAACAAGAACAGATTTTAACAAAATTTTACAAAACGTTCAGAAAAAATTATAAGACATTAGAGAAATATTATTCTGAAACTTAAAATTCACACATGTAATTTTTGCTGAGGTATAAGCATTTATAATAAATAAATTTTTTAAATATGCATGCACGAGAGATAGAATTTTTTATTACATAGGAAAAAAGCTAGATATATTGGGCAAGTTATGTAAAAATTTCCTTTGAATAGAGTAAAAATTAAGCAAATTATCGACAAAAGAATGAACAAGATTTTAGATTTTTTCCAGAAGTGAAATATCATAAGGTGTTTTTTTACCAGGCTACATATTTAATTTAGCTATCCAATTATTTATTGCAAATTCTTTTTTGCGAAAAACCCTTTGTGAACTTACAAATCTTAGTAAATAAATAAAATTTTGTTACAGTTATAAGTCCAAGCACATTAAAAAATATTTATTACAAATGCTCAAATAGTATTTACTACAAATTACATGTGAGAATTTTATGGTTCTGAATAATAGTTCACAATTTTTAGTGAATCTTTATGCAAGTTTTGTAAAATTTTATTGAAATCCATTCTTAATATAAGGAAAAAAAAAAAAAAAAAAAAAAAACATCCAAATAATTGGGCGACTCACTCACACACACACAAATAAAAAAAAACACATAGTAAGTGAAATTATGTGTTAAAGTTACAAGTCATTTGTAGCTTTTTATGATACGCAGGGTAATCAAAAGTATTTGTGGCGTTCTTCAATTTGTGGTTGGAAATCACTCCATTATTTAGCATATTTGTCTTGGCACATATTTCTTACTGTTAAGAAGCTGTTTCAATTCCCAAACTTAAAATGAAAAGCACTGTATTCAGTTAATTCCATGCAATACATTTATATATACAATTAACAAATAATAAAAAAATTTCAAATAATTAAAGACCCATTCTGGGTTGAATTCTGATTAATTATGGCAATTCAACCAATTTTTCACTTTCCACTAGTGACTAGTCTGTTATATGGAAATCTCCTAGAGGGACTGTCCTTTGTAGTTTGCGAGAGTTCTGTTTTCCGGCCACACCAGTGACCAAAAGGTTCTGCTATCAAAGTTGTAGACTAGTGGTGCCGGAAGGTTCGATTCAGGTCTCTTTCGTCGGAATAACTATTCAGAATTTTTGTTGATTTTGTCTAAACCTCGCGTGAAATCGGGCTAAGATTCTGTAAAAAGACCACCAATGGAAGGCATACCTTCCTCTGGTCTACGTATTAGCTTAAAAGAATTTCCTTTAGAGAATTTCTTTAGAATCTCTTACCTTCCCCCCCCCCCCCCAAAAAAAAAAAAAGGATAAGAAAGAGTTAGATTTTATTAAAAAAACAACTCATATCACCAAAATTTGAAATTGTTTGTGGAAATAGGCTAGTCTATTTGTTTGTTTAAACATTGAATACAAATTAAGTATACTTGAAATAATTTTAATATAGAAAATTTAAAAAAGGTTGATTGATTAATTTTGATCTATTATTATCTTAAATTAATATTTAAGATAGACCAGAAAAATGTCATCTTTATGCATATGTTAAAATTAAAAAAAAAAAAAAAACAATTGGAAAGACGCCCTTAAACATGTGGCGCCCTTGGGCTGCAGCCCAATTAGCCCAATGGATAAGGTGGGCCTGTGAGGCAAGTGAGGCAGTTGCTTCAGGGCACACCCATAGAAGGGCGGCATTTTGCTCATGAATATTTAAGATTTAAATTATTACATTTGTCAAAATAATAGTAATAATAATCTGATGTGGCACTTGGATGACTTTTTTCTTACCCTCAGCGATAGAAATTTGACGCAGAACACATACCAGTATTTATGAAACAAAATTTTCTTCTTAAACCAATGATTTTATAAGTAGAGGAAAAATTTAAACAAATACCGGTATGAGTTCTGCGCTAAATTTCCACCCTTTTTACACTGCATTTCAATACTCTTAAATTTTCCTGCCAACATCTTAATTAAAATTCCTTAGTATTGCTTGCCCCACCTTTTTTTTCACACCCGTACTTTTTTAGGGTATTACTCTTCAAATTTACTGGTGTGGAAAAAAGGGCAGGACTAACAATATGTACTACGGAATATTAATTAGGATGTTGACAGGTATGTATAAAGATAGATTGCAGATTAAAGGATAAGATAACAAGTACAGTATACAAAACTGTGTTTAAAAAGTATTCAAACTAGGTTTAAGATACGTTTATTTCACAAATAATTTTAAGGGAATGGCTATCGTCCAACTCGCCTGCCCGTTTGAATATAGTACTTACATTTCTACAGAATCCAAGGCTATGATCAAATTTTAAAGTTTATTCCAAGTTATTCAGACAATTTTTACCTGCACAACTGCATGAAATTTATCATCTTGATTAAATTTTTAATGTAACATCTTCATATGAACTTTAAAATACAACATTTGACTTGCTTGCAATTATTTATTTTTAGGTTACACTGGTAACAGACACGCATTAAAATCAACCGTTAAAAATATGACTTTACTATTCAGGAACTTCAAAATGCATAATTATAAAAAAAAATAGCAATAAAAATTTAACTTAAAAAATACTTTAATTGCCGTATGAGAATGAGGAATTAATTTTCTTTTCTAAGCAGTTTTCCTGGACGTGGTAAAATGTAGTAAAACACTTCCACCAATTACATTCAATTGAAAAAAAAATATTTCCACTTAATTATTGGTAGTACTGTTTATAAATTATGTATACACCACATTGTGTACTTAAATATAGTACTATATTAATAACTCATAACACAGCCTGAAATGCACTTCCAGCAATTTTCGAGTATAGTCCCACTATATTTCAGTTCTTTTGAATAGCCCTATAAATGAATCATGAATGATTTTCATGCCAAATTCTACACGAAAGATGCTTTTATGCATATGAAAATATATATGTTCTTTTCATTTTGTTTTGGGCAGCCTATAGATACTAAAGTATACCTACAAAAAATTTTGCCTATAGACATAATGCATTTGTATTCTATACCATAATATCAGCTCATTTACATGTGCTTCAATATCTGAGTACATAATTCTATGTACACATTATGCTATAGAATTGTAGACACTATTATGTGTAAATGATTCTATAATAAAGCACTTCCACTAATTACTCTCAAAAGGAAAGAATGTTTTCACTTAATTATTCGTAGCCTTGTATGTCATTAGTAAATTATGTACGTACCACTTAAATATAGTCCTGACCTATGTTAATAATATGTAGCAATAACCAGAAATACACGTCCAGCAATTTCTTTGTATAGTCCAGCTATATACCATTTCTTTTGGACAGCCCTGTAAACGAATGGTAAATGATTTCCATACTATATTAAACTTGCTTTTATACATATAAAAAAAATATATGTTGATTTCATTTCATTTTGTTCAGCTTATTAATGCTGTATTGTACCTACTAGAAATTTCGCTCACATGTGCAGTGTATTTGAATTCTTTTAGATGTTTCTGTACATGAATCATATGTCATCTGTCTGTCCCAACTGTAGCTCCCAAACAAAAGGACGGATTTATTTTATTTTATTATTTATTCATTTTTATTAGAATGTTGTTTTAATCGGGTGATCCTTAGCTGTGTTTAAAGAATACCCTTTTGATAGAATTCTTTCAATTAATTTAAAGTTGACTTTTCAGGCTGCATTGCTTTGATATTTCAAAATTTGAAAGTGGTAAATCTTCCAACATATGACATATGATTTTTAGATTAGAGTATAAAAAATCTTCATTATTACTTGTTGGCCTGATAATATATTTAATCTTATCACTTTGTGCAATTTGCATATGCAGTTGATATATATAAATGTATTAACTTATTTTAATTTATATGGATTAAAAATATAAAAAGTATTAAGTCTAAAGTTTAAGTTAAACATGTTGAAAGAAAATAAAAATATATTTTTATTACTTACTACATTTTAGCTGACAGCTTTATCTGTTTATTAATTACTAGGAAAATATGTTGTTTTTCTTTAGCTCTGCTATCACGTAACTACAGCTTGCCGGTAAATACAAATGGATGTTTACTTTTTCACTCACTAGGCGGCATCAAATTTCGCAGATGAAATCATCACGCTAATTCGACGCCACGGTGATTGCGTCACTCTAACCACAATCCTCTCTGAATACTATAAAAGGTGTTGAGGAACGTGGCTAGGGGCGTTTCTGGCTTTTGTTTTGCTTTTGCTGTTGCTTGTTCACTTTCTGTTCATTTGTTTTATGTTAAAGTTCAGCTGTCATGTTTCGTAATAAGATATTGGAGTCGCCGGCTAATTAAAATAATTTCATAAGTAATACATCATTAGAAAGCTTTTTTGATTTGGAATCGAAAAGTGGAATACAGAAATTTGTACCGCCAGATGGCGCTGTAATATTTTTAAATTTCAATATTTCAAATTCTAATTATTATTAAATTATTTGTAATACATCATTCGAAAGATATTTTAAAGTTCTTTTAAATTATCGAAAGTTTTCACCTGATTTACACGTTTTGAGGTCTCCTGAATCGGTTTTCTTTTGCAAAGTAATACATCATTTGAAAGCTTCGTTGATTTGGAATCTAACAGTAGATTACAGAAATTTCTACCACCAGATGGCGCTGTAATATTTTAAAATTTCAATTTCTAATTATGATTAAATTATTTTTAATACATCATTGGAAAGATATTTTAAAGTTCTTTTATATTCTCGAAAGATTTCACCAGATTTACACGTTTTGAGGTGTCCTGATTAAAAAAAAATCACTTACGCCGATATACAAAAAAATTTTAACATGAGTGTACAGAAAAAAATGATATAGTTATATTAAAAAGGGAAGAGGGCGCCAAAGGCGCTACCGCACGGGAATTTACTGCGATTAAATTTTTCAATAAGCTATTTTCACCATTTATGAATAAGCTGTTATTAGAGCTGAAACGGGAAAAAGGCGCCACCGAGCAGGAGTTAAGTCAGATTTTTCAGTGATTGCGAACCAGCTGGTCGCCGAAGGCGGCTAGTTGATAATATACGGATACAAGAGGAAAAATCCCTAATTTTTATAGGTGTCATTGGATGACATAGTTTTTTTTTTTTCATTATTAATTATTGCTGTAGACAAAAACTGTTTTGTCCCTAATTTTTATACATGTCACTGGATAATATAGTTTTTTTTTTTTTAATTATTATTAATTATTGCTGTAGACAAAAACTTTTTTGTGCTACTTTCATGTAGTTACACAAAAAGATTTGGTAGACATTTTTTATTAAAATAATAATCATAAACGAAAAAATAAAATTATTATTTGGTAGATGAAATGATTTGTTTTAGCGAACAGTTATTCTATACCAACATTTTATAAAAGTTCGCAGAAGTATAACCTAAATTAGTGCTAGTAGTTAATAAGATAGTCGTTTTGTACGAGCGTTTTTGCTAGGAGGACATAAAATGAATTCAACCAACTTTTGTATATTTTTGTGAGGTGGTTGTAGTGTTATCATTAAGGCCAACTGTCTGAGCCAGGGCTCTAGGCCTGAGTAGGAGAGTCCTCCGTGGGGTCTTTCTAAGAGGTTCTAGCCCATATTTGCGCTACTTTCGGAGAAAACCACAGAAAACTCCTAATGGCTAAGCTAACGAGCGCGACCGGATATCGAACGCAGCGCCTCACGTATACCAGCTTTGGGGATGGAACCTCTCGATCACTGGTGGGCCTATTTTTATGAGGAATAGTATTCATGCAAAAGTGAGAACACACGTCAACCCACCACGTATCAACTGGAGCACCACCTTCTTAATGATTTCATGACAATTTCAGTAGTGATTCTGTGCTGTGGACCAAAGAACCGTACAAATATAGGGAATACTTTTACTGCTTTCTTATTCGATTAATCTGAATAGACATAAACCATAATATGCTTTCGCAAGTTTATTAGAAAGTTGTTCTTTTGCAAATCTAACGCAGAAAAAAGTTAGTGTTAATCATTCGATACAGCCAATAACCGATTGAGCTTCCCAGTTTTGCGAATATTTTGAAATTAAAGACAAAATCCTTTTCATTTGAAAAAGAGGACAGGGAACGAAAACCATAAAAAAGAGGATTTTTTGGTCCTGTAATGTTTTTTTTTTTCATTTAAGTAGGCAGAACACTGAAAAAGAAAACTGTCCTCTTAAAAAGAGGATGCCTGGTCACCTTAGCTAAGATTAGCATGATTTTACGTTTTTAAATCGATAATTTTTTTTTTTTTTTTTAATTGCACCGTATACTGTAATAATTCTATCTACATTTAGACCGAAATTTTACTCGCAACAGCAAAATTTTCACTCGCCGCTGGTGAGCAGAAATTTCGCGCCCTGACTTATAAAATTATTTTAATTAGTAGCTGAGATACTAAAGAAAACCTAATCAGGACATTCTAAAACATGTAAATCACGTGAAATCTCTAATTCCATTATCTACGGTTGTCGGTTAATGAAAGTAAAAAGAAAAATAAATATTTTTTAGGTCCCCAAAAACTGTATATACCACAGTAGTCGGGTAATGGAAGTAAAAATAAAAATAAAAAGTATTTTTTTAGTACCTTCAAATGTATTTCGTTGCTATGGAAACTCCTATCGTCTATTGAAAGATAGATTATGTGTTAGAATAAAATTTAATTTGCAATTAAAATGTAACTGCTTTGTTTATTAACCCAAATTGAGGAAATTTGAACTGCATATTGGTTTTGTGCTGCATGGGTTGTATATTAAGTGTTGTGTGCGGAAAAGAAAATTTGAAGCATTTTGAAATTTGTAATTTTTAACCCCAGTTTAAGATTATGTGACATTAATGACTTCCACATGTTTTGTTTCCGTTTGAGACAGCCGTTAAAATCGTCTGCTGTTAGAATGCCTCTTTTTAAGCAATAAGCCGTGGATTTTTGGTAATTTTTCGATCGACATGGGTCAATGTTTTAATTGATATCTCCGAAACTAATTAAAATTTTTAAATTCTGTTTTCAGGAGCTCCTCGGGAAGGCTCCTGAGCATCCATATGTCAATTTTTGTACTTCTGCGTTCAATAGAGGCTCAACGTATAGAAGAACAGACAGACAGACAGACAAACCTTTTCTTTTATTATTATAGATTGGTGGGGGGGCATCTTCATTTCGAACCATGTGACTGACCAGGCTCCAGTCTTTGCAATGCACTATCCATAAACACACAGAGAAAGAGAGAGATTACATTTTATATATATAAAGATTATTTTTGCAATCAAAGACTGCTATTCAAATCATAAAGGCTACTATTTCATACACTAAAGGTGACTAAAGCAACTATTTTTGAGTGTCTTTCATGCTAGAAAACCTGTACCTGAAAGGAAATTGTCATTAATAGCAGTCTGAATTATCCTTTACAATGAAGTTCTCTAAAGTATTAATTTACATCTTTATAATAAATTATATTTATTTATATACTAGCCACCTTTGGCAACCAACTGGTTTATGATTCTTGGAAATTCTGAATGTAGAAAATTGCTGCTGGATGGTTCTTGCAGTGGCCTCTTTCTATTTCATAATGTGAAGCAGCCGTTACAAAAGTCATTTTATAAATGATAAATATTATTTATTTGAAGATATAGAATGTAAGGTGGAAATTTTGTACTAACTACACAAAAAAATGTCAGATCCAGGAATCATACTTGAACACTTTGCCTACCATGTGGATGCTCTACTACTAAGCCAGCCTGTCTGATTAATCACTCTACATTTTTCACATAATTACAGTTGGCAAGGTCACTGTGTCTGTGCTTGCTGATGTAACATGCAAATATATTAGTTATTGGTGTTGCCATGATTGTTATCAGTGCCAAGTGGGTAAGCAGCCAGCTTGGCTCAGTGGTAGAGCATCTGCACTGTAATCAGAGTGTTTAAGTTTGATTCCCAACTTTGGCATTCTTCACATAGTTGGTATAAAAATTCAGCCTTTCAATGTACATCTCTATATGAGTGAAGCAGCCTATTTGCTCACAAGGAAAATGACTTTTGATAATTCATACCACAGCTAACTTCTGCTCTGTGGTGCCTGTTCTACCCTCATCTGCCAATTCTATACTTTCAAAGTATCAGCAATAGATTCCCCCCCCCCCACCAAAAAATAAAATAAAATAAAAATATCAGTTTTCAAGCCTTTATCAGGGATGATTGTTACCAGATAATGTAACTGAATTAGAGTATTTGTTTCCTTTACAATACCGGAATTCCAGTTTTTCTGATAGTTAAACTCATAAAGTAAGGCTTTAAAAAAAAACATATGACTGCTAAACCTAAATAAAATTCATATTTTTTCATAATCAGAAGATAAAACCTCCTTCAGGGGTCACTCTAGAGAGTTTTAGCAGGTTGGGCTGCCCTGGTGTCCTATTCAGATAAGATCCTGCCATCTTTGCCCCTTTTACCGACAGAATCCCGTGAGGTTGCAGAATATGTCTGAACTCCCAAATGAGGTTTGAGAGAAATTTTCAATATTTTCTTGAGAAAAAATGAAAATTTAAATTTACATTGCTTATAATATAAACTGACAGCTTTATTTTTATGCTGTAGTGTATATAAACACTTATTACATAGAACAAATGGCTTTGTATAAACAAAATACTTCCGTTATTGAAGCAAATTTAAATTGCTTTTTTGGGGGAAATTTCCAAAGTCTAAATGTTTCCTACGCCCCTGGAATTCCGCCCTCCTTTTTCCACAATTCCCATTTTCCTTTTATCATGATGGATTGCTGCCCTCCTTTTCCCTTGACAGATTGCTGTGGCTTTTTTTTTTTTTTTTTTTTTTTTGGTGATAAAATTTGACCCGCCTTAGTGCAATCTAAATTTCCCTCAATAACACAAAAATATATTTTGTTACACAAAGCCATCTATTCTATGTAATAAGTGTTCAAAATAATAAGTATACACTGTAACATGAAAATACAGCTGTTAGTTTATATTATAAACATTGCAAATTAGCAAATCATTATTTTAGACTTACACTTTTATTTTTTCTCAAGAAAATATTAAACTTTTCCTTGTTACTTGAAATTTTCTCTGAACGTCATTCGAGCATTTGTATATATCCTGTAACCCTGGTGAATCGAATGAAAAGGATTGTTCAGGTGTCTTTTACAAATTAACGGTAATGTTATTTTCCCTATACTAGTTAGTACATCAAATGTTCTGTTGAACCTTTTTTTCTATGAGGATTTTTCTTGGATGTCTGGGTACAGATGTCAATAGACATTTAATGTTGCTTTACGACTCCCTGAGGAAGCTCGGTTTGTAAATTAAAGAGCTTTGAAAAATCATTTCCATATTTGACACTCAGGGTATGTTGTGCAAGGAAAAATCGAAACCAATTGAACATATTAGAAATAAGAAAGGAAATATAAACACTAACAGACGACAGGAAAAATAAACACTAACAAAATTTGTATGCAAAATATGCAGCATTTATTATTTGTATTGATATATATTTTTCTTTTTCACTTTAGAATCTACTAGTGTTTGCCTCTTGTGATTCAACTTTAAAGACAGAGAAGATGGAAGAAAAGAGCAATGTATTCTCATCTATCAAAATTATCTAAATATTATATGAAATGAATAAAAATGTAAATAAAGTAAATAAATGTTTTTATCTGAAGTTAAGCTTTTTGTTTAATGTATTCTCATCCACAGTATTTTTAAAAGTTATGTTCAATTTTTTAAAATGGAGGAAGATATGATTTGTAGGTTCTTCATAATGAGTCTTCTGATTTTTTAGCACCAGTATTTGTCTTATTGAATTGCAGAATATTAGTCTAATTGAAACTTATTTTTTTAACCCCCAAAATAAGATGTTAAAATAGTTGTTAACTTTGTATAAAAATACTTTAACAATTAATCTTTTTTTTTTTTTTTTTAAGATTTGTTCATATCATGTTTGTACAAAACTTGTTAAATAAAAAATGTATCTAGCGAAGTTAAAAGAATCTATATGAATTATGGGAAAATATTTTAGTAGGTTGATGGATTGTGATGTCTGGATAAAAACAAAAATGCTAACATTCTCCAGAAAATTTTTACATACCTCCCTCTACTAAAATTAAATTTTCATTTTATGCTAAATATTCTACTTTTTCAATAAAAATTTTATACTTCTATTTTTTCATTGAAAAAAAAAAAAAAGTTTTTATAGAGTATAAGAATATTTAAATTTGGAAAAAAATTGAGGTCAGAAAGTTGACTGATATTATTCAAGAAATCTGTTCCCTTCTCTGATTCAGTATGTAATGTATCGAAAATAAAATTCATAAAGAATTAAATGCTTTTACAATTTTTTAAATATACCATTTAAAAAAAAAAAAAAAAAAAAAAAAAACATTACATTTAAGTAACCTTAACAAGATTGTTATTTGACGTGAGAATTGTCAAAAACTGGTTTAAATTCAAAAACTATTTTAAGTAAATTGGAGTGTAAAGGTTGATAATTTTATATACCAACTATGTGAAAAATGCCAGAGCCGGGAATCCTCTGCTAAACGCACGGATGCTCTACCACTAAGCTACCTTGGCTGATAACCAACTAGGCATTTCTCACATAAAATTCGTTAGCAAAAGTCACCGAGTCTGCAAATGCAGATATAACAGGTGAGACAATATTAATCGTAGCATGAATTCATCAACCGTGAATATTCATTTTATGTGGACACTCCAATTTACTTAAAATGAATATTCACGGTTGATGAATTCATGAATAAAAAATTTCTAAATTCAAAAACTATGTTCGAGAAATGGGAACTGTATTGTAAATCCTGATATTGGCATCATCAGTAGCAACCTCCATGGTCAGCAACTTCAATTGTAGTGACAGCAGGGTTTAAACTGCTATTTGTTCTTTTAGCATTCTACTAAAATTTGTTGAAAAGCAGAAACCAGATAACTTCATAAAATATTTCTATTTAATAACCTCTGATTTCTATTCAAATATTTGTGAGCAAAAATTACAAAACCACTAAAAATTATCTGGAACTGTTAATTATTTAGTATATTTGGATTTAATTTCAATTTTTAATGGTTGTACTTAAATGCTAAAATATTTAAAACTGTGTCATAATTCAGAATTTGCTGCATAGAAGCATTCTCAGTGCTAGTATTACTCAATAATCTACTCCTACTCTTCACTTCTCTTTTTTATCTCTTTTTCTATTTTGAAGTCGAAACAAATTCTTAAATCACAAGTACAGTTCTTGGTTTATATTATTAGAGAACAAATGAAAAAAGGAAACTGGAAATAAAAAATTTAAGAAAAATAAATCAATAGTATCCCAAAGGCTAAATTAACTTTTGAAAAAGCTAAAATACTACTACTGCATTTTGTCTAAAATGCAAAAGAAAACTTTTTTACTAGATTAAACTATGAGAAAAAAAAAATGCACCACACAACTGTCGTTTGAAAGTAATAATTGCAAAACTTTGAATAATGCAATCAGATGCAATAAACTGTCAACTTGTTTTGGGTCGAAAGAACACACAACCCTTCATCAGGTAAACAAAGGAGACACGAGTGCTGCAGTCAAAGTGACAACACACCAAACTGCTTTGATTGTAGCACTTGTGTCTACTTCATTCACCTGACAAAGAGTCGTGTGCTCTTTGAACCCGAAACAATTGTTGCAAGTTTATTGCAATATTCAAAGTTTTCCCGTTATCATGAGTGATGGTATTTACTCTTATTGGTCTTTTCTTCAGGAGGTGATACTACACTTGGTGCATGTTTGCCATTGGTTTGCTGCCATTACAAAAATTTGAATTATTAATAGTTTCAATAATTTCTCTGTTAAACATGTATGTAGTATTTTCATAATGTCCAATTTACCTAGCACCATGTAAATTAATTTTAATGTTTTCATTTTGGAAGTTTTTTGGGATGTTTTTAAGATTTTGGTAAAAATCTTCTAAAAGAATGAAAAAAATCTTCAAAAGAATATTTGAATCCTATGGGGTGTTTATGGGATATGCTTAGCAGAGAACCTGCAGCTCTTTTGTAAACACAATGTCCTGGTTCTAGAGAAAAAAGAATTCTCAATCATGTTTGGTATGATTTGAGTTCACAATATTATAGCAAGTATATGAACCATTAGTGTGAATAGACACTGAAGTGACACACACTTTTACAAAGTGCATTATCTTTCTATTTTATATATTTCTCTATTAGATTTTGAATTTCTCTTATGCCTACATTGTATATAAACTATTTGTTTATTTAATAAAATTTATTATTGTCAAGATTGCATATTCAATACATGACGTTTATATTACTGATTGCTGGTGTGCATAAAATCTGTTACATCTGTAATGTCCTCCATGTTCCTACCCCGAGTTATACCTTTGGGGAAGCCAAACAAGCAAACCATCTCTTCCATGGAAATCCAAAATTCTTATAGCATGTCTTTGAACCACTCTTATTTGGTGAGTCCCTGACCGTCAGCAATTACTCATAGTGTAGAACTAGTGCGAGTGCAACTTTAAAAAAAATTAAAATCTCAAAAATCTTTTTTTTCTCCCGTTTTCTTTTCTTTTTCACACATATGCTGCCATTCAGAATTAGATGTACTTCATTAATCCCATAGTTATAAATTATGCTTGATTTTTAAAGCCCCATTGTACTGTCTCTCCATAGAAGATCAAACTTTAGACCATCCTTAAGAGTGAATCCTAGACTGTCACTGTAGATACAGTGACGAAATTATTAAATGTGCTAAATTGAGCCCATGTTTCCAACTTTTATTTAAAAGTGGGGGACACCATACATTTAATTGAGTAACTCAAATTCTAGTTTAAAATAAAATAAGTATAAATATACACATAAGGATACTTATATATATAAGAATATATTTTTACTTGAATGAGGAAAACTTCATGCATACAGGTAGGTAGGGGTTAACATTAGATATATGCTATGCCAAGATGTAGGAAGTACTTGATAAAGTGATGGAGTTTAAGCTGCATAGTTCTTGTATTGAAGCCATTCATCTTTGGAGTAGAGGAACCAAGACATGCAAGGGTGTTTATGCTTTAAGGCTAGAATGTGGCAGCAAGTGCTATCTCACCACGGCTGACCAGAGTGATGTGATTTAGGGTAAGGAAACTGGATTTCTGAGAGGGTTTGAATGCAGATATTTTGCAATTCTTTATAGGAAAGATTGGAAAGGCTATTTCAATGATTAAAGGCAGTACTAGCCTTTTAGACCAGTTTAAACAGCTAATGGTAAATAGTAGTTATGCATACACCTTCATTGGGATTATATCTAATTATATTGATTGTGTGTGTGAAAGAGTTTTATACTGCCCTAGTGCTAAGCTATTGGCAATAGTCTGAGATAAGTCCCTAATTGTGTTCTGGAGACATGCCATCACAATTTTGTTCCTCCATGAAGATGGTGTCTTCCCTGCTTTAGTGACTCCCAGAGATGTCTGATCATATGATAAATAAATAAATAAAATTTAGAACCTTACTTGCTTCATTTTTCGCCAGAATATTTTCAACAGAGTGCTCTGCTCTCCTTGACAGCAACAACTGTGCTGAAGTCTTTAGGCAACAATGTAGCGAGTATGGACAGATAAAGGCACCATCTTCTGGTAAGAGTTGCCCAACGAAGTTCAAGACATTGAACACTTGCGAGAGAAGACTTCAACATAGTTGTTACCACCAAGGAGCACAAGGTGCCCTGCAGAAAACATTCTGGTCAAAAATGAAGCAAGTAAGGTTTTAAATTTTATTAATTTAGTTTAATGCTTCATAATATTTTCATCTTTAAAAATATGGGAAATATTTTAACATTTCTATATGTCGAAATGTCACGGTTGAGCATGTTTTATGTCACATTAGTGCTACACTGTGGGTAATTGAAAATTCAGATTATATGCTATTGAAGTATGACGTCATTAGCTTGATGTTTCATCTGCTTGTTACAAATGAGCTCTATGGCTATGGCTAATACAGTTGAACCTTTGGTAACATAATCTCAAGGGGGATAAAAAGTGTTCTTGTTATCAGTAATTCATGCTATCAGTACCTCAGAAACTAATCTTCTTTTTGACGAAAACTGTGGACACATTTCATGTTAAAAGTAATTCACATTAACAAGATTCAGCTGTACTAAATTCCAGTAGAAAATGACTGCTATTACCGAGCAGGTGGAATTTCAGGCCATTGACGTCATCATTTTAATAACGTGTGTGTACAAATGATGCATTTTCTAATCTAACAAAATTCCTTCATCGCTCATGGTTCAAACACATTTTCCACAATGACCTCACATTTTGTTCATGCATAAATATCAGGTTGTAACATATGAAATGGCCGATTCTCACCAGTAAAAGTTTTGAGATTTGGTTCCTTTATAAACTTTTTTGATACAGTCGTTAATTATGTATCATTTTAAAGCTAAAACCTTGTCTTTTTCATCTGATGTGTTTCAAATAAAAATATTGTGATTTGGTGGTAAGTTTATAGCTTTAATCGTAGGATGAATTCTAGAGATTTTAGAGTGCTATTTTTGTATGTGTAGAAAAGTAAGCATAATGCTGCAGCAGTTGCCCGAAACATTAATGCTGCATTTGGAAACGGTTCTGTAAATGAATGTACCATTCGATGTTGGTATGTAAAGTTCGAAACTGGGGATGAGAGTCTCACAAACGAAGACCGGGGCAGACCAAAGACTGTTGTGGACAATGAAGTTTTACGAACCATAGTTGAAAAAAATCCAGGCAATACTGTTAGAGATTATGCAGAAGAACTAGGTGTATCTCCTACAACCATTTCACGTCATCTGAAATTGATTGGCAAAGTTAAAAAATTGGTGAAATGGGTACCGCATGAATTGAATGAGAATCAGAAGCGCAAATGTTTTGAAATCTCGTCTGCCCTTCTTCTTCACAACCAAAATTAACCTTTTCACAATCGAATTGTAACTTGTGACGAAAAGTGGATTCTGTACAACAATCGTAAACCTTCAGCACAGTGGCTGGACACTGACAAGGCTCCACAACACTTCCCAAAGCCGAAACTCCATCAAAAGAAGGTTATGGTGACTGGTGGTCCTCAGCTGGTTTAATTCACCATAGCTTTCTAAAACCAGGCGAAACCATCACAGCGGAGAAATATTTTAGAGAAATCGATGCATGCACCAGGAACTTACACATAAACAGCCGGCATTGGTCAATAGGAAGGGCCCTATTCTTCTCCATGATAACGCTAGACCGCATGTTTCAATGATCACTCATCAGAAGCTGCACATGTTAAACTATGAAGTTTTAGACCATCCATCATATTCACCTGACCTCTCACCTACAGATTTTCACTTTTTCAAACATCTCGATAACTTCTTGCAGGAGAAATGCTACAGAAATCCAAAGGATGCTGAAGCGGCATTCAAGGAATTTGTTGCCTCCAGGACGACCACATTTTATGATACCGGCATAAAAAAAACTTGTTTCTCGTTGGAAAAAGTGTATTGAAGCTAATGGTTCCTATTTTGATTAATAAAGTTTGTTCTGTAAAAATATATTCTTTCTTTAAGTAGACCATGAAAATCAGACATTTCATATGTTACAACCTAATAAAAGGCATTATCTCCTATATTATTAAAATCTGTACGCGTGTGTATGTGTCTGTTTGTGAGAAACGGCTTGACGCAGCTAAGGCTCCGCCGCTAAAGGTCGCACGGACTTCGAACAGGTACCGTCGGACAGAGAATTTATCGCAGATCAGGGTTATCTAATTTGGTAAACGATGCGACCCTAATTAGCGGAGATATTAATTAAAACGTCGACCATTGTCTAACGAAAAATGACCCAGAATTCACGATTAAATGCTTAAAAAGCAACATTTTTACGGAAAAAGTGGAAAATAAATTAGAAATATCAGTCGTATCGTTATAAACAAGATACCATTGGAAAGGGCTTTTTTTTCTTAAACCGATGGTTTAAACGGCTTATCGATCGGACAATTAGATTTTTTAAAATTAACTAAACTATAAAAAAATATTGGCAACAAATCACAAGAATCTTAGCTTTGCAGACTTTTCGTCTACAGCAGTCTTCAACGGAAACACATCTGCTATTTATTGAGATCACGTGTTTCGTACTGCGATTAAAAATTGCAAATTTCTATTTTCTTCAATTTTTCAAATTTTACATATTTTATTTAGTATATAATATTTACACCACAAAACAAACTTGCATTTCAAATTTCATCGATTTTCGTCAATAAACAAATTTCAAATTTCATCGATTTTCGTCAATAAACAGCCCACCAGCGGCCGAGCGGTTCAGCACTCTAAGCTGGTAGATGGGAGGTGCCGGGTTCGATCCCAGGTCGCGCTCATCGACCTAGCCGTTCGGAGTTTTCCGTGGTTTCCTCCGAAACTCGCGTAAATACGGGCTAGGACCCCTTAGAAAGACCCCCACGGAGGGCATTCCCCCTCTAGGCCTAGGACACATCAGGAGTCAATCGGCCTTAAATCCTACAACCAACCAACCAATCGTCAATAAACAAAAGATTTACATTTTAATTGCAAATTAAATTTTATCTTTACACGCCGGACATTTTTGCAATATTCTAATACGCGTATTTCAATTTCTAATTACGATTGATTTCTTTTTTATACATCATACGAAAGATATTTTAAAGTTCTTTTACATAATTCAAAGTTTTCAACAGATTTACACGTTTTGAGGTCTCCTGAATCAGTGTTCTTTCATGGCGCTGTAATATTTTCAAATTTCAATATTTCAATTTCTAATTATGATTAAATTATTTTAAATACATCATTCGAAAGATATTTTAAAGTTCTTTTAAATTATCGAAAGTTTTCACCAGAATTACACGTTTTGAGGTGTCCTGAATCAGTGTTCTTTCATGGCGCTGTAATATTTTCAAATTTCAATATTTCAATTTCTAATTATAATTAAATTATTTTTAATGCATCACTCGAAAGATATTTTAAAGTTCTTTTAAATTATCGAAAGTTTTCACGAGATTTACACGTTTTGAGTTCTCCTGAATCAGTTTTCTCTTATGGTGCTGTATTATTTTCAATATTTCAATTTCTAATTATTATTAAATTTTTTTTAATACATCATTCGAAAGATATTTTAAAGTTCTTTTATATTATCGAAAGTTTTCGCCAGATTTACACGTTTTGAGGTCTCCTGAATTAGTTTTCTTTGTATCTCAGCTACTAATTAAAATAATTTCATAAGTAATACATCATTAGAAAGCGTTTTTGAATTGGAATGGAACAGTGGAATACAGAAATTTCTACCGACAGATGGCGCTGTAATATTTTCAAATTTCAATATTTTTATCGAAAGTTTTCACGAGATTTACACGTTTTGAGGTCTCCTGAATCAGTTTTCTCTTATGGTGCTGTATTATTTTCAATATTTCAATTTCTAATTATAATTAATTTTTTTTTAATACATCATTCGAAAGATATTTTAAAGTTCTTTTATATTATCGAAAGTTTTCGCCAGATTTACACGTTTTGAGGTCTCCTGAATTAGTTTTCTTTGTATCTCAGCTACTAATTAAAATAATTTCATAAGTAATACATCATTAGAAAGCGTTTTTGAATTGGAATGGAACAGTGGAATACAGAAATTTCTACCGACAGATGGCGCTGTAATATTTTCAAATTTCAATTTCTAATTATGATTAAATTATTTTTAATACATCATTCGAAAGATATTTTAAAGTTCTTTTATATTATCGAAAGTTTTCAACAGATTTACACGTTTTGAGGTGTCCTGATTACGTTTTCCTTTGCATCTCAGCTAATTGAGTTAGACCGTTCAAAATTGGTATACGTAGGTTAATTAGGAGGGGCTGAAAGGATGGGGAAGAGATAGGCGTGCACCGCGCGCGTATCCCCTAACTTGTGCGCGCACGGGACTGCGCGGCCGAAGGCAGTGGGGACCAGGTCCGAATTTTTAACCGATGAGAAATGATTTTTTTCATTTTCTTTTCTTAAGAATAAAAATTTGATTTGAGAAGGAGTATATGCGCGCAGCGCGCATATATCTTCACACGTGCGCGCGCAGCGCGCATGGGTTTGCGCTGCCGAAGGCAGTGGGGACCCGGTGTGAGTTTTTAACCGATCAGAAATGATTTTTCATACTTTCAATTACATACTTACTGATTTCTTTTGATTGATTTTTCATACTTTCAATTACATACTTACTGATTTCTTTTGATTGACAAACTGAAAATGTAAGTAAGGAACTTACACACATACTCATTGTGATCATGCAAAATTTTAACAAAAAATGCATCTATAATAGTATCATACAGCCACCCTGTTTTTAAGTACTCTAGAAAATGATCTTAACAAATTTTCTTCTTCCTCACTTATAAAAGGATCTAATGATTTTAACATGTACAGTGTGAGTTCTATATCATTAATTTTTATGTATGGTGTTGTCATTATTTTATCATTAAAAACATTTAATCTCATATCAAAATGTGGTGTGTGGATATATTTATGTGTTGAAAATTCCAAGAAATCGTTAGTATTACAATAGTATATATGTTTCCGAAAAAGTACTGTGTTGAGTGAGTCATTCACACTACTATTATTTACTATCTGATGTGCATAAAGACACAAACACACCACAATTACTATTATCATTTTGTAATGCATGAAGAGGGCACTCAATCTTCCAATTATTGTTTTCTACTAAAAATTTATCTAATAAATTAGTCCAGTTTTTTAAATCGTTAATATAGTTACCTTTGCTATTGTCAGCAGATAAATCATACACCATTAATTTTCTCTTTTCTACATTAGCAACTAAAAGAATCCAATGAGAATTTATACAAAGAGATATTTTATCAAAGCAATAGGACACGAGAGATCTAATTTCTTAATACTACCAACATATATGCCATGAGATAATGAAGAATCAACAAATACCATATCCTTTTTTCCATTCAAAAGTCTAAAAAAAGATGAATCTATTACTGTGTCAAAGCCAACCCTTCATAAAATGAGAGAATGATTTTAGAGATGCAACATTTAAATTGAAGGGACCAACTGAAATAACAGGCTCTGAAAAATGTTCTAACTTATTCAACAGAAATGCAAATGTATTATCAGAAACCTTATCACTATAGTCATTTATCTGATTACTCAGCTTTTGTGTTTTACATGTAGGTTCATCAACATCATAATTAAAAAAAGTAAAATTTTTATCTCTATCATTTGAATCAATTTTTTGTTTCTTGTTCAGGGTTCATACTGAAATATGGGAAAAAAAATTCCCCGAGTTCTCAGAAAATTTTCTAGAAAATAAACACTCCTCTAGACAGGACAAAATACAGCTACTTCCACAGTATGATGTCATATTACTGCCGATCATGATAAAAATTCAGGTACTGTCCGTTTTCGTAAACCATGTCTACCTCTCGCGGAACGATCCTACTCGGAAAAGGGGTGATGCGTTGAATGAGATGGGCACTTAGCCAAATGCGCTTTTCGTTCTACACGTGTTCGTTTTCTTTTTATGAGTCTTCAATATTTATTTTACCTTTTTACGCAAATTTTTAATTTTAATTAACAATATTTTATTTAATGTAATTTATATGACAATATGCGCGAAAAATAAAAGGTGTAAAATAATCATGATAAAAAAATCTAATGATTTGATTTAAATACGATTTTCTGTAAATTTCTGTAAAATAGAGATCCAAAAATATGGTATTTTTATTTTAGCAGTATAATTTAAAAGAAAAAAATATATTACTTTTACTACAGGTAAAGTCTACTGTAAACATTGTTCTTTTTCTCTTCTTTTATTAATGAATTATGTAAATTTTACCTAATTTAAGTCATTTTTAATTAATTTACTACTATAATCAGTGCATGAAACAAGTGTTCAGGTATGACAGATATAGTACGAATTTAGAGATCAAGTAAGCAAATAAAAATAATTTTAACTGAAAAAAAAAAAAGAAGAAGAAAGAAAACAGGCATTTACTTTTAAGTTTACGGATTTTATTTTGCATCAAAGAATAAAACTAATCTTCTACACTTATTTAAAAATTACAAGGGGGAAAAATCAGCATTTTGCCTTTATACGAATATAACGAAGAAGTATCGCCTCAAAATTCAATAATGTCCTGAAAAGAAAAAAAAAGAAAAAAGAAACCGCAACTTATCTCTCACTCGTAAAATGTAAACATTCTCTCATCTTCTACGCTTCTACCCTATTTTAACAAAATCAATGCAGACCTCACACATGCGCATAGGTGAGCAGGGTCACAGCTAACGAAAACAAACAATAGAAATCATTATTTACATGCGTATTTTCACAATACTCAATCATTTAAATTTTGATACGAAGCTAAACAAGAAAAACACAACTTGAGAGAGAGAGAGAGAGAAAAAAAAAAAATAAAAATAAAAAATTGTTTTTCCAGGTTTTATAACTGATTTTCCCTGACTTTTAATGAAAATTTTTATTTTCCCTGACTTTTTTTTAACAAAATTCCAAATTCCCTGATGAGTATGAACCCTGTTGTTAGTTTTGTAAAGTCTGGGTTGTTGAATTAACTTTTGATTATGATTAGGAGGTACAAAACAATTAGATAATGTTAAAATGGGTTCATCATTACTACATTGTACAATACCTTTGCATTCTGAAACTAGAAAACTAATGTTTTGTGTATATTTCTTAACATAATACTTTGAACTTTGGGGTGTTCTATTAAATTTAATAATTCTGATGTTAAGTCTTTACAAGATTGTACTCTATTTTAAACACCATGAGTACTAAAATATTGAATAGAGCTTGGCTTTTTTTCAGATTCAACCAAACATTTATTAACCTCAGTTTATAATCAAAATCAAAAATTTCATCGCCTAAATCTATATTTCTATTACAATATGAATGGATCTTATGTATGTGTTTACAAATTATATTTGAATCTAGACAATCACAACTATAAAGGTGACTACACAATCCACTACAAGTAATTTCTGAGCATTTATAAAAACATAAGTCACTCAAGCAATTATTTTTTAATTTCTTTACTATATAATACTGGAACTTTTTAGATTGTGATGCTACTAACCAAGTGCTATCTGATAATTCTTTACAATTATCAGGAATTTTTAATCCCCTTTTATGTGTATCTTTAGTAAGTGAAACACTTTTAGAAGGTTGGCCCATTAACAATTTGTATGCATGTGTTAAATAAATATGTATTCCTTTCAATATCTAGTAAAGTAATTATAAGTTTATCTAATCTCCTATTAAACTTTCTGTTAAAATAAAGTTTTTAATTTATTGTGAAATGATTCACAAAACATATTAGTGTCAGTCGAAGCATGAGGGAAATTACGGTAAGATGTAGTCCATAGTTCAACTTACTATAATAGCTCTGAAAGTATACTATAAAAGTTGGACAAATTGGTGAATATTTCTCTATGAAATTGTTGAGAAGAGAATGAAATTTAAATTTTGACTTTCTTTGCGCATTTCCTTTAATTAAAAAAAAAAAATCTTGTGACGCTTTTGTTTGTATTTTGTTATGCAATTGTTGTTTCCAATTTTGTTCAACATGCCTACAACATAAAATACGTTTTGTATTATGTCCAAAAACTTTCTCAAAAGAAGGGAATAAAACTTTATCATCGTCTGTCATAACACAATTTACATTCAGATCTGGAATTCTCATTTTTATAGCTTTAAATAAACAAGTGACAGTATTAATGTCTATGTGATTTGTAATAAAATGGGCAACCGGATAGCC
This sequence comes from Salticus scenicus, assembly GCA_963930645.1. Taxonomy (NCBI): domain Eukaryota; kingdom Metazoa; phylum Arthropoda; class Arachnida; order Araneae; family Salticidae; genus Salticus; species Salticus scenicus. The sequence goes on along the minus strand of OZ005651.1, from coordinate 123,830,294 downwards.
ACACCCAAACTCGTCTGGAACTATTAAATTAATTTAAAAAAAAAAAATCATATTGATTGGTTTTGTGGGTTGAATCAACACAAAGAATTTCTTGACATCCTTGTTTCATGATATTTTTTTGTTCTAATGTTTGAATTCCGAAAGCAAACAAATCCTTAGAGTTTGGCAAATTATCCAGATCTGATAGACCACAAAGTGTCATCATACCTTGAGGTTTATAAATCAAAACCGGATCAAAAATTTCATTTTTTAAACTATTAACAATACACGAAACTGAGACTGCATCATTAGCTGGATATAACGCATCATCCATACACTTTTTATAACTACTAATCTATTTGATATAAAATTTTCTTTACATGGAAAACAACCTCTATTATTTCACAAACCAGCATCATCTTGTAAAATTTCTTCAATTTTAGAAATTGGTACAGATAATCTTAAATGAGCTTTAATCATATCTCTTACACTTTGATATTAAGGCTGATTCTTACAATTTTTAAATTTTAGGGGATGGTTATGGTTAGAAAAATATAACACATTTACAACATTTTGTTTCTCTAAAACATATATTCTAACATGACATTTTATGAATTTTGGAATAGTTCCCTTACTATTTCTTCGACTAGTAATTGGCATAAATTTAGTATGACATATACCAAACTGACAGTTATAGATAGTATTTACTTGATTTTACACCTGTACACTTTCTAAAAGAACTAAAAGTTGATTTACTCTCAGTTTGTAACCATTTTTGAAATAAATTTATCGAATCAAACTTTAAATTACGGATGTAATCAACTATGATCAAGAAGCAAGTGCTTAGTCAAGGATACAAATCTACTAAATGACTAAGGACACACCAATGGGCAATTAAATTGAATACGTTTAAATTTTGAGCAATGGATTAAATGTGTATAAAATGACTGCTGATGATAAAATGAAACATTACACTTATGACATATTCTAACAAAACATTTTTTTAAAGTGCCTGAACTGTGTGTTTGTATTGAAGTTTCAGAACTAGTTTACTGTTTTGAATTTTCTACTGAATGGACTGAAGCTTCAGAGTATGCTATTTGTTTTGAAGTTTTAGAATATGCTGTTTCTGCTACAAGGTCTGGATGCACTGTTGTTGAACAAGTTGACTTTATTAATTATTTTTAGCACAATGACTCTTATGATTCCAAAATGATTTTTTTGAGGTGCATATTTTGTTGCAAATATCACAAATATATTGTTGATTACAAGATTCCTTCACTTTACAAGACTTCTTATGCTCAGTTAGTCCCCTGTTTGATTTAAACAGCTTATGGCATACATCACACTCAAAAGACACATTAGAAGTTTGTTTACAATTATGCTGATAAAAAGTTTGTTTGCATTTATATGTTTTTGAACAATCATTATACTTTCTAGGATACAAAGCTGTTTTAGGGGTAACATCACCCAAATTTTTTATTCCACCCCCCACTACACAGTGATTTACTTCTTTCAAACTTTTATTTGTTTCATCAAGTTTAGGATAAGAGAATGAAACATTACCTGGCAATTTAGAAGTCCATCTAGCCCCCCCCCCCCAAAAAAAAAAAAAAAAAAAAAAAAAAAATAGAATAAAATAAATTCTCAATAAAACAAAATGTACATAAAAATAACACACAATACACAACAAGTGAAAAAGAATAACATGAAATGCAAGGTGCAGGGCATTTAGCACAACTCTCCCAAAAATTAAGAGATTTTAGGGACCAAAATTTAAAAAAAAAAAAAAAAAAAAAGTGATTCTTTCATTTGGATTTTGCAAACATTATTATATTTTTTGTGTGTCTCTGATACTAATTGTTCATAAATGTTTCAAATATTTTTAGCACACAATACAAAATATTTTATGAAATGAATTCTAAAAACTATTATGTTGTGGCCAACACATGCCTTTCTTCTATATTTTCCTATACAAATTCACTCAGTAAAAATAATTTATTAAAATTCTTATTTTAAAAAGTTATCTTCCATGATAAATGCAGACGATTTCCATATCATAGAAGTTGTATAACACTAAATATAAAAAAAGTCAATTTTATTCTCAATATTACGTTTAATTTTTTTTTTTTGTTAAAAGTGGAAAAAATAAATAAAAATAAATAAATAAATCGATAACTTTATTTTAAATTATTGCAGACCGATGGTTCAACCATACGTTTTAAAGGTATTGGCGAGCTCTTTTGAAAGATACCCATCATGAAAATTTACTCCCCTCGAGGGGGGAGGCAAGGCTCCTACATGCACAAAATTTTTTCCCCAGTTGACTACCTCGATTATAAATAATTCTTGTAAATTTTCAAGATGGTTATCTTTTGAAAGGTCTTGTCAATACCTTTAAAACAAATGGTTGAACTATAATTCTGTGATAATTTAAAGCAAAGTTATTGATTTTTTTTTTCTTTTAACAAAAAACAAAACAAAAAAACTTAGGGAAAAAAAAATCTTAATATATATATATTTTTTTTAAATAAAATGGACATTTTTTTTGGATATTTAGTGTTATACTACTTCTCTAATACGGAAATTGTCTGCATTATCATAGAAGATAATTTTTTTTTTTAAATAATAATTTTAATAAATTATTTTTACTGAGTGAATTTGTATAGGAAAATATAGAAGAAAGTCTTGTGGTGACCACAAAATACTAGTTTTTGCTTGTAAAAAGAATTATTAAATTTATAGTAGCTTTCATGGAAAATAAGGTTACTAGCGGCAATAGTTGTGAAAGCTATCTCAGTATCCCAGTGGCAGAAACACAGCGACATAGTCGCAGACACACAAGTGGCTTGTAGACAGTTTTTGTCTGATCTAATAAAAATTAGTCTGCAACTTTCAGACAGTCTTTGTCTGCAATTTACAGACATTTTTCGCCTGCGACAATGCGCTACCGATGTATCACGTCAGCTGCTTTCAAACTGGCAACAGAAGTAGAGCTTCAAAGTCATAAATTATCCATTGTCCGAAAGTGACCCTTGAAATTTTGCACAAATTTACAATGAAGGACATTACTTTTATTTATTGCTAGAGACCCAGTCCTTATGCAATTATCACACTAGGTGGTTTGTGAGCAACATCCCCAGCGAACGTCGACTCTCACATACCACATCAAAGAAATATCAAAAGAGACTGACTTTGATGCTTTGCAAGTTGCCAGAGTTTGAAGGCAGCTTTAGATGCTCTCTGGTAGGAACTCTCAGGGTTCCCACTCTTAAAAAAGAAAAAAATTCAAGGACTATTCAAGTACTTTTCATGGCCTATTTGAAATTTTCAAGGACTAGGGGGAAAAAGTAGTAGTAACTACTTTTATTAGTAATATTTTTTTTTATAATTAGAATAACTTTGCCTGTTTTCACAATACATTTTTGATGGTTTGACCAAATTAACTTTTACAAGATTCAAAAAACGATTAGTTCAAGATTTGGAATCATTATGATTATTCCAGACTTTTTAGGTCTGAATCCTGGTCTAGTCACTTTCTGCTCAAAATTAATTACCAGTCCATCAAACAGGTATGAGATTGGCATTTAAAAAAAAAAAAAAATTGAAACTATATGCAAAACCAAGACAATGAAATAAGAATTTTATGACAAAATCATTATATTAGACAATGGCATGCGCATGTGGAGATGAAGATAGTTTAGCCTTGACAGAATTCACGTTAAGCCCGTCTATTGGAGTGGAAAATTAAAGGATTTTCAAGGACTTTGCACAAAATTCAAGTACTTTCAAGTGCCCTTGAAAAAGAAAATTAAATCAAGTACTTCTTAAGGACTTTCAAGGACCGTGGGAACCCTGACTCTAGAGCCCCCTATAGGTGTCTTGGTAGGAACACACAAAGCAGTGCTTAACAATGACGACCTAGGGAGCCTAGATCTCCCTTGATAGGCAGTGTTATGCGTGTATTCTTTTCTCCTGTTACTGAGATTCTATGGGAACGTAGAAAAGTGCTAATTTTATTTAAAACTGCTCCATAACTTCTCCTCCAATTCAAAATTCACATATAAAAATTTCTGTATCAAAACTAAAACTTTCATTATTTATATTGTGTTGTGTCAAACATTGCTGTAAAATATTTAACTGAATGAGCTCAACTTATTATTTTATAATTGTTTATAACTATGTTGTTCTGCAGTAAAATTGTATTTGTGTATTGTTTCACGAGATCACCACTCTTGTTAAGTTTCCCCCCCCCCCCCCCCCCCAAGATTGCTGCTATCAGCTTTTAGGCTTTTTGAGTGTTAGCCATTTTCACCACTGATAACATGCACATTTCGCAGACAGATTATGAAATTTTAAATGTCTGTCACAGACAGCTACAAAACTTTCTGCCACTGGGCTCAGTATTATGCTTTTCCTTAAAGCTGTACATCAGTCAGATGCTCTGTTTCTTTCCATGTATTTCAATGGGATTTCCGTTGCTTCATTTTATAAAAAATATCCCAATGAAAAATAGTTAGTGGATTCTGTTTTTTGAATGTTACTCTTTGAATATATCGCATTTTAGCGTACTAAGCAATCTTTAAAAAAAAAAAATAATAATAATAATAATAAATAAATAAATAAATCAATATTTTGTTTAGATATCCATTTAAAATCCTCAAGTTATTGAATGAAATAAAATATTTAATTTTTTCAAAAAATTGCCCACTAAGGTAAAAAGCAGAATGTTCAAAGATTAATATTAAAAAAAAAAAAAAAACAGCATTCGAAAAAAACTTTATTTTTTAAGGAGAGGAGATATCTTTATAAAAGGAAGCAACAAAAATTGTTCAGGATAACATTGGAAGAAAGAAAGAGGGAATCTGTCTAATGTCCAGTCTTAATTAAAACTTGAAAATAAGATGTATTTATCATTTAGAAATGCATTTAAATTTTATCTTTTAAATTAAAATAATGTTTTTTTTTTTTTTTTTTTTTTTAAAGGTTTTAAGAAAGTAAAAGTTTATGTTAGTCTGTGCCATGTGAAAGAAAAATGCCTCCTGAAGGTCTTCCTGTAGGATGTACAGGTTTGTCAGAATTACCTTTTTTTTTTCTCTTTTCAGCAATGAGGACTTTTCAGGTAGACTGTCATATGCAGAGATAGCATCAAATAGGATTTCTTCAAGGGTGTTCTGCCATTCATCGTCTACTTTTCAGGATGAATAATTGCCTGGAAGCAGTAAAATGCAGGGCATTTAGTGTGGTCCCTAAAGTCCCTTCATTTTTAAGTTTATTGGGTGCATCTTTATTAAATGAAATTGCTCTAGTATATTTTTCTTTTGGTTTCTGTCCATTTTCAATATGAGTTAATTATTTAATTCTATTTTTATATAGTTTATACTCTAGGTTTTTCTTGTAACCAGCTTTTCTTAGATTTTATTTAGTTCATTTATAAGCTCTCATATTTTTATTTAGAGGTTAGGGTTAATTTTATTTAATTTTTCTGGTGTTTTTTCAATTTTTAAGTTTGTCGTTGATAGCAAAAACATCATCGGCGTATTTAAACCAACATCTATTTTCATCCTTAAATTTTCAAAAATTATTTCTTCAGCTAACCCAAGTTTCAATTCAGTGATGAATCTGAATAGTGGGGTTCCATTGGAACCCGCTTTTTTTTTTGGTAGGGGGGGGGGGGGGGTCATTGAGAATTAGGTTGTTTGCTGTTATGAATGTTGTACTGATTTAGTTTTATCTATATTTCTTTTTTTCATTATTTCATTTATAATTTTGGTAATGTTTGTTGGTAATGCCATCAAAATTCGCAATAGTGTTCTTTTCATTAATTTTAATTTATCTTAGTTTTCTTATAAAGTTGCCAGTGGAACGTAGGCTACTGTTTGAAGGGAGGATGATTTTGCGGTAAATGTCTCTCATATATATTCTGAAGGAAAGTTGGACTTTCCCTTTTATTTACTATTTAGTAAAATTTAGGGTAATTCTTATGATCTTTAAATTTTCTAAACATATGGGCTGTATTAGGTGCGGGATTTTAAATTTTAGGTGGTTTGTTGTTCATTCATTTTTTTCTTCTGTTAGTTTTTTTTTATTTCGTAAGACTATCACAAGCACTAAGGGCAGCCGGGCCCCTGGCCGGAAAGCTTCCGTGTAAAACTTCAAATAAAACTTATAATTTAATTAAAACATGTTTTATTTTGTCATTCAAACTTTTGCAGACATATACTTTTTAATTATTTGCAGAAGTTCATGATAGTCACATGCAGCATAATTATTGCTTTCCATGCAAAACGCAAGCTGATGCGTCTGTTGCAATTCTACAAAAATGAATTTTAAAGTAGCAAGCCACACCAGTTGTTGAAAGATTCTTTTCTTAAAGATGGGGAGGAGAAATTCTGGATTCATATTTAGGTCACACCGTGGGCTATTTGAAAATTTCTGAAAAACTCACAAAAATATAGGCTAACGGACAATTAATTCATTGACTGATAAAAATTCATTTAAATGTAAAATCTGTCATATTTGCATTTTGCATTACGAAGAGCAGTAAGAGTGACCCCATCTTATGATATATCTTATTTTAAGATATTCAGCAAAACCGAAAGAGTATGGCGCACTGACTCTATATATTTTTAAATTATTTGATTTCAGGTATTACTTGGGTTACACATGGTAGGGGATCTTAGAAAAAAAAATCAATATATATGTATATTCCAGAACATGTAAAATAAATAGGTCCCTAAAGTCCCTTAACCCCTTGTGTACATTTGACGTCTGACACACGTCATTCACTTTTTTTGTTTTGCAATTCTAATTACTTGAAGACATCTTAATACTACATATGTCACCAATATTTTAGAAATAAATTCTTACGTAAAATGTACTGCTTTTACATACTACTCCAAGCAACCAAAAATTATATTCGTTCCACATGTAAATATTTTCTCAAACAAATCCGTACCCAAGGGGTTAATTTTTGAGAGTTTTGTGCTAAATGCCCTGAAAATGGAAGCCTTAAAGGTTAGTGAAATTATACCGGTATCTCCCATTTGCAAAGCTAACCTTCCTTTTCAACATTCTGTAACTCTTAAATGTGAATCTACCTCTCGTATACATTCTGTGCGCATTGTTAGTCTGAGTGTGCATGGCATGCTTAGCGTTTCTAAGAAGGCAGCAGTACACAAATTTGTTAGTAAACTTTGTGAAGGCTCATGGGTGGGAGGGCATAAAGGGGGTCGTTATTAGTGGCTTTTTGCTGACAGGGATTATAGCTATGGGAAAACTAGGGAGATTAAGCCATGTGGGGCCTTCTCGGAAGTAGAGCATCTCTATGTGCAGGAATTGTTGGGGATTTCCAACTTGCTTCACCAAATGCTTGTCTGTTGGTCCACTATCCAAGAGGGACTTTAGGGCTTAACACTCACAAAGATGATGAACCTGCTAATGACAGTGATCAAGTTATTACACTGTGTCATGGTGCTGGAGCCGCTTTTGTGTTAGAGAACAACAACAGGCAAGAGGTTGCACGCAAATGGTTGCAGGGTGGTGTTTTTTATGTTTTTAGGAAGCAGAGATCTTTTTACCATGGGATTGATGGGGTAGAATCATCTGGCAGTGGACGGTGGGCTTTCACCTTTCGTGTGTTTAAGCCTGCATCAGAAACCGTCCAGTCACTTCCAACACCTAAATTACAGGTATTGGTCTCTGTGGGAATTGCGAAAGGCGACTCAGTTAATGCTGCTTCAGTTGCAATAGGGTGTGCCTCCCCAGTTAGGAATCAGGTTTTCCCTTCCGCTCCACACTCAATCCTTTTTCCTTCTCTAGAATTACACTCTAATCAACTGCCCTTTGCTTCGTCTTGCTCTAATCCTCCCTCTAACAAACTGCATTGTGTTTTGTCATCCTCTAACAAATTGCCTTGCGCTTTGCCTCGCTCTAACAAACTGCATTGGTTTTTTTCATCCTCTAGCAAATTGCTTTGTGCTCTTCCTCCCTCTAACAAACTGCCTGCTGCATTGTGTTCCTCTAACAGACCGCCTGCTGCATTGTCATCATGTTCCTCTAACAAACTGTCTACTGCTTTGCCTCCCTCTGACAAGCCACCTACCGCTTTGCATCATTCTAACAAATTGCCTGTTGCTTTGCATGGCTGCAACAAACTGCCTTCTGCTTTGCATCATTCTAACAAATTGCCTGTCGCTTTGCATGGCTACAACAAACTGCCTGCTGCTTTGCCTCCCTCTAACAAGTCACCTGCTGCTGCTTTGCGTTGCTCAATTTCTTTAAATGTGGTGGCATTAAGCTCATTAAAAGACCAATAAGCTATCTAACACACAAGTAAAAGTTCCATGAAGTTAGGGAGCATTCATAGTCCAATGCTTTTTAAATATTTATATATAAATATTCACAATACGTAGGCCGTATGATCATAGCTTCCAAAGAGAAAAAGTAACATACACAGTAGGGTGAATTGAAAAAAAAAAAAAAAAAAACTTGTCTTATCGAAAACGAATACTTGTCAATAGTTATTGTTTGGACCTATGAATATTTTTGCAAAATACTACATTCTAGGATATTATTTTCCACCAATGCAAGAAGACTACATTCTAAAATATCTCCAAATTTTGTGATTTTTCTGTAATTTTTTTCCCCGAAATTTATATTGACCAAATTAAATTTGGGGAGGTGTTAACATGATAAAAAGAGTTTTGAAAAAAATAAATAAAAAAATAATAATAATATATATATATTTTTTCCTTCTCAATTATAATATTTTCACTTTCACACTTGGCTTAAATTTTAAGGAAAAAAAAAAAAAAAAATTACAACATTTTACACATGAATTCTTCAAGGGTTCCCACTCAATTTAAAAGTAAAATTCCATGACTTTTCCAGGTTTTTCAGGTCTACTTTTAGAAAATTCCAGTCACAAAATTTAGTATGAGGCATAAAAGATAGCTCACAGCATAAAATATAACATAGCTTGCAACATAAACTGAATGCTCAAAAAGCATTTTCCAGGTTCATATCATAATTTTTCCTGATTTTTGGGCAATATTTGTGATTTTTCCTGACATTTCCCTGACTTTTTTTTTTTCAGTAATTTCAAATTCCCTGACTTTTCCAGGTTCTTCATGACCCGTGGAAATCCTGTTCTTAATGTACTAACATTGCAAAAAATTTATTTTTGGAGTATAAATTTTAGAAAGTTGTAGATATTTCAAAATTTAGGCTTCATGATAAAATATATATGTATGGCAAAGCAGCTATTGATAGGTACTCGTTTTCAATAGGATAAGTTTTATTCTTTTTTTCGATCTATTCTAATACATGGGTCATAATTTTTAATTTTACAAAAAAATATATCTCTGTTATAATCTTCATCATAACACATACTTGCAAACTTGCATTTATCACTCAAGAACATAACAAGGGAGGATGAGAACAAAAGAAGGGTTTGGGGAACTGGTAGCTATGACCTTTCAATAAAAATTACAATACAGATATTAATGATGGAGAAGACATTTGGTAATAATGGCATTGTTCTAACGTTTCAGAAATGTATAGCACAAATATATCTCATCTGCACACTTCAGAGGGAAAAAAAAAAAAAAATGTCACAATTCAGTGACCTGTACAGTGATAAGTGTTGTCACCGAAATGAAATTAAAAAAAAAAAAAAAAAAAAGCAACTAATCAACCGGGTATTGCTTCCGGCGATGTCAGACATTACAAAACATCAAAGAAATTCTGGTATCTGTTAAACACAGTCCATACAATGCACAATGCTTTGTATATAGAGAAAAACAAAGAACAGTATTGGATGGAAGGAGGCTAGATCACAAGGACAAGCAGAAATCTTGCCGAATAGTTAAGAGAAAGGCATAGTCTTAGAAGATTCAGTGCTCTTCAGGTATTTCGCCAGTTGGAAAATCACATGGCATAACTTTTCCTTCTCCAGGTAGATGCGTGCGATAGATTTCCCAATAAGATTGATATGACAGACAATTAAAATTACCTATTTACATAATACCAGATACTGAAAATAACTTGTTAAGAAATGTTTTTACAACTGATGCTTGGTTATTTTCAATTGGATTTTTCTCCATCCAAGGATTCTGAATCACAATTCGAGAAATCTTCAGAAGGTGTACTAGTTTCAGGGTGCGATGACAAATCAGAGAGTGAGCCAACACTAGATTGACGTGAAAAGACTGATTTGTTGCTACTGACTGTATTTTCTATATCAATATATTCAGAACTAGGCCCAGATGACGATGAAGAAGCTTCTTGAAGAACACTATTAAAAAATAAAACTTCATGAGTATATTCAAAGTAATATTATTTCAGCATTCCATCAAAAGAACATATACAATTTAATTTTACTGTAATAATTACTATTATTGAAATATAATTATAACAAATAGCTTACAATTAAAATAAACAATTAAAATTACAATCACGTTTGTTTAAAGAATTAGTCAACACCTAATGTATTTTTTTCAAAGCCATTTTCATATACAGAATATGTTCACATCCATTAAATGAGTGTTTTTTTTCTAAAAATTAACTTTTTAAAATTTTTAGTAATTCATTTAAAAATATGAAATTTAATTTGTTGTATTTTAGAACTAAAAAAAAAAAAAAATTTAAATAATAAAAAAAAATAAAATAAAAAAAAAAAATTCTTTAGAAAATGGGTAGTTATTTGTTATGTTGAGATTTTGCTATTTTCAAATATTGAATTCCCAAGTGGAAGATGAGAGCAAAATTTATTTTACAAATATTCCTTCATATCTGACAAATATCCATAATTTCTTAATTTATACAAAAACTACAAATTCCTAAAAAATTCAGGAATTTTAGGTATCTACCTAGCATGGGGAGGGGAGAGAAGTTATGTTGCTTTCATATATTCCTTCGTATATCAAAAAAGAAATCTAAGTTGCTTGCTTTAAAATGTAACAAGAATGAATAGGCCTTAACAAACTTTAAAATACTTAGTAGCCAGGAAAATTTTCTAGCAGCCAAGGCAAAAAAAAAAAAAAAAAAAAAACCACTTAACATTCCTTTGTTAACCTTTTAACATTCATCACTTAATTTCTTTTGAAAATTGCTAAACAAATTACAAAAATGGGTATTGGTTAAAAGTACGCAATATGTAATTTGATAATATTTCGTTAAAATTCTAAATTTACCCCTGGGAGAGGGGGGGGGGGAGAGAGGATAAGAAGCGGTTAAGTCTATGCCGAAGGCAGTAGAAGCCAATCATCATATTGCGGGAGGCAAAGCTATTACAGAAGCCAACGGGAACATTAACTGCAATTTCGACTGATTTCAGTTTTTTTTTTTTTTTATAATGATAGGGATTTTTTCCTATTTTATTTAAATATAGGGACCAGCGAAGGTGGCAAAGCTTGCTAGTATTATTCTACACATCAAGCTAATGTTATAAAATATTATGGATATTAATGTTATCAAATGTTAATGTTAATTAATGTTATCAAATATTATCTTAGAATTTTAATTATTATTTAAGAACAACAGTCAACAAGGTAATTTTGATCAACATTTTAACTATTTGTTTATCTTACATAATTATTGTATAAACAGAAAACTTGCTTAAGAAATGTTTTTAATGTTTAATATTTTCTATATAAGTTTTTATTCACCTGCATCTAACATAACAAAAATGCCTTAACATAATTTTGAACCGATTTACAGTCATGCTAACTATGAAATTAAGCCTTTGTATTTTATCATTTTCGAAATATATATGAATTAAAATTAAATTATCACGGTCAATAAAAAAATTAAACATCACTTAAATACATCTTCGTAAAAGCATGACATCATAAAAATTTAAAATACATTAGACAGATGTATGGAGTAATCATGTCTGTTTTTCTAAAAATATATAACAGAAAATTAGAAAAAGCTCTTTATAACTAAATATGTTTATGTGCCATTTTTAAATTTTTCCAGCAAAATAATATGGAAAACTTTAGGTGGTTTAAAGTCAGTCATAGTGAATTAAAGGTACCATGACTGACTTTATTTAAACAAGCTATACAAAAGTTTCTAGTGCAATAAAGTTCATGTTCTTGAGGTTAAAATACATTTGTTTACATTTACGAATACCCCTGACGACTACTGGTGCCGATAGTCAAATTAAAGTAAAAATTATACCATCATAATTCTAAACGAAAATATAGTATTTTTCATCAAAAAAGTTACACGGTTATTAAAAATGTTAAAACACCAGTGTTCGCCAGGGGTGACGAGCACTGGTAAAACGTGCAAAATATGCACCAGTAGTCTTCATACTTTAAAAACCTTTATATTATGTCAAATTTAAAAAAGTTGCACATAAATCGTATTCTGCATTTCATAAGTATTACATACAATGCTTTATGAGCAATGTCAAATGCAGCAAACAACAAAATATATCAAGAAATGCATATCTATTCCTTTAATCATTTGCTTTACGTTGACTCAATTCAATTGTAATTTAACGTATACTTCCATTATTTTGTTTCTCCCTACTCTTCCCCAATAGTTGAAATCGAACTTTTTATGTCATAAGAAGCAGAAGGCTTTGGAGAATCTTATGCGGGTAGAATCAAATTCATACAGGTTATAAAACGGTTATTTTAATACTTCTTTTAAGAGGGTGATGACTACTGGTGCAGATTTTAAGGGTGACGAGCACTGTTGTCTTTACCTTAGTTGATCATTAAATACGTTTTTTTTTTTTTTTTCAAAAAATGTTTTTTATTTATTTATTTAAAAAAACTTCAAAAATTTTTGGTTTAAAATATCTTTAAAGTTAAACTTATTAAATTTTAATTCCATAAATAAAAATGTTTGTATATCTATATATATATAAAAGAGCAGAGTCTGTGTGTGTCTGTCCGCTATAGAATCCTAGGCCGTTTCACCGAGCGGGACCAAATTTGGCACGGTTAATGTTTACAACCTGAGAAAGACAACGCCGCAAGCGATTTTAGAAAATTCGCCCCCCTGCAAAACGTAATTTCACAAAATCCTTCATATCTCAAACAACAACAAAAAAAAAAAAAAACAGGTATCTGTAAAATTTTTGCTTTAAAATATAGCTAATACAAATGTATAAAAATCGGTTTCTAGAATTTTTGAAATTTGGTCCCCAAGGAGGGGGTGGGCAAAACATGATTTCACATGCGTAAAACGTGATTTTGCATAATCCTATATATCTCAAACAAAAAAAATAGATATACGTGAAATTTTTGCTCTAAAATAAAGCTAATGCAACTATATGAAAACCAATTTCTGGAATTTTAGAAATTCAGCCCCCAGGTGGGGTAGCAAGGGGGGGGGGGGCTATGGAGCAAAAACAAATAGAAATACAGTTAGGCCGTTCAAACTTGGTACAGATAGGTTTTAAAGGCCTGCAAGTTGAATGGGGACATTTTCGATTGTGTAAAGTTATTAGGAGGGGCATGAAGGAGGGCAAAAAATTAAAAAAGGGTCAGATCGTTCAAAATTGGTACATAGAGGTTTTCGATACTTACAAATCGATTGCGGATATTTTTGAATTTGTAAAATTATTAGGAGGGGCGGGTAGGGGTGGGGCGGTAAGGAGGGGCTATGGGGCAAAAACAAATAGAAATACAGTTAGTCCGTTCAAAATTGGTACTGATAAGTTTAAGAGGCCTGCAAGTCGAATGGGGATATTTTCGAAAGTGTAAAGTTATTAGGAGGGGCAAGAAGGGGAGGGGAGGGGTGGAAATAAAAATAGAGTTAGTTCGTTCAAAATTGGTTTATAGAGGTTTTCGATACTTACAAATCAATTGCGGATATTTTCGAATTTGTAAAATTGTTAGGAGGGGTGGTAAGGGGGGCTATGGGCAAAAACAAATAGAAATACAGTTAGGCCGTTCAAAATTGGTACATACAGGTTTTAAAGGCCTGCAAGTCGAATGGGGATATTTTTGAAAGTGTAAAGTTATTAGGAGGGGCGAGAAGGGAGAGGGAAGAGCAAAAAAATAAAAATAGAATTGGATCGTCAAAATTGGTATATAGAGGTTTTCAATACTTACAAATCGATTGCGGATATTCTCGAATTTGTAAAATTATTAGGAGGGGTGGGGCTATGGGCAAAAATAAATAGAAATACAGTTAGGCCGTTCAAAATTGGTACAGACAGGTTTTAGAGGCCTGCAAGCCGAATGGGGATATTTTCAAAAGAGTAAAGTTATTAGAAGGGCCGGGAAGGGGGGGGGGCGGAGGGACAAAAAAATAAAATAGAGATAGATCGTTCAAAACTGGTGCCATAGAGGTTTTTGATACTTATAAATCGATTGCGGATATTTTTGAATTTGTAAAATTATTAGGATAGACGGGAGGGGGGGGGCGAAGGGGAAAAATAATAGAAATAAGAGTTAGAGCATTTTGGGAATTTTTTTCCAAAGACAGTAAGAACCTAGTGCGACATTTTTCCTAATCAGATTTTGTTTCTCTTTTTTTTTCACGTGATAAAAATTAATGCAATTCTGAGAATTCAGTAATTATAGTGATTCATTTAAAAATAGGGACCAGCGAAGCGGGCGTCGTCTGCTAGTATACATTATAAACTGCAAAAATTTGCAAAGGTTGCAGTGATGCCGTTTGGGTTTCAAAATCCTTGGTCCCTGTTCCAAAATCTGGGTCTAAAAAAAAAATTAAAATTTTATCTTATTGTAGATGAAAAGCAGTTTTTTATGAATTTTTAACTAACTCTTAAAACTAATATCATGTAGGAGGTGGTTGCTGTTAAAAAACAGTTTGAAACATTTAGCTCAATGTGATCTTGAAGAAAAAAAAAATAAATAAATAAAAGAGTGAGAGAAAATATAGTATAATAGCTAATTTTTATTATTATTTTAAAATAGGAACATTTTTAAAAATTCTTTGAAATTATCAGCATTAAAGAAAAGGAGATATTTTTTTTTTAAAGGAAGGAGGAGTTTTAAGACAAACAGATTGATTACAAAATTTAGTTACTCGTTCCACTTCCAATACAGTAAAGGATCCATTATCCGGCAATTGCAGGACCAACCTGATTCCAGTTACCAGAATTTTCTGGATATCAGCCCCATCTGAATATGGAAATATCACGTCTGAAAAAGCTACCCTCATTCCCCAACCCTCCTTTAACCACAAAATAACTTACCAATAAACTGTACTGCTAACTTAAATAAAAAATTAGAGAAAAGGTAAAAGAAGTGTGCTTACTTATCTGTAAAACAATAATAATAACATTCTGACAGTAAAAATATTTTATATTTTGCTTTACGTAGCAAATATTATTTTTTTTAATACTTAGGTTTTCTTAATAATGAAGTTTCTTGAATCTTAATACAGACATAATATCATGTTCCTGTTCACTCATCCATTTCCTTTGTTTTTGTTTTGTTTTAACAAACTTAGAATGCAGCTGGATGATGTAGTTCAATATATCGGCACTTTTAACTTGTAACTTTTTTGTATCTGAACTTTAGTTTCACATTTCTTGCGATTTTCTCGCCTGCCATTTGTGTGTGTTTATCGTATAGGGTTGGAATATTGCATTGGAATTCGATAAGAATGTTTTTTTTATTTTATTTATTTATTTATATTTTTTTTTGAAAAAATGTGACCATTTTTTGAATTTCATACGTTGCCTAAGCATTGATAGACTGCACCCATCATTGGCAATTTGTTACATAGTGATGCTATTATGTATATTGTGCATTTTTTACAGACAATCTTTTCGCATCAAAACTTAATTTTGTCATCTCGGAGTTGGAACTTGTGTGCACCGGCCATTCGTTTCTGTTTATCGTATAGGATTGGTTCTTTTCCCTTTATGGTAAAATAGAGTTTTAAAAGATTTTTTTTTAATTCTTCAGAGCAGAATGCCTTAAAAGTATAAGGAAAATATCAGTTTTAAACAAGAAATATATTTTAAAATCTACTTTTCTTCTTTCTTCCAGTTTGGAATTTTTTTTTTCTTTTTTTAAATGAAAATTACGAGTCCCCCTGGGACCCGCCACAATAAATTTTTCGCATCCTACCTTAAATTTTTCACGTAATTTATGAGCTATAGTGTGTAAATGGCATCGCTGAAGTTGTTTCAAGTAAAAATAAATAGCCCAGGCCATCATTAGAAAAAAAAGTAGACGAGTGCTCGAGTGATCCATCAAACCAGCAAGGTACAAGTACTGGATCATTTGCAACTTAGATAACAATAACTAGATACAGAAATCAACCTTTAAAAACAATAATTAACAAAGTAATAACGGAATCAAAATTTAAATATTATAACTTACATGCGATATATGGCTGTACTAAACCAAATGAAAGTCCCATTTTTTTTCAAAACGTCTGTATCATCACTAATTTGAAAAACATCACAAAGAAAAAATTTATATTCTTCCCTGAAAAAAAAAAAAAAATAATAATAATAAATAAATAAACTAAAATAAGAATAAAACACAGTCATATCTCATTAATGTGAATATGTTTAACATGATCTGTTTCCACAATCTCTGTCAAAATGAAGATTAGTTTGTTAGTTACTTATAGCATGAGCTATTGATAACATGAAATCCCCCCCACCCCCCTTGAATTTCACGTTAATGAGGTTCGACTGTAATAATAATAATAAAATAAATATAAATTCAGGAGGGAAAAAAAAAAAAAAAAAATCTTTATTTTTCACAATCCTTATTTTTCTAAATTTTAAAGAGCAATCTCCTCTTAAAGTTTGTTGCTATGATTTTGGCACTGACATTATATACTTGGGCACTGAGAGTATTTGTGAATGAACTATTGTGAAGATTAATGGGTGCATGAAAAATACACCAGGCACTAAAAATGAGTTAGTAACGGCTGCCGGGTGCTAGAAATAAGTTAGTAAGGGGTGCGGGGTGCAAAATTGTGTTAGTAAAGGGCTGCCGGGCACTGCGCCCTGCTGAATCGGCCTAGAGTCAACACTAACCAAAGCCCAGTTTACCCATTGAAGGCCCCGGGGCTGTGATAATAGCGAAAAGTGTGTAAATTTTTAGATTTAACACACAAATTACACATTCCCTTACTTAATGCCTTTATGCAATATCAAAACTTGTAGGGTGTAAAGAATAAATTATTTACAGTATATTTCAGCAAAAGTTTTGTCTTTAAGGCAAAAGGGGAACAGTAACAAATTAAAAACAATGTTTGGGATCACCCTGTTGACTCTGTAACATGCAATTACAAGGCTTCTTTTAACTATCCATATTCATTTGTAATGTTTTCTTTGATAACGACCAACATTTATGACTATCTCCCATAGAATCACCATAGCTGTATTGAGTCAGTGAATTTATTCTTTTATGTATCACAGAAACTTAAGATATTGCCTTCCCATAAGCATCACTACCTGTTGATGGATATATATGCAAATTGAATTAGCGTATTTTTACATAATTTTCATCTCACCAGAGATGAGAGTAGGAAATAGACAAAAAGTCTGAAAGTATCAGCAAAACTAAAAAATAATTTAATTTTAGTAATAAAAGAAGAAACATATACAAAATCATACATTCTATAAGCAAAATTGGAGAATATATGAAAATAAATTGTTTAGAAACAGTCAAAAGAAAGAAAATTGAACAAAAATAAAAATATTTAGATGCAAAAACCTGTATTTTTTTTTTTTTTAATTAAGAAAAGTCTGAAATTCCTACAAAAGTCTGAAAATTCTCATCTCTGTCTCACATAACAAGTCTGGTTCATTTATACATTATAGAAGGTGATATACAGTCTTGTCTTAAAGAGGGAAAATAACGTCATAGCAGACGTGATGTTACCTGTTGAGTATTATATCACAAAAGCTAATCAGCAAAAACTCAGATCTAGATCCAACCAAATATCAAGTTTTTGATTCAATCCCGTCCACTGACTCATGATCATGATAAAAAGCATCTATAAATTTTAGTAAAACTAAGAAAGGTAGAACCATGTTACACCTCAAAACATGTGAATCCATCAAAAACCAGAGGTAAAAATTTGTCATGAATCTTGTATATATAGAAGAAAGGAGAAAAAAAGTACTCGTATAAATTATTTTTCAATATCCCCAACAAAGTAAGTGAAAATGTATTTTAAAATTGAAATTAATTGTCTTCATTTAAAAATAAAAAATAAAATTATTCTATAATATAAGATTTATTTATTTATTAACATGTTCTAAATACTGTTTAATATATCTACAGATAAAAAAAAAAAAAAAAATCCTTTTTGATTACATTAACATTTAATTATTTAGAAAAAATTCAAAACAGTACTGGATCATTTGCAACTTAGATAACAATAACTATATACAGAAATCAACCTTTAAAAACAATAATAACAAAGTAATAACGGAATCAAAATTTAAATATTATAACTTACATGCGATATATGGCTGTACTAAACCAAATGCAAGTCCCATTTTTTCTCAAAACGTCTGTATCATCACTAATTTGAAAAACATCACTAAAACAAAATTTATATTCTTCCCTGAAAAAAAAAAAAAAAAAAAATAAATAAATAATAATAATAATAATAAATAAATAAACTAAAATAAGAATAAAACACAGTCATATCTCATTAATGTGAATATGTTTAACATGATCTGTTTCCACAATCTCTGTCAAAATGAAGATTAGTTTGTTAGTTACTTATAGCATGAGCTATTGATAACATGAAATCCCCCCCCCCCCCCTTGAATTTCACGTTAATGAGGTTCGACTGTAATAATAATAATAAAATAAATATAAATTCAGGAGGGGAAGAAAAAAATCTTTATTTTTCACAATCCTTATTTTTCTAAATTTTAAAGGGCAATCTCCTCTTAAAGTTTGTTGCTATGATTTTGGTACACCCTGTAAATACATATGATATATATAGACAGATAAATTTTGTTGCCATTCTCCCATCATACAGGACAAATCATTATACTTATACTAAGCAACATTTCTATTAGCCCATATTAGCTAGTACAAAAACTATATCAAAAGAGAAACCACATTAGATTGTTTTATTTGGAAAAACAAACATGGATCTGTCATTACTCTGTATCCGCCCCCCCCCTTTTTTTTGGAGGGTGGGAGAGAAAAGCTTTAATATTATTGAAAAATTATATTAATTTTTTTTTTAAAATTGAGTTTTTTTTAAAGCTAACTTTAAGTGTAAATAATTTAGTGCATACGGTATTAAATATGTTAATCCTCCTTTTTTTTTTTTTTTTTTTTTTTTGGGGGGGGGGGGGGGGGGTTATTCCTCTATCATCTCATCAAATCTTATATGAAGCAGAGTTTTTTGTATTTGAAATATTTCTTGCTGACTATATTATATTGCTCAGAAAGATAAAATTACATTAGTATAACGTTCTGCCTGTGCAGTTTAGAGAAAAATCTACAGATGAAAGGATATATAAGCAGAAAAATATTAATGTTATAATATTGTAAAAAAATAAATAAACTTTCACTTTTCTTTATAAATGTATTATTTCTAGAAAATAGATCCCCCCCCCCCCCAAAAAAAAATTATTTCCTTTCAAAAGACGATACTAATGTAATTATATGATCTTTCTAAGCAATAAAGTATAAAAGTAAAAAAAAAAAAAAAAGTAAAAAGCTCTACTATACTTGAGATACAGGGATGATGGCAGGGTAATGATTAAAAAATAGGATTAACTTGTTTGCGACCATAACTAAGTGTATTAAACTGTTTCCATTACAGTATCAGGTGTGAAACTACTTAGCTTGCAAAAACCCTGAAAACTGCTCCTTGCATGCAGATAGGGGAGATTTATTAATGATATATCATATGGCTACCTATATTAAGTGATATTTGCAGACTTCATAATGTATTATAAGGCAAATTAAAAATTTAAAATGAGAAATTTCTGTAAAAACAAAGTATTTTAACATGAAATTAAAAAACAGTAAATATTTCAAACAGGCATGAGAGTGGGAAAAGGACAAAAAGTCTGAAAATATGCATAAACTTAAATTTTACCAAAAAAAAGAAGAAAAACGACGTGGCACCAACATATTTCGCATAAAAAATAAAAAGAAATTTAGAACTATATCATTCGGGTAAATTACAAAGCAGTTTTAAGAGTAAAATAAAAATACAAATAATTTCTGATAAAAATTCAACAATAATACATCAAAATAATGTTACTGCAACAATAAATTTATTTACTTACTTATTTAAAGTTTTCAAAATCATATGCACAAGCTCAACTAACTGTAAAGACTCATTTATTGTCATGTAAATTTATACAAATAAGAATCTGAATATCACTATTTGAAATACTCAAGCCTTGTTAATTAAAAAAAAAAAAAAAAAAAAGGGGGAGAGAGAGAGAGAGAGAATCTCCCTTTCCTTTTTTTTTTTTTTTTAAATGCAATTTTAATATTAGTTTAGTTCAAAATATTAGACAATGTTGATAGGTAAACTTCCAGTATTGGAAAAGGTATAAAATTGCATGAAAGCTAAAATATGAAACTGGCCTAAATAAAAATAATAAGCAAATTAGGATAAGGTAAATGGTTCAAATTTAATGGTGGATAGCCTACTAGGTGGAGCATTTCAGTCTGCAACTATGTTGATTGATTTGCCAAATTCATTATCCTCTTTTCTTTATTTTTAAAAAGGTTTTTCCTTTTTTTTTTTTTTTTTTTTTAACAATCAATGTAAGCCAGAGCAGGTTAAAAAAAAAAAAAAAAGTGTATATATATCTATCCGTTTTTAGTATTGTCCTAGTTCAAAATACTGACCAATACTTGTAGGTAATAAAATTAAATTTAAATAAAAATTATCATTATTCAATTATCTCTTTCAGTTTTTGGAACAGCTTCAATATAAGGCATCAATTTCTATTGCCGGTATACTGCTCACGAAATTTTACATTTGGGAATTTTTTACTTTTATTTATTTATTTTTTATGCTAAAAATCTGAAATTCTTGGAAAATTTTTTAAAAAGTCGGAAATTCCGATGAAAGTCGGAAAAACCTCATCCCTGTTCAAAAAGCCTGAATTCAGGGGTAGCCCCTGAAAAGTTTCACCCCTGCAGTATTAAAAAAAAAAAAAAAAAAAAACAGGGTAATGACAGTGAATAAAACTGCCAGTGCTGACTCTAGGCTAATTTTGACAGGGTGCTCCCCCTACTGCCCTTTTAAACACATTTTAGCACCCTGCAGTCCTTTTTCAACTCATTTTAGCATCTGGTGGCCCTTTTAAAAACATTTTGGTACCAAGTAGCCTTTTATAACATTTTAAATGTTCAGAAGCCTTTAGATATTTTTCTTCCTGACTTTTCAACCTTCTAGCAATAGTTCTACAGCATTCCTCGAAGAACAAATGCATATAGCCTGTATATTACTACACATAAAATTAGTAATTTACTTCTGACATGTACAAAAATCACAAAATTTAATACCACAAATTATGTAAAATAATACCCTTTTTAAAAATAGGGTTGCCCTTTTTATTAAATTCCATTCCCCACAGCAGCCCTTTTATTCTAGAGTCAGTACATGCTCACATATATACATTGCATAAAAAAAGTAGACGGACATTAACTTGTAATACTTTAAAGCCGTTTATTTCTTTAATTAGAGATTCATTTGAGGTTCATTTCTCTAATATAATTATATTCTTGAGACATCATATATTATTATTTTTTGGATATAGATTCAATCCTTTTGAATTATGTAGTGGAAAAATTCAGGAAACAAAAATTACACTCAAAAAGCCTAAAAGATGATAGCGGCAATCTTGGGGGTGGGGGGTGGGAAAGCTTAACAACAGTGATGTTCTCGTGAAACAATACACAAATACATATCGCGAACCGTTTACGTAAGATCGCTTTACAAAAACCCACAAAAGTTTCTCACCTTGCTTTTTCTTTTGAGGTATGCGGTTCCGGATGAAAATGACGTTCGCCTGCCATTTTGAATCATTTTTTGATTAGACATAAAGTCTACATTTTAATAAATATCTCCGGAACCAATTAAAAATTTTAAATTCTGTTTTCAGGAGCACCTCGGGAAGGCTTTGGAGCACCCATATGTCAAATTTTGTACTTCTGCATTCAGTAGGGGTTGAACGTATAGATGCACAGACAGACATCTTCTTTTATTATTATAGATTTTGTACCATTTTTATACACATAATAAAGTGTTCCAAATTATGGAAAAATCCACTATCCAGAATATCCCAGGTCCCAAGCTTTCTGAATAACGGATCTGATACTGTACAAACGTTCAAAAACTTATTCAATTAGATATTGTAATAGAAATATACTCTGAAAATAAAAATTTTGATTTAAAAACTAATTTTTCTTAATATGCATTACTAACAAACAAATTTTAAAATACTATTTTGCGAATTAAATTTTCAATTAGGGAATATATATATATATAAATATAAAGAAAAAGAAAAGATGATCCTTAACTATATCACACAATTTTTTTTTTCTTTATTTCTTTTTATTTTTTTAAATGACTGAAAATTACAGGACATCCTACACTGAGAACAGTTTTATTATTAACTATATAATTTACAGTTATTATATCTTATTAATTTACTTTACATAACTGATTGGTGGTTAGAAGATTTTGGTCGCCAGAAATCATCTGGTGGCTGTAAGTATATAGGTACCATATAAATAGGCAGAATCTGGAAGTCTGATTTCGGAGATTTACCTGGCAACAGGGTTTAAACTGCCATTGTTTATTTCAGCATTTTGTTAAACTATGTCAGTAAGAATTTCGCTAAAAAGCTAAAACTAGATTATTTCCTAAAATTATATAACTACCTCTAGTTTTTATGCAAATATTCGTAGACAGAAATTACAAAAATCACTATCTATTTAGTATATTCGGATTTAATTTCGACTTTTAATGGTTAAATTTAAATGCAAAAATATTTAAAAACATAATTAAGAATTTGCTTCATAGATGTATTCTCAGTGCTAGTATTGTGTTTGTTGAAATCGAAACAAAATTTTGCTAATTCATTTTTCTTAAATCACAATATATGCTTGGTTAAAATCGCCAGTGAACAAAACAAACAGAAAACAAAATTGGGGATAACCAAGTTAAGAAAAAAAATATCAATTCTATTCAAAGAATTAATTTTCGAAAAAGCTAAAATACTGCTTATACGTTTTTGCTAAAGAAACTTTTTTGCCAGGTTAAACCCTGCCTGGCAACCTCGTATTTTAAATTTAATGCAAATCATTTCATTTATCAAAATACAAACTTTGCAACAAGTTAATTCATTCAAAAGTATAGCACAGAACTATAAAAAAGAACAACTTGTTTTTATTAATACCAACGTGTTCTTATTAATACCAACGTTTAAAAACTTATTCAATTAGATAATGTAATAGAAATATACTCTGAAAATGCAAATTTTGATTTAAAAACTAACTTTTCTAAATACTTCGCAACAGGTTAATCCATTTAATGTTCTTAACGCTGAAACATTAAGGGGGTCCAGGGCTCAAAAATCTTCAAAAATTCGATTTTTTTTTTTTTATTATTAAAAAATTCTATGATCTTTTCTGCTTAAAATGCCGTTTAGATCATGTTTCTATCTTCATTAGAACGGAAGATATAATTATTTTGCTTTGAGCTGTTTTTCCAACTCCAGTTTCAAAGAGCTGTTGCTATGGTAACACCCACCTTCTGTTTGAAAACAAACGCCGCGCTAAACATAAACAAACATTTTTAACCGCATTTTTTCGAGAAATATATTTCAATTATTAATTAAATTGAACGCTGATTAATTTCATATGTTTATATTTTAAATTTATACACTTCTACTTCTACTTTGAGAAGAAGTGAAGTGAAATAACTTCGTAGTTTAGTGCCGGCGTGGGTTTGTTTACAACGTGCTGGGATTTGATTATCGTAATGATTTTCACTTTGAAATATTTTTTTTACCATTGACATGATTTTTTACTATTGATTATACACTTTTTTACATTGATTTATTATTATTTTAAAGTGATTGCTTGATTATTGTGATTCTGGCTTGTTCAAAAGTTATATTTCGTTTTGATATGATATGAATACGATACAAATATATTGATAATGCTTTGTTTACAAGAGTAAGGAATTTTGTACTTATTTCGAAATTAATTCGGAGTGTATTTTAAGTTTTTATATCTTTTTTTCTTGAGAAATTTTGAAAGAACATTTGTAATATGGGCAGGAAACGAAAATCTGCTCTTCAGAAGTCTGAAGCAATGAAAAAAAAGAGAAGCAATCCATCAGTTTCATCCCCTGAAAAAGTAAATCTGGAAATAATAAAGCGTTTAGATGGAAGAAAAATGCCCTCGCCTGTAAAAAATAACTTGGAAGGTCAGGAAGAAAATTACATCATCATAAAACAAGCTATTTTTCAATCAGTAATATCAAAGTGCTGTTGTCAAAAATGTTATCAACTAACATTAATTGTACAGGTTGGTAAATGCAATGGATTTGCTCAAAATCTCAAAGTTATTTGCAAAAATTGCAGTTTTGAGTTCTTATTTTGTTCTTCAGATAAAGTTTCAGGAAACGAAAATTCTTTTGATATTAACCGCAGAGCTGTAGTTGCAGTTACAGAGATGGGGAAAGGACACGCAGCATTAGAAAAGTTAACTTATAACATGAACTTACCGTGTATGGATTCAAAAGTTTTTACTAAACATTTAAAATATTTGCATTCTTCAACCGTAAAAAGTACATGTGAACAGTTAAAAAGCATTCGAGAAAAGTAAAACAATTTCACCTTGGTTCGAATAGTACATGTATTTCAGATATTGCAGTCAGCTATGATGCAACATGGCATAAGCGCGGCCATACTTCAAATTATGCAGTTGGTTGTGTGATTGATGTCCTCTCTGGTTTTGTAATTGATTATGAAGTTTTATCTAAAATCTGCTACCACTGTATCCAGGCAGCAAAAAGTCTTGGAAAAGAGTCTCCGGAATTTCATATATGGTATGAAGGACATGCTCGAATTTGTGATAAAAATTACGACGGAACATCTGGTGGAATGGAAAGCGAGATGGCAAAACGGATGTGGCTTCGTTCCGAAAGTCTTGGGTTCCGCTACACAGAATTAATAGCAGATGGCGATTCGAAAACTTTCAAAGACCTGCAAGATTTGAATGTATACGGAAAAGAAACTCTCATTACTAAAACAGAATGCATAAATCATGTTGGCAAAAGAATGGGAGCTGCACTGCGTAAACTTGTTGAGGTTGAGAAAGCAAAGGGTGTTACACTCGGAGGGAAAAAACATGGAAGCTTGTCAGAAAGCACAATAAAAAAAAATTACGCGCTATTATCGTAACTCGATAGTACGCAATAAAGGCAACATAATTGCCATGAAAAAAGATATTTATGCCATCTTACAGCACTGCAGTTCAACAGATAAAAAGCCGAAGCATTCGACCTGTCCTCCTGGAGAAAATTCATGGTGCTTTTATAATCGTGCGATTTCGATGAAGCTAAAGCCTCCAGCACACAAAACCAGTGTTAAAACCCCTCTAAGAGAAGAAATTGTTGCCAAAATGATGCCAATTTTTCAAAGATTGGCTTCAGAAGTATTATTGCAAAAATGTGCAAAAGGGGAAACACAAAATAGGAACGAGTCTTTGCACAACATGATTTGGAGTCGTTGCCCCAAAGTGTTTAACACTTCTAAAACTCGAGTAGATATTGCTGCAGCTAGGGGCATATCAGATTTCAATTATGGAATGAGGGTATCTTCAATAAATGCCTTAAAAACATGCCATTTATCACCTGGCAATTCATCCTTAACTTCCTTGAAACGCATAAGGACTCGCCATGTTAGAAAGGCGTTGTTCAAGTCAACAGAAGCTTTTAAATCTTATAGAAAAAAAGTTGAATTAGCAAAAATTACAATCAACCAAAAAAATAAGCTGAAGGAAGGCGTTACTTATGCATCTGGAGGTTTTTAAGAGGTATTTAAACATATATTAATATTGTTTTTTCATTTATAATGTGTTTTTATCTATACCGCTTCTTTTCAACAATTTTAATTTTCGCATTCATGCTATTCAAAAATCAAAAGTTGATAAATGCATTTAGCAAGGGTTTAGTTTCCATGATGCGTTTTTTCACCATTTTTCATTTTCAAATTGATATACAGTCAACTCTCATTAATCCGCAAAAGTTTTGTCCAAAGGTGCGGATTATAGGATTTTGCGGATTACAGGTTATTTTCTTTGTTTACATTTTTCTTTTCCAAATTTAGAGTGAGTTATGATTAATTTAATCATATATGAATAGACATTAAAATGAAAAGATATCTAATAAGTTTTAAAATAAAATATTTTTTCAATATTAACTCAACTTATCAATTATAATGAAGCTAAATAATTTAGGCATACTCAAATAATGTATAGCAATAAAATATAAGCATACATATTTGGTTAAAAAATACAAAAAAACTATATTTCAAGTGCAGAAATGGAAATTCCTTATTGATTACTTTTTAAATTTGTTAAACATTGATGTAATAGTACTGGAAATATATATATATATATATATATATATATATAATTTTTTTTCAGAAACTTTCGCTTGCTAATTGTGTAAAAATGCAATTTCTTTTTCAGAAATAGAATGTTTTGAAAGAAAACTCATGCAATTCTCCCCAATTTTAAACCCTTAAAAAATTTAAATTTGCAGATTAATTTCCGAAAGCAAAGATTAATTTAAAATTTGAATTAAAAAAAAGAGAAAAGTTTCTAGTTCGTTCAGAATCTTAGCTGTAAATTTGTTTGTTTACATTAAAAAATCCATTGCGGATTAGAGGTATTTGCGGATTAACGGGAGTTGACTGTAACTCAAAAACCAATAAAGATAGAGACTTGAAATTTTAAACTTGGCATTTTCAAATATTTTACTTTAATTTGTCTTTGGTAAATTTAAAAAAAATTATTATTTTTGAAAATATGCGACTAAAAAAAATTACGTTGAAAATTTGTCAATTTTTTGTTAAAAAATTTTTATCTTTTTTTTTTTTAAGAAAATTTTTTTTTAATGCCGAAGACAAATTAAAAATAATATATTTCTCTTCAACTACATGAAAAAAATTTTAAATTCCGTTTATAATATTTTGAGTTATATCAATTTTAAAATACCTCACTTTTTTTTAAAAAATTTAAATTTTAAATTTTTTTTAAAGTTTGAGAAAATTTTTATGTGGTTTTTTGTTTAGTCATTGCATGGTTAATTACCAAAAAAAATTTCAAATCAGTGGGTTAATTAGTTAAAAGTTTATTAGTAATTTAAAAAAATCATTCTTCGCTAAGTCGTATAACGACTCGTCAGGTTCGAAAAACATTATTTGAGTCTATGGAAACATTCAAATGCACATTAAAAAAATAGTAAAAATAGCTAAAATTAAGCTAAAATTAAAGGATAGAGTTCTAAATTGTGTTATTTATGCATCAGGGAGTTTCTAAGAGGTATTTAAAGATTTTATAAGCAGTGATTATGTTGTTGTAACTTTAAATACATTTTTCTCCATGATGCGTTTTTTCACCATTTTTCATTTTCAAATTGATATAACTTAAAAACCAATAAAGATAGAGCCTTTAAATTTTAAACTTGGCATTTTCAAATATTTTACTTTAATTTGTCTTCGATAAATTTAAAAAAAATTATTATTTTTGAAAATATGCGACTTTAAAAAAAAATTACGTTGAAAATTTGTCAATTTTTTTAAAAAAAATTTTTATCTTTTTTTTTTAAGAAAATTTTTTTTAATGCCGAAGACAAATTAAAGATAATATATTTCTCTTCAACTACGTGAAAATTTTTTTTAATTCCGTTTATAATATTTTGAGTTATATCGATTTTAAAATACCTCACTTTTTTTAAAAAAATTTAAATTTTAAATTTTTTTTAAAGTTTGAGAAAAATTTTATGTGGTTTTTTTGTGTAGTCATTGCATGGTTAATTACCAAAAAAAATTTCAAATCAGTGGGTTAATTAGTAAAAATTTTTTTTAAATGGGCCCCGGACCCCCTTAAATTAGATATGTAATTGAAAATACAAATTTTGATTTAAAAACTAACTTTTCTAAATATGTATTACTACAGCAACAAAAAATGAATAATAATCCTTACCTGAAATACAATTATCTCATAATGTTCTAAAGAACAAAGAATAATAATATAACACAGAAACAAAAGTAA
Source organism: Salticus scenicus (assembly GCA_963930645.1). Classification (NCBI taxonomy): domain Eukaryota; kingdom Metazoa; phylum Arthropoda; class Arachnida; order Araneae; family Salticidae; genus Salticus; species Salticus scenicus. The sequence goes on along the minus strand of OZ005651.1, from coordinate 123,802,053 downwards.
ATTTAATAAGAGCGAAAGAATATCCGAACCTACTAATTGAAAATACAAATTTTGATTTAAAAACTAACTTTTCTAAATATGTATTACTATAGCAACAAAAAATGAATAATAATCCTTACCTGAAATACAATTATCTCATAATGTTCTAAAGAACAAAGAATAATATAACACAGAAACAAAAGTAAATTTAATAAGAGCGAAAGAATAACCGAACCTACCACGTCGCGATCTCGACTGGATCTGAAGAACATTCGCCAATCTCAATAGCGCCAGTTCCATAACTATCGCCAAGACATGCCAAAGGGAAGAAGTATATCTCCAAATTCAGAGTTCACGTTTTCCTATATTCTGTAAAATCCTTATTTTTCTTCCAGTTAATCCATGGATCACGTAATCGGCTGATGGTGAATACCGTAGGAATTTAATCCAGTGTTAGCTTTCATTTTCGAATTTTCTGATCCATGGTTTAATCCTCGATCAATGAAGTTTGGTAGGGCCGTTCCCACCATCTCCAGTTAAAGGGTTGGGGGTCAATTCTGAGTACGTACGTTGCGATAAGTCGGCGAATTGTGACGTCACTGAAATCTGTTATCACATCGCATGCTATAGTCGCATGCGACCAAAAGAGCTATTCTTGGACCACCATTTTCGCAAGTTCGACAAGCCAGAGTGCGATATTTAGCATGCGATTGTGTTGTTACGGCTCCTCCCAACTGTCAATCATTTTCAGCGATTACGATAGCAGATATTCCGATATAACCAATGGAAAAGTTTCATCAAAAGGATGTTGTTTAGTAAACATTAGCAGTTTGACAGTAATGGCTGACAATGTAGCAATGTATGTTGAAATGACATCAATGCAAAGATATCACACAATAATTATATTTTAGAGAATCCTCGTCATTTTTCTTATACTTCGAATTATACTGAAAATATTTGTATTACCATATTTTGTATCCTGTGATGTTTTTTAATTCGAATTGTTTCATTGATTATTTATAAGGACTGCATGTAAGTTTTTTTTCAACGAACTATTTTTGATGCAGAAGAGCTATTGTCATCTCTACAAAATTTTCCAGAAAAATAATTGAATAGATAGTTTCTGAATTCATTGTTTTGGAAGAAATGCTTTATACCAAGCACTGTGATAAATATTAATCTTTGAGGAAAGGCAAAAAGGTAGTGGGACAGTCTTGTGTACAGTGCTTTTTTTATATTAGGCAATGCATTAGATTGTCCTTCTATGCAAATATTGCTTACGAAAAATAAACGAAAGTCTAATTTTGTAAGTTTACATTTTATTTATTTTTGCTTTTAATCAATTTTCATTAGTAAAATTATGATTGTATGTCTAATATATACCTCATTTTACACTTATATTCCACTTACCAGTATTAACATTTTTAATATAATTTATTTTAATATAAATCTACAAAACGTTTTGAATATGTTTATTATATTGTGTAATAAGTGAATTCATCTTTTTTACTTCCTTAAAAAATAGTGTAATGAAACTGATATACGTTTTACTATAACATGATAATATACTATGGCATCATGCATATATGTTGCTATACCGTAAGCATTGCTGGAAATTGTATGTTATAGTTCTTTCCCAGAATTGTACATAATAATTCAAATGCATTAACGGCTCATCACAAAAAATACAAACTTGGAAAAAAATACTTAAAAACATATTATAATTTTTATTTATGTTTATTTACTGATCCAAATTTCTTTTAAGCATCTTGCAACTAGTGCAGAAAGTCAAGTGGCTTTACTCATAAGCATAACTTATCCAAATACGTGGTGGTGTGGTCAGGGGAGGAAAATCAGAAAAACAACCAAAGTGTTTAAGGAAAATGTTTTACTATTATTTTCGAATGATGAATTATTTACAACCTTTTCTTAAAAAAATAATTGTGTAGGGTTCTTGCTTTTTAGTATTTTTCTAATATTTACCTTTCATATTTTATACTTAACAATCGAAATGTTCATTTATTACCAAAATAACATTTCATTCAAGCCCCAATTACATAGACATTTAGTATAAGTGCTGAAAATAGTTTTGGGAGGAGGAAAAAAATTTATAGTGGGATTCTTTTTATAAAGTGAAATTTTGTGAAAGTGCCCATCTTAAGAATTTCAATTTTATAAAGACATAACTAAATGGCCTTAATAAAATAACCCCTCACATAACATAAATAAAGTCTGTGTTTAATGTATAAATTGAACTTTTCAAGTATATGTTATCATAAATCAACAATTTCATGCATTCTTATAATTTTATGATGAGTACATATGTTATACAGGGCGATTCATAATTACCTCCAGAATTGAAAAAAGTTATTCTATGTTATGAATATGAATAGTAATTGAATATCTGTAAAAAATGCAAAAATTTTAAAATAATTTTCTAATAATATTTCCAAATACCAGAAGCAGGCCTCAACAAATTTAAAAGTATTTGGCGGCCACCTAAACTTTCTAGTAACAAAAATTAAAAAGTTTGGTCTGACCATAAGTTTAAGAAAAAGCAATTTAGGATTTTGCCAATTTTAGATGCATTGAAACAGAAATTGGTAAATTTTCCATGATGGATTAACTATTAGTCTAAAATTTATCGAAGTTATTCATTAATACATGCACATTAGTTTCTATGTTATAGCTTTTTCATAAAAACTGTGCCACCTTTCAGGCAATAGGGATATACTGACAAATTTAAGCATGACTTAGAAAACATATAGTGTAATTAGTAACATTAGATTTTGAGATACAGCTTTTTCAGAAACAAGGAAAATTATAGTATAACAGCAATACCTCTTGGCAAATGTACACACAAATATTAACTAGAGTAAGGGGGGGGGGGGAAATGATGTAGTTGTGCACATTAAAATTTGAGATAAAGCTTTTCAGAAACAAAGAAAATTATAACATAGCAGCAGCACCTATTGACCAATATTCACATAAATTTAAGCAAGAGTAATGAAAAAATGGTGTGGTTCTGCACATTAGATTTTGAGATAAAGCTTTTTCAGTAACAAGGAAAATTACAGCATGGCAACGCCACTTTTCAGACAACATCCACATTTTAAACACTGAGTAACAAAAATAAAGCAAGATATACATTTTAGTAATACTGTAATGTTCAATAGAAGTTGAGATATAGGCTCTACCTAAATATTGGAGTATAGTATATGCAGAATAGTATCACCATGGTATTATTAGGTTTTGGGATGTGAGAAAACAATTGTGGATACTTTTGAAAGTGTAAATTAAACAAATGTTCACTCACTAAAAATACAAATTAAAAATGGTATAGTTAAGTACATTAGATTTCGAGATACAGCTTTATTTATAAATAAGGAAAATTACAACATAACAGCTCCACCTTTCAGACAGCATCCACACAAATTTAAACAATGAGTAAGTGATACATTTTGTTAATACTGTAATGTTCAACAGAAGATGAGATACAGCCTCCACTTAAATAGCCAAATATGCAGAATAGTAGCACCATAGTATTATTAGGTTTTTGAGTGTGAGGAATCAATTGCAGATATTCTCGTATATGTAGAGTTATTTAGAGGAAGAGCAAGAAGGTGCAAAATTTTAAAAATAGAGGTAAAGCCTTGAAAATCAGTATTACTAAAAAAAAAATAAATAAATAAAAAACTGGATGCATTTACCTTATTATGCAAGAACTATGAAATTTGGAAAATGATTACAAATATACGTTCTTTAAAAGAATTAAAAAAAAAAAAAATCTTTCTCTCTGTTACCATAAAACACACACGAATGGCCATTGCAAAAATTAAATTCCAATATGCAAAAAAGTGTCAATACGTGCCAATGCATCAGTGGCGGCTCGTGCACTGAAAATTGGTGAAGAGGCACGCTGTATTTTACGCTGTATTCATTTATAGAATATAAATTTACATTTAAATAAGTATTTTTAGTTAATTTTGGTTAAAACCATGCTTAATAAAAATTATGATTAAAAATGCTTAAATATTATTTTTGAGCTCTTCACCTATTTTCGGTTCATGAGCCGCCACTGCAATGCATCAAGAATCTTCATTTTCATTTTTAAATGAAATTGTCTTAGCTTATCAGCACACTAAATCGGCAATGGGAGCCCTATATTGAAGCTGGCAAACTAGTACTCACACAAATGTGAAATATGCAAATGAATTAAGTACAGCACACCTCTAACTTAATTGCAGCCAAATATGCAAGTTTAAAAGTAAACAAGAATTTAAAGGCAATATAAGCTTCACCAGAATTATTATAATCCTTATTCAATGATTATACAAAATATAAAATTATGTAAACATGGTGGTGATAAGTGTCATATTCATTATATAAATGCAATATTTTTCAAATAAATTATTTATCATCTTTTGAAAATAAAAAATTAAATCCATGAAATGAAATAAATTCTACTTGTAATTGAATTGTATTAAAACTTACATGCTTGTATTCTTGTGAACTGTAAGTATCCATAAATTATTTATTTACAGCAAAATTACTTCAATATAATATTATGAATATTCATATATACAGTCGAACCTCATTAACGTGAATCTCAAGGGGATAAAAAATTTGTTTATATTGTCAGTAGTTCATGCTATCAGTAACTAATCTTCATTTTGATGGGGAATGTGGAAACAGTTCATATTAAAAGTAATTCACGTTAACAGTGTTCTCGTTAAAGAGGATGAATCTCGAAATGCATAAAATTACACATTGCAGGATTCAGTAATATGCATATATGTATACTATGTGCACATGCAAAATCAAAACAATATTTCTACTAGTGTGCATGAATCTAAAAAATACTAAAAATCCTATGTTGCAGCAATCAATAATATATATGCATGTATGTAAGCCACATGTATAGCCAAAGAAATCATCATTGAATGCATGAAATTACATCAATCTCTGTCACACACATATGAATGCTTTATGCCAAAGCACTGATCATGTGCAAAAGGAAAAAACTTAGTAATATACACCCCCCCCCCCAACCTCCTAGTTTTGAATCCGTATCAAAAGCACCAATTATCAACTTTTTATAAATACTAAATGCATACAGAAAAAAGCAATTTAACAGGGGTCGATCCAGGCAAAATTTGGGTCCCTTTTGCGGCCCCTTCACAAAATTCAAATTCATAAAAAGGGACCCTTCACAAAATTCATATTTATAAAATGAGTCCCTTCACAAGATTTTGTTTTATAAAGATGATCCTTTTATTAAATTTTTCATATTTTCAGTATTGTTTTTAATTTATGCCTTAATTTCGCTCAACGAAACTCTATTAACTTGATATTAAACATTACATAAAGTGATTGTAAAAACTGAAGATTTTACACAATATTTTACTTTTTCACAAAAATATTTTTGTATTTCACAAAAATATTTTGTTTTTCACAAAAATAAATAAAAATTTCACAAAAATATTTTGTTTTTCACAAAAATAAATAAAAATTTCACAAAAATATTTTATTTTTCACAAAAAAAAAAGGACCCAAAAATTAAAACCTGGATCGACCCCTGTTTAATAACATGAAACATAATTTGAATAACATGGGCAAATTCAATGTCAATTTCAAATTTATGTAATCTTTTGTTTTCAAAATATCATTACAAACATATATGACAAACACAAATACACAAAATATGTTTCTATTATATACATAATTATTAAAACATTAACGTTAATTTACTAAAGTACCTTTAAATTTCTTATAAAATTAATTTGTATAAATAAATTACCTCTAAAATATTTTACAATCACAGTTCCCTTATGCATATGCTTCTTAAAGTGATACAAGAAAAATCTACGACAACACAATAAATATCCAAGAAGTTTGATAAATTTCATTCAATTTCCCTTAATTACTTTAAATTTTACACACTAAAAATATCACAGTTGAAAGATATGTCTTTAAAATATTTTCATAACTTCACCATTTTCAAATCATATACATAGCTAAGCTTCTTTTGAAACAGATGACAAATTAAATTACATAATGAAGCAGAAATTAAGAAAGCACTTCACCCAGTCTGTTAATTTCTGCAAACTAGTGCACTCACACAAACATGAAATATGCAGATGAATCGAGCACAGCACACTTAACTTATTTGCAGCCACAAATGCAAATTTAAAAGCAATATAGCTTTATTAGAATTATTATAAGCCTTATTCAATGATTATATATAAAATTATGTAAACATATTATCACTGAGTGCTAAGTGTCATATTTATTATATAAAAGCAATATTTTTTCAAATAAAATAAATTATCTTTTGACAATAAAAAATGAAATCCGTGAAATAAAATAAATTCTACCTTGCAATAGTATTGAAATTTATGTGATTAAAGAATAATTTACTTTTATTAAAACTTACATACTTCGATTCTTGTAAATTATTTTTAAAAGTAAGTATCCATAAATTACTTATTTACAACAAATTACTTCAATATAATATTAAGAAAATGGTAATACTTGCCTTTTGGCTCAAAACTAAAGAATATGTATATCATATTTTAAAATACTCATTTCCTTTTACAGAATGAGCATGTTATTAATGAAAAACAAAATTATACTTACAAAATTTACATGTCAAATTCTGCTTTCAAGATGTTTTCTTCCCTTTAGATGAAGGAACATTTGATCCGAAAGAGAACTTAATATGTTACGCTAATATATTAAAACTGGCATAACACACCAATTCTCATTCAGACGTTATTAAAACTTCAGGGTCAGATTCAATGTTTTCTTCGCATTAGATTCAGGTTTGTCATCCGATTAGATCCTGACTAAACTGATGTGTTCACTTAGAATACTTACTGATTTGCCTTTGAAGAATCAGCATATTATCAATAATAACAAAAAATTAAAATAATACTTACCGAAAATAAGCTTAATTCTTTTTATATCTTATTATATAATGAAAGATTTTAGGTATATAAGAAATTCTTTTTTTTTTTTTATATTAGAATTGATTCTCTGATTGCAAATTTAAGCAGCATTTGAAATATTTCATATATCAAATAAATATAGACAAGTCATTAAAGATAGGAAGGGAAAAACAGTTAAAACTTTCATACAATGTACATCTTTAGCAGAAAATATAGAAATAAGTTTTAATACTATTACACTTATTTTATATATTCTGAGATCTGAATACAAAATAATTTAGTGTTAATTATATATGTAAACTTTTCGGCGGTGATGCAAATATAGAAATACTAATATGAGATTACACTGCATTCTAAGCACAGATTAAATAAATATTTTTAGTTATTTGTACATAATATGGAAACAGATAAGATACATCAACAACTAAAAAAATAAATAAATAGCTTTATTATATGCTATTTATGTTGATGATTGAGGCATCGGTATAATAGAAAATTTTGATTCTACATAGTAAAAAGCCAACATTCAAAATACAAGAAACTTTAGAAAATAAAAAAAATGAGCAAACGCTTGTAATGTAATGGACGATGGACTGTACTACTTGTAATAGAATTATGTTAAAATTTATGTGATTAGAGAAAAAATTTACTTGCATTAAATCTTACATGCTTAATTTCATGTGAGCTATTTTTTTAAAGTAAGTATCCATAAATTACAAAATTACTTCAATATAATATTATGAAAATGGTAATGCATATTTTAAAATACTCATCTAATTCCTTTTACCGAATGAGTATGATATTAATAAAATAATCAAAAATAAAATTTTAAAGTAAGATTATACTCACAAAATTTACATGTCATAAATTCTTCTAAGAATAAACATTTTCAAGTTGATATTTTCTTTACTTTCACACAGATGAATGAACATTTGATCCGAAAGAGAACTTAATATGTTATGCAAATATATTAAAACTGGCATAACATACAAATTCTCATTCAGACACTGTTAGTTCGTTAAACTAGGGAGGAGCTTTTCACTTCATTCAGGTTTTCTTCAAGACAGATTCAGCTTTTTCATCCAATTAGATCTTCGCTCAAGACTGGACTGGCATTTTAACTTAAAAAACTTACTGAATTGCCTATGTAATATCAGCATATTGTCAATAATAACATAAAAATAATACTTACCAAAAATAATCTTAATACTTATATATCAGTTAAATATGGACAATTCATTAAAAATGGGGAGTGAAAAAACAGACATATTGAACTTTTATACAATGTACATCTTTAGCAGAAAATGTAGAAATAGGTTTTAATACTATATTTATTTTATCTGTTCTAGGATCTGACTGAACAGAAAATAATATAGTGTTCATTATATATATAAACTTTTTTGGGGTGAAGCAAATATAAAAATACTAATGTGAGATTAACAGCATATAAGCACACATTAAATAAATATTTCTAGTTATCTGTACATAATATGGAAACAAATAAGATACATTAATATCAACAAATAAATAAATAGTTTTATTACCTTATATTTATGTTGATGATTGAGCCAACAGAATAATAGAAAATTATTACTGATTAAAATTGGTTGTATGTTTTTTTTTTTTTTTTTTAAGATACGTCATTTTTTTAAAGGGAAAACGATAATTCTGTTGAGTATAATGAAATCAATTGAAATTATACAGACATACTGCATTACAAAAAATATTTTAAAATTACTCATACTTAACGAAAATAAATTACTAACCTGCAGTTTTAACAGAATAAAATCCTTAATTATGTAGAAAATTCAATTCTACAAATATTAAAAAGCCACTAATCTTCAAAATACAAGAAACTTTTCACGAAATACAAAAATGAGCAAAACGCATGTAATGGACGATCAATGAATTTAGGTTGCGATAGGTTTATCACGCTTTTTTGAACGGTGATATTCACTTGCGACTTTATCGTAACTGGCGGAATAATCGGATGCGATAAAATTGGTCCCAGAATTGCTTTGGGCTTATGGGATAGGCGGATGACGTCAAAATGACGTCTCTAACGAACGTATCGCCCATTTTATCGCATTCGGACGTACTCAGAATTGACCCCAAAAACCAGTGTTGCCAGACTTGGGGATTTTTCCCCATTTTGGGGAGTTCTGAAGCTTTAGGGGAAATTTTTGGGGACGGAGATTTAGTGGGGAGCAGTTTGGGGAAAAACATGGAGGTTTTCTTTAAAATTAGTAAAAGATTACTTTTTCATAAAATCCCCCAAAGGCAAAAAAAAAAAAAAAAAAGGGTCAGATTTATTAGATAATAATGTATTGATTCTGGATGCTGTTTCAGAAACAGGAGAGTAACATTTCAATTTCTGACTACAAAATGTATCCCGGTTTTTTCCTCTTATATTCTCCGATTTCAAAAATTATTTACTTTATGTGTGCTGTAGCAAATATAGTGATTGATTGATACGTTTAGATTGAATAATCAAGTAAATAATGATCAGTAATTATCAGTAAGTTAAGTTGAACGGCGTAAACTTTGATGTTTGATCTTGAATTAAAACTGTATGCATGAAATACCAAGTTTAAAGCAAGTTCTTTAAGCTATTTAGGTATACCTTGTTTTTCTTGCTTTTTATAGTCCGCAAAAACATACATATATATGCACAAATAGTTTAAATACAAATGATTAGAGGTGAGGAAACTAGACTCAGAAAGTTATTTTTATTTATTTAGTGTTATGTTCTTTATTTGGGGATTTTTTTTCTATAAAAAGCATTATTTGGGGGAAAGACGAACTTAAATTTATAAAAGATTTTTTAACTTTTTCTAAAAAATTTACATTTTTTGTATAAATTGAGTTGGGGATTTTTTTTTGGAAAAAACGCTTTATTTGGGGAAATTTGAGAACTGATTGGGGAAATTGACTTTCGACAATCTGGCAACACTGCCAAAAACTCGGATTAGCACTCACAGCTGAGGTTTATGCGTCCCACCGTCGTCGGTTAGCGCTAACAGTTTAATATTTAATCGGTCGAGTTTCTACTGGTTAGCTGTAGTGATGGGTAAGACACGAAAAAATTTTGTCATGACATTGAGGCACTTCAAAATATTTTGAAGTGGGACAATGTCATGCTTCAAATGACATGAGGTGTTGCAAGAGAGAGAGGAAGGTGAATGAATGAGGTGAAGTATTTTGTCATCTGTTGTAGTGAATTCTGAGGTACGTTGTTTGTCATGTCTCACGTGAATTGAAAGAGTTGTTTTGTCATGAAAATCAATTAGTGTGAAGAGGTGAGAAGTTCAAAAGAGTGAATGAAGATGCATGAATGAAATGAAGTACTATGTCATATGTTGTAGTGAGTTGTGATGTAAGTTGTTTGTCCTGTCCCACGTGAATTGAAAGAGTGATTTTGTCATGAAGATTAGTGTTAAAAGTTGAGTTTTACATTCGGTAACTACAACTACAAAAGTGTGAACGAAGATGCATGAATGAAATTAAGTATTTTGTCATATGTTGTAGTCAGTTGTGAGATAGGGAGTTTTTCATGACACGAGTGTTTTGAAGGAATTGTTTTGCCGTGAAGTTTAGTGTTAAGAGATGAGAGGCTTACATATGGTACTTACAATTCCAAAAGAGTGAAGGAAGACGTATGTATGAAATGAAGTACTGTGTCATCAGTTAGGTAGTTTTTCATGTCACAAGCACAAGTGAATTGAATTGAATGAATTGACTTGTCATGAAGATTACTGTTAAAATGATAGGAAATAAAGTTAAGGAATCACTGAGAAATTATCTTATTTCCTTAAAAGAAGTAATAGTCACAAAAATTTAAATACTTTTCAAAAATATTGAGATTGTTAAAGACACATTTAGTTTTAACAAGAAGGTGTTAAAATGATTGTTTTAAGTAATTTCTCAGGCACTTCACTCTTCACTTGCTTATAAAAACTCACGAATGTTTTCGGAAGAAAGTATTGGATTCGTAAAAGTTTTCTACTAATGGTTTTTGATGGATTTACATGTTTTGAAGGTCCAGAACAAGATTTGACCCTTTTTATTTTCTTTATTCAGTAGAAGGAAATATTGGATTCGTAAAAATGTCCGACTTCTGGTTTTCGACAGATTTTCACGTTTTGAGGAGTCTAGAACACAATTTTACAACTTTTTTTTCCAATGTCTGTCTGTCTGTGTGTGCGTCTGAGAGACAAAAATTTTGTGGCAAATGTATCTCCTGGACTACTGTTCAGAATTGTTTATAAATTTATATGTAGATGCACCTTGGCCTAAATTAGTGCCTATCGACTTTTGGTACCAAACGCTCAACAGGTGGCGCTGCTATACAGCGATTTCCACAATTTAATGGGAGGCTATATCTCAGGCTCTATATCGCATAATCAAACAAAACTTTATATGTATAAGAAGGTCATTATGAAACATGCTGATTAAATTTGAATGCTTATCGGGCAAAAGGTGGCGCGGCTATTCAGTGATTTTTGCAATTTAAAGATGAGCTATATCTTACAAACTACTTCACAGAATTGTATATACATTTTTATGTAGATGCACCTTGATATAAATCAGCAAATAATATAATAATATTTGGTGTGAAGCACTTAACATGTGGCGCTGCTGCACAGCGATTTCTACAATTTTAGGAGAGGCTATATCTCAGGTTCTATTGTACAAATAAATGCGCATTTATTAATTTCTAGACGTCAAACTAACAAATGCCAAGCATATAATTAAGAGCCCTTGAAAGTGACTATTTTAATCAGAACGAAAGAATGATCGAAATCATACTGCAACAATAAACTTTAAAAAATGAGGGCTAAAACCCCTTAGAAAGACCCCCGCGGAGGTCACTCTCTTTTTTAGTCCTAGGACCCTAGTGCTGTCAATCGGCCTTAATCCCGACAAACCAACAACCAACCTCAACATTTTGTTTGATAAATTTAAAATGCTTAAAATATAATAATTATATTCTTAAACACACCATGAGTAAACAATATTCGTAATCATATAAAAATACGTAAAATACAATGATAACATTCTCAAGCACAGCAGGAATAAACATTACTCGTAATTATATAAAGTACATAAAATACAGTGAGGAAATTCTTAAATACACCGGGAATAAAAAATATTCGTAATTATAGAAAAATACATAAAAATAGTGATAAAATTGTTTAATACACTATTAATAAATAATATTCGTAAAGTATTTAAAAAGAAATCGATCTTTTTCTCCGAACCTTGGACATAAAATTTATGCTACCAATACGAGTGTTGGTGTTAGGGTTAAGGCCAACTAACTGTGCTATAGTCCTAAGCCTCAAGAGAAGTGCCCTCTGTGAGGTTTTTCTAAAGGGTCCTAGTAAGCATTTGCGCAAGTTTCAGAGAAAACCACGGAAAACTTTGAACGGCCAGGCCAACCAGTGCGAACGTTTACCAGCTTTTTGAGATCAGACCAGAATTTCTTAGGCCACTAGGGAGGCAGTACAAATACGAACGCAAGCATAAAACAATTTTATTAGTCTAGCTTCTTTTATAAACTAATATTTAATTCCATCTTGGTAGCATTACGAATAATTTTTATTCTTTTGGTGTACTTGTTTTCTCTTTTCCTGTATTGTAGTCTGTGATTCACCATAATAGTCTTTGCCATTTATGAAAATCGAATTTATAAAACAAAATTAGGAGTAGCAGTGAGGTCACTGGAATAATACGGCCACTTCAATTTTAAAGTAATATTGTGATTATGGTTAAGTTAAAATTGGGGGGAAAGGTAGAATCTCGGAATTATTTGTGTTAAATCTTCTTTTTAAGCTATATAAACAATATTTGTTTTAATTTTCCGTTTTAATTAAAATGGTGAAATTTCACAAACTATATTTAATTAATTATTAATTTATTTGAGGTAATAGGACAAATGAACGTCATATCGCTGCATTCACATTATATATACTTAATAAATCGATTTATTAAGTTTTATTTTCCTGAAATAAAAATATTAAATGCTTGGAGGGGGGGGGGGAGAGAAATATTATTTATATACCTTTTATTGGTTATAAGTTCATGACTTATCCAAAAAAGTTCGTTCTTATTTAAAAATGCAAAGGGAAAAAAGAACCAACCATATAAATAAAATGCGAATATAAATAAAAGAATTTTTAAAGAAGTTGAATTAAATATCTCAGCAACCTTTATAAAAATTATATTCACTTAAACTTAGGGAATAGAGTAGCATCAGGCGTATAGAATATTAATAAAATAAAATAAAAATAAAAAATGTAATAATAACAATATGGCGTAACGTTTGTGAAAATAGCACTCTGCATCGATGTTTACTCTGCATCGATGTTTCTGGAAATTTTTGCTCTTCATCTTCATGCACAAACCATGAATGCTTGGGATTCCCATAGCGCGGGGAAGGAAATCATCTTCTCCTGAACAAGCCCCCCCCCCCCTCCTTAAAGAGAGTTTCAGCCAGTTACTTGTTTTTCTATTTATCTTTTTTTTTTTTTTTTTTTTTTTTTTTCAGTCAATTTTTGTCCATTTTCAATTACAACAACCTTACTTTAAAGATATGATTTTGGTAAAAAATAAATAAGAAACAGAGGAAATAATTTCTTGTTTAATAGGGAGTCAGTATTAAAAATTCTGTGTGTGTGTGGGGGGGGGGGGGAGCTGAGCCCCTACAGAAAATTTTCTGATTGTCGGCTGCCCCACCGCTTCCATTACTTACGATAGTTTTGTAGCGAAAGTAATAATTTAAATTATATGCATTTATATTAAGTATTGATACTGTATTAGGTATATCAATAATTTCGATTTTTGGTGTTCCATGTTTTCAGATCTCTTGAACTTCATTTGATCATTTTTAAAAAATGCTCATCAGCCTGTGATAAAGTTTTGTGTGAGCTCTAGCTCAAAATCTGGTACACAGAATTTTTTTTTATGAATTTTCAAGGTGGCCACAATTAAACTGATAATTCTCAGACTATTATGTAGTGCAATTCCATTGCAAGAATGGCGCAAACTTTATAGAAAGATTAAATAAGACAGAAAACAAAGGATTCCGAAAACAAAAAAAAAAAAAAAAAAAAAAAAAAAATTAAATTTACCACTGTGGCAATATGTGATACTGTTTTTCTAAACTTTCGTCTTTTTTTTATAATTTACAATTGATGACGGTGCAATTTATAAAGTATTGCTTTTGTCTCCAATTCTTATTTTGAAATTGGAGACGTTGCGCTAATTTGTCATAAATTTTGCATTTTTTAAAACTCTCTTTACTATTACACAGCACCATATATTCTCCTAGTGGTGACATTTGGAACTTTTTTTCCGCGGAATCTTTGACCCCCGTCTTTATTAAACTTCGCATAAAATTTACCACCATTCTCGCAATTCGATTGTGCTACAGTACATTATGAGTACTGTCAGTTTAATTATGGCCATCTTGTATATTCAAATACATCTTGAAATAAATTAGTGCTTATCAACTTTTGGTGCAAATCGTTGAACAGGTGGCGCTGTTTGTTGTACTGCAATTTTCCCTTTGTTAAGGAAGGATATATCTCAGCTTCTATTAGGCATAATTGCATAAAACCTGATTTCTGAAAACGACATTATGTATACATATACTATTTTAATTTGGGTATATATATCGGCTGACACGAGTTAGCACTATGATTGAAATTCGTGTACGGCAAGGCTATATATCTACTTCTAGAGCGTATAAAAAGAAAAATTTTATATATGGTGCCTTTCCAAATATTTATATAGGAACTTTAATTTTATTAATCGCATTGCGATTCATAATGAGGCTGAATAATAAATCCCTTTGAATTTTTTTATTTTTCCGACTGAGTGGAAATAATGCCTGGACCGGGAGTCAAACCCCGGATCTTTGACTTACAAGGTCAAGGCTCTACCAATTGAGCTATCCAGGCCGACACCCCGGTCAACATTACTCACTCAGACAACCTTTAGGCAGAAACATCTCTGGTCTATCATGTAGATAGCTCGACAGAAATAAGCCGCAGGAAATGGAAAACACCATTAGATAATGGGAGAAATAAATACAATTTTTATTAAAATCACACAAGTCAAAGATCCGGGGTTCGACTCCCGGTCCAGGCATTATTTTCACTCAGTCGGAAAAATAAAAAATTTCAATAAATATGATATTCTTCCACAGTTGATGTGTGATTTTAATAAAAATAATAAATTCCTTTGTTTTAAAATATTTTTATGTTACTGACAGTTTTATAAATATGCTGATTTAAATTGAAAAAAAAAAAAAAAAAAAAAAAAAAGTATTTTAATGTAGCTACACAAAGACATAATTATGAACAAATTGAAAAATGCAGCTAAATACAATTTTTACTTATTATTATCATTTCTTATCAAAATACTGACGAGTTGATATAATTTGTAAATATCAATAAAATAAATTAATAATGTTAAAAAATAATAATATTTTCCATACCTTTTGAAAAGATAAATGAACTTATAATAAATTATAAAATATAAATTTAAAAAAAAAAAAAAAAAAAAAAAAAAAATTAATTATTTTGGTTTTCACTGGGAAGTTTCACAAATATTTACCTTAAGGTTTATTTTCAGATATTTATTATTATTATTATTATTATTATTTTAGAAAATATATGCCTTTAAAAATTCCTTCACGAAAATCCATAAACAAAAGCAATAATTTATCTGGAAACGGAAACACTAACTTGAATTTTTTTTTTAATATTTTTTCCTCTACATCAACTATGTTTGGACATAAATTATAATTATTTCAGACATCAAGTAAGTTTTAGGTACTACGATAAGTTCCATTATTATATCATTACCAGACCGTCTGTGACGGCCTAGCGCTTGATTTTTATACTTGTATTTCCAAATTTATTTCTCCTTGTTAGTTCAAATTACTAAATACTGGTTTACAGGAAATTTAAAACAAATGACTTTGTCTCATACTTTATGATATCTATATAAGTTTTGGTTTTGAGGTCAAAATATCTTCAAGAAATTAAAAATGACATCGTAATCCTTTAATTAAACTTTTATAACCATGTGTCTATTTAATTATTTATATTGCTTATTTCTCGTGACCTAGTTGAATTCTTTATATTTATTATCGTTATTTTCCCTGACATATTAAAATTCCGCAGATTATACAGATTGAATATAATTGAAATAGTGTTAAAAATCTCTTATACGGAATGTGAGCGGATAATCAGAATTTGAAAGTTTGCAAAATAAAAAATAACTCATGTGTTTAGGGTTTTCTGTGCTTTTCTCTTAAACTCCCGTACTGAATTTAACGGCTTACACCAGTTTAAAATTTCGCAATAAAATTACATTAAAATAAATTTCGAAAGACGTATTATAAGTAATTTAATCGTAATTAAAATTGGAGATATTGGAATTAAGGTATTCTGGGTTTTCCGTGGTTTTCTCTGGATCTCCTATACGGGATTTAATTGCTATGCAATTCAAAGTGTTACTAATCTTTAGATTGCTCTAATAAGTAAGTATAATTTTATCATATAATTCGCACACTCTTTTCCTTAATTGTAATAATATGTTAAACCATTTCTTTCTTTGTAGTATAATTAATCAATTGGTTGATGATTGATTCTATCAACTAATTTGTTGTTTGCTTCATTGTATTAACGTGATTCTTTAGATATCGAAAAATAAATAAACAATATTATGTTAATTTTCTTAATTGCAGTAATAATTTAAACTATTTGATTCTTTATATTGTAGTTTTTTAATAGATTGATGACTAATTCTGTCAACTAATGTGTTGATTGTTCGATTGTATTAACTTGTTTCTTTAGATTAAAAAATAAATAAATAAATAAATAAAATAAAATAAACAGCATTTAATTTAATCGTACAGAAATGTTGCTATAGTTTCGTCAAAGATCTTATTTTTCACTGTAACGAGTACCTAGTAGGTAATATAATAATTATATTATTGAAAAAATTTTTAGAGAACTAATTATTACATAAATATTACAAGTATACAATCTTGTTAAAACTAGTGTATAATGAAAATTATATTAAAAGTGATTATTGTAAATATAAACAAAACTTCACTGCATAAGGTAATAAAATTTCTTTCGTATTACATTTACTGTTAAAAAAATCCACTATTTTAAATATTCACAGTGTAAAAAAAAAAAATAATAATAATAATAATAATTTTCGCATATAACGTTTTAAATGTTAAATATTAATCTTTATGCCTTTCTTCTTCACAAATTAAACTTATGACTAAACACAATTGCTATGAAAGAAAATAATGTCATCCAGTGTCTGCATTCAAAAGATTATGTTCAGAAAAAAGCAAATTTTCATTATTATTATTTACATAGAAGAGAAAACACACGAAGCAAGACTCTAATCACCTCCTCCCAACCCCGCGTGAAGTATAATCAAAGATCTTTCAATATCTATTAGAAGTTCTTTGGTATAATGCCAAGCCCTTTGCCGTCAATGCCTTTATTTTATTCGCCTCCAGTCCCTAAGGCATTCTTTTCTATTATAGTGAGCCCCAGGACCACCCACAGACAGGTGACGACCTTGAATTACAAACACAACTACAAATTTCGCTTCTTACGATCCGAGCATGGCAAACTTACAACATATCCCTCCCAGTGTCACAATGCAATGCATTACAAACATAACACTTCATTCAGTCATTTCATTCCATTGAGGCTTTCTCTGATTTGTGTTTTTATTCTGAGTATCTGAATCTCCCCCAGTTGAATGAATGGTTTCGTTGAAAGAATCGGACAAAATTTTTGTCAAATCCAGTTCAGATAGATTGAGGTCCTGTATGAGTGAATGAATGAACATGACAAAACGTTTGAAGCGTTGAATGTGTGTCTTTGAATGGGACAAAATTTTTGAGGTACTTCGGTTTGATTGAGGTATTGAATGACGCGGTGAATGAATGAGGCAAAACATTTGAGACATTGAGTGAGTGGTTGAATGGGACATGACTTTTAAAGTAATACAAAAAATAATTATGAGGTATCATGACAAACCGCTGTGATGAGGTGTGACAATGTCATGCTTCATGTATGAGTTACCCATCACACTAGCGCGTCTTTCTCAAATCGGCTCTCTACGAAACAGGCGAGTTTATTATACGTGCAGGTGGTAACGGAGAAAATGAGGGCTAGGAGTTGGGAGGAGGTAAGAGCCGCAATGAGTTTGTTTCGCTTTCGCGGTTACTTTGGTTGCAGCTCGTTACTGTTTTGATTACGACTAAGGCAGTTTAAAAGTCTGCAATAAAAGTATTTTTAAATAATTTTGGAGTGATGTATTATAAGCAATTCAAACATAATTAGAATTGGAGTTATTGAAATTTTACAATATTAAAGAGCTGCCTTCTAACATATTTTTGACATCTAATCTTCGATTCCAATTCAAATAAGTTTTAAAATGATATATTATTTATGAAATTTTGTTAAATAGAAGCTGAGATACAAAAGTAATGTAAACATTGTTATAAAAAGATTTGTGTTTGATTTTACCGTGGTTTTCTCTGAAAGTTGAATAATTCCAATCTGAATAACGTTTAAAAAAACTAATGTAATGTAACAAAATGTAACCTGAATATCGGAATTCAAAAATATGCAAAATGTAAAAGAATGAAGAGGTTCTTGGTTTTCCGTGTTTTTCTCCAAAATATTCATAAGAAATGTGAGTGGCATATGATTTATCTGGTTTTTAAAACCTAATAATACCAATTTTCAATACATTATTTTCACATTTTAGTACCTTTGCCCCCCTCCTTTCTTGCTCCTCCTAATATGTTTTACACTTTTGAAAATATCCACTTTTTTAAGCAGTTAGTTAATCATTCTTTCAAATTAGTGACCACCGGAATATTCGACCATAATAAACTCGTACTTAGGGGGTGTGTACAATATGTTGCTTTAAACAAATCTGATTGCTGCAAATACTACCTAACAAATTGTACATAGATCAGAAAATTTTCTAATACAGCAAACTCATAATCACAATTGCCTATGACAACCACCCCCCCCCCCTCTGGTGAACACCACCAGCCTGTTCGCATCCCATAAAAAATTTGACCATACAAACTAACACTTGCTGGTAGATTCAACCTGGTATATTGAATTCAAAACTGAGGTCAATTACTATGTGAAATACAGATATTATTAGTAAAAGTAAATTCTTTATTATATTATAATTTCAATTATTTAAAAATAAATAAAAACATATCCTTTTTTTTTTTTTTTTTGGTATATGATGTACAAAATATTCTTTTACATTCATTTTCACATGAAAATATATAGTGCCTCAAAACCATGATGTCATTTCCCACAGGTTTGATTAATAATTTAAATAATTTAATAATTATCATTTTAATAATTATCATTTTAAGATATGAAAAATTTTTTTAAATGATGCCAGTTTCACAATGTTTTATCATATTCATTTTCTACATGTGAAAATATACATATTGTCTTTACCATGACATCACTTTCACAGGTTTTGGAAAACATAAAATAATTCAAAAGCAAAATTCAAAATCAGGTTTCATATACAAAGGAACTTTTCTGTTTGTGCTTCATAGCTGCCATGCAGTCTGGTAAATCGCACACATGGCAAGAACTAAGAATAGTGCTACCTCAAGACTAAACCATTCAAGATCTTCTCTCACCAAGGCGATAGCTAGAAAAAAAAATGTTAGAGGAGGGTTCAGGCTTTAGAACATAATAAGGAGTGTTAAAAATAAAGAATAACTCTATAATTTTCGATAATCTATAGAATTTCAAAGGTGCCCCCCCCCCCCTTTGGGTATGGCCTTGTCCTTTACAAAATTCATAAAGAAGAAATCTGTAATAATTAAAAATATATATATAATAAAAATTTGTAAATTCATTTGGTTTGAATCTATTAATACATACATTATTATTGTTACATTCTAAAAATTTATTATAATAATTTTAATTACTTTTTTGTAATTGCTTCTACTTTAGTTAAATGTTTTAGACATATTTAGACAGTTTATTACAGATCCATGAAATAAACTTGCTAGATTGTGAAATATCAGTCCTCAAACAGAAAAAATACCGAATCAAATTTTGTAATGATACAAATGTATATAAGATATAGTTAATCTCAGCCCCCCCCCCCTTTCTATACAACAATATGACAAAACAAACTGACTTGAATACACACAGGTAATTTTAATGTAAGTAGCAAGGCCAGGGAAGGGAGGGGTATTTTTGAAGATTTGTGAAAATTTTGAGTTATATGTCATTTTTAATACTCAATATTCTGTACTAAAGCTTCCCCCCCCCCAAAAAAAAAAAAATTCTAGCTGCAGCCTGGCTTGCTAGTTTACATTATAATAAGTTTAAAATGATCCTAAATTCTTATTAATCTGGTGTCCACTTACACTGATTCAGAGTTTTGAAATTCCTATGCTTTAAATAATAATTATGCTTTAATTAATAATTATCTTTAAAGTATGTACTTAAGAAAAAAAAATTAAATTTTCATATACATATTCCTTATTTATTTTTAAAAATATTATATTAAAATAAAATTACTGTATATACTTATATTTAAAACACACCCGACATTTATTCATAGGTTTTTAAATGTAAATATTATCAGGATCATTATTTGAAACGATTTTCCACAATATTTTGTTGAAGTTTCAATAATAAATCAGTTAATCTTGTAATTTTCTAAATATTTACGTGATTAAAAAGTAACAACGTTTGTTGCTGTCAGAAAAAAAAAATAATAATAATAATAATAATAATAAATCCAAAGTGCAGCAAGCTGTAACAAAGATTCAAAATTAAAGAAGTTTTAGTTATATTATCAAAGCAAATTAAGTTATCTCTCTTAGCACAGGCAGCACGGATTAAAAATTCTTAATCCGCGACATGCATACATCAACCGGATTGCCACATTCCACAGTTTCCGAGCTCGCTGTAGAAGACATGCAAGTCAATCCATCAAACACCCCAGTGTGAAAATAATAGACTAGTCTCACGCATGCCCAAGGAGACCTAATAGCATTCTTTCATAGAGAGCCGATTTGAGAAAGACGCGCTAGTACCCATCACTAGTTAGCTGTTTACCGAGAGTTTAAATATGGCGGAACTGTTTGAATCTTGTTGACTGTCAGTGTTAGTTTATTATTATTTTCTTTTCCATTATGTTGGATGTTGTACAAAAAATTTTATTTGATGATGGTGACGAAGAAGATCGTTGTTTTGTTCCTGTGTCCAGAAACATATCGGAAAAGTTCTTTCTATGATGAAAGAAAATTTTTAATATCGTTTTCGCCTTTCAAAAACTTGTGTATTAGATATCTTTTCAGAGATTGAGCATGATATTTCATACGAGAGTGATCGGTGAGTTAATTTTTACACTTCTCTTGTAGTATTCTGTAAAAAAATTAATTTTTTGTTTGATATTTTTTTTATCTAAAGTATGTTTGAACGCCTTATCTAATGTAAACAAATGATGCACTGCATATACTCTAAAAGCCTCGCAAAAGAACTTATATTTTGTTGTTCTGGTTCAAACATTTCAATTCTTTTTTCATATGTATAACGCATCTTAGTGTTTTTGTCTGAAGAAATTTTCTGTCCTAATTTCTCCTCATAACTAATATTATACATATGCTGAGATATCTTTGGGAATCTTTTTCGGAAAGTGAAATTATTTCTACAAACTTCTATACGGCTACTACGGCTATAGAGTATTTTACTTTCCTAGGTAATTGTACATAATCTCTTTATTACAATAAGAAAAAGCGCTTGTCTGTATAAAATTAAGTAAATTTGTCTGCAGTATAGTGTGATTTAATTAAGTGTTATTGCTGTAGAGAAGTTTTCTTAACTTGAGAATTTGTTTTTAAATCAAGAAATGCTTTATGAATATGCCTGTTTGCTATACAGGTAATAATTATTTTATTATTTTCCTTTTTAACTTGAATAAAGTTCAAATTTAAGTATTTTTTAACTTAAAATAATTTTAACTTATTTTTATTAATAAAATAACACTGTTATATACATATCTTTTTAGAAATGTTTTTTAATTTACAGTTTGAGTTTAATCTTCTTTTTTTACATTGCAATTTTTATTTTATTGTTAACAAGATTTAAACATTCATGTCATAGGAACAAATACTAGCTGTTTATTTTCTGATTTAACTATGCTCAGTTAATTTTTATTTATTTTTTATTATTAACATTGGTTTTTGTCTTCAGATTTATGTATACTATATATATATATATATATATATATATATAATTTATTTATTTATTTTTTTTTTTAAGTATAATTTTTTACACTATAGTCATCATTTGTTATATCAGCTTATTCATTTAACATGTAAAACATTAAAAAAAAAAGAAAAAATGTAACAGTATGATTTACGTATTATAAAATTTCAAAAGTAAACTTTCATATCAGCTATAATTAACATACTAATATCCTATCTTATTTGCTTTAGGCAAAGTTTTGAAATTCATTTAGAGCATGTTACAAAATTAAATGATTCTGCATATGATTAACGCTGACCTTCGATAATAATTTTGAAGATGATGCCCTGTTCGATGATTCTGATTACAGTCTCTTATGTTTTGATGCTTGGTGAGTGTCTCATATTGGGTGGTGTTTATTAAAAGGCTACCCGATTGAGGCAGCTTTCCTCGCAGTGCTTTGAAAATGACAAGTGGACATCACTAATACAGAGATATCAGACATGGCTTGCTATACAGGTAATAATTATTTTATTATTTTCCTTTTTAACTTGAATAAAGTTCAAATTTAAGTATTTTTTAACTTAAAATAATTTTAACTTATTTTTATTAATAAAATAACACATTTTTATGACAATATTTATTTATTTAAATACTTTGATATATATATGTGATGTTATATGAAAGACTAGAATTACACATACATTTATGATACGATAAGCTTTATAAGTTCGCATTTCATTGTTCAGGAACATCGTTGTAGTATCATTGATATAAATTTCAAAATGAATAGTGTTAGAATCATTTTTAAATTTGAAGTCATTTTTAACTTTCTTACAACTTGAACCATGAGATTTGGCCTCACAGACGACATCCCTGATACAGATTATTCTTCGGGGAATTCTAATCCACGTTGCATTATCTTCACTACTTATTTTACACTGAATATTAACAGATAATTAATGGATTTAAATTGATAAATTAAATATCTGCATAAAAGTGTTATTATTATTAAAAGCTGATTTTTAAAAATGATTTACTGCAGGCGTCTGTGTGATTTTTCTTTTACGATGATAGACTGTTTCTTAATTTTCTTATTTTTAATTGCTTCTTATTTTCTTTAAAAAAAAAAAAGAAAAAAAAATCTATTTTTGTTTTTATTTACATGTAAAAATCAATCTATAATTCTCATATTAAGCTGAATTTTCTCTACATGCATGTTTTTAAAATTGTAGTATGCATGAATATTTGAAATCTCTTAAGGATAAAAGCATTTAACTTATTAATTTGAAACATGTTTTATCTGTATCCATTAAATTGAGAGAACGGCTAAGTGTAAAAATTTGGTTGAGGTATCTAAAAAAAGTCTTGGTGTGTAGATGTGTCATCAAAAGAGAAAAAAGTCGAACGGTTTTCCCCCTGGGGGAGCAGGGGTTAAAAACGCGTTTGCAAAAATTACTTCACGGTGAAGAAATTGTACATGGGGGGGGAACTAGACTCAAATACTAAAAAATCACTTTTTTGTGATTTTGGAATTTTTTATTTTAAAGCGGGAAAAGGGGGGGGGGGGAGTTAGTTTGAGAGGGAAATCCGTTCTAGACCCACACATGTAGCACCTCATTTTAAAGGTCTTGAAATTTGATGTTGATTGGGGATGTCTGTATACAATATAGTGCACCCCCTAGTGGTTAAAAATAGAACTAGGTGATTTTGTAGTAGGCCCTATCATGTTACACCGTATTTTAAAGGTTTTGGTATTTCCTGACCGTTTGTGATGTTCGTACAGAATACACTGTGCCCCTGGCGGTGGAAAGTGGATTTTGCAGCGTGTGCGTAGCGTGCCTGCTATATGGTGCCGCAGCCACAGGCAGCGGAAACACGAGTCAGAGGTTCATTCGGTTCGAGGTTTCTCTATGTTTTCTCCTCTCCAACCCCCAAGGGGGATAATGTGGAATTTTACAAAATCTCTTTGTAGTATATGTTTTGATAACGCATAATCAATCGACATGTTAAAAAATCACTACCATGAGATAATTTGGAGCGGAGTTACTCTTATAAACATATTTTTGCCTCCCTATCCACTTGCAAAGGAGGGAGGAAGAAATTGCATAAAAATCCCTTTACAGTGCGTGTTGGGAAGGCATAAACAACCGACACATAAAATTAATCTTGCTGAGATAATTTGAAGCAAAGTTATGCTTGGAAACAGGTTTATTGCCCCCCTCCCCCCAATTGGGAACTTTCGCAAAATCCCGTTACAATAGGTGTCAGGCACACATAAATAAGCCACACACTAAAATTTGTGATTCTATATATTTCCCCGGACAAATTTAGTGCTAAAAGGGGGACTTGAATTTGCCCCCTCGTAACTCCTCCCCAAAATCGAAAATTGGAGAAAACCAATAATGATTTTTTGGAAATATCCTCAAGTTGACTCTTAGTGGTTTTCTATATCTTTGTGCTATTATTGGTAGAGTTTAACCCTCGCTTTCCCAAGATGGGATCACTTTGACCCCATTTTGAAGTGAAATTTAGTTAAGCCCGCCTCATTCAAGAAGTGCGCTAATTCGTCAGAGATAGCAAACATAACCAGTGGAATGTTGCAACTTCTAAATTGTACAAAAAGGTGCTGTGCTGGTGATTTTCGCCAAACATGTCAAGCGGCATCTGAAAGCGATTTTTCTGCAGTAACGCCTTGATGTTGGGAAAGCGAGGCTTAATTAAAAAATGCGTATTTTCTAAATTTGCCTCCAAACATCATTTTTACCCCCTTAAAAATCTGGAATTCCAAGATTGCAGAAAATATTTTTTTTTTTTTTTTTTTTTTTTTTGTACTCAAGTCTAATCTCTCCCTCTGAAATTTTTTCACCGTGAAGCAATTTGGAGCAGAGTTATGTTTATAAAAATGTTTTTGCTCTCTGATTTTGCAAAATCCCAGCTTCAATAATTCCATCGAGGAAACACTCAGTAAAACTTTATTGTTGGATGGCTGTTAATGGTCAAATCGTGTAAATCGTTGAAAATTTTCAGAAATCCAATAGTTTTTCTTACACATATAGAAGAAAGTAATATTTTTTATGTCGTGTAAAATATAGTATTATTAAATTGTGATATATCTTAGTATTTTTTTATCAAATTTTAAGGGAAAAACAATACAAAATTTAGTACTAGAATTAGGACAGTCATATTTAAAAACTAATGAAATTTGATGAGACTGAAAATGAGACTATAAATTTTCAAGAATTGTAAAAATATAGGAAATATCGAAAAAATAGTTTGTCCCTCCCCTCCTAGAAACATGGTCCAGCTACAAGCCTAACTGAGAATAGAACAGAATACACAAAATTCAACTGATAGTGTAACTGGATTGACAGAGAGCACCAAATGCCAGTAGGAGCAGATTCATGAGAATAATCATGAAGATACTATCACTAAAATAAAAATTATACATA
This sequence comes from Salticus scenicus, assembly GCA_963930645.1. Taxonomy (NCBI): domain Eukaryota; kingdom Metazoa; phylum Arthropoda; class Arachnida; order Araneae; family Salticidae; genus Salticus; species Salticus scenicus. Next base: position 123,776,370 of record OZ005651.1, on the reverse strand, counting down.
TTCAGTACAGAGCCTAAAATATACTGAAGTCCAAAATCCGCATATCTTGTCAGATATAAACAAAAAAATTCTCTTTTAATAATTTAAAAACTACAAATTAAAATTTTTTAAAATGATCTTGAATGCAAATTCTGTACTTGCATTTTGTGATTACAAAATAATAATATAAAAAACTGTCAGAATCAAGTTACTAACAATGAAATTATTGACAGTATGAGTATATTAAATCCATCAGTGAGGTATACAATAACAGACTAATATTTAAAAATGCTATTTAATGAAGGCATAACTGTAGGGAAGAATTAATACTAATGCTTAGAACAATAAATTTGTGTTACGAAACAAGAATGAATGACTATTTAAAAAATACAAAAGAACGAAAATCTTGATGATGGATGTATACATGTTCAAGTGTAGTTTTTAAAACAAACTACATGTGATCATGGGAACAGATTTTATCTAAATTTGACAAATAAATTCCATTTATATTTATTGTTTATGTAATAGGATTTTTTTTTAATGTTCAGTGCTAGTCTTATGTACAGTCGGGGGAAAAAAACGCAACACTCAACGTAACTTCGTTGCTTATCAATGTAGAAAAATGTAATAAGTATCATTCGACGGGGAATTGTAAGTAGTTTTAGAAAATGAACTGAAATTTTGAATTGGGGGTCGTCTACATATTAAAACGCGTACCAACTTTGATTTTTTCAATAGTAACACCCTATTTTTATTTTATATTTGAATTCCTGGGATCGAGACAACGCGAAAAAGTATATTGGTTGTATATTTTACTTATTTTTTCACAGAGTTATAAGCATTCAAAGTTTGAAGGTGCTAATGTTAAATTCATATTTCAAACTTTTATTAATATCTTCACAAAAAATAACTTGATCGATATAACTTTTTTTTTACGAGATACAGTGAAGAAACACAAACATAATCCATCATTACTTTTGATTCTGAAAAATATTTTTAATTCTGAAAAATATTAATAAATTCATATTCATAAAAATTATGAATTATGACCTATATTAATTTTTACATAAAATGAATCCTAATGCTGAAAAATATGGGTGTGCAAATTTGCAGCTCATTCCAGTTATTAGTTTTCGAGATATAAATAAATCTTTCTTTTGGAGTGGTTTAGGGGGCCGTCTCTTATAAAGTTTTGCATGAGATAACGAATCAAATCTTAAAAATAACAAAGAAAATTAAACAAAATATTTTTATTTTTTATTTACGGGTCAAATTATATAACAACAACGTCAAATGCAAAGAAAAAAAAACGAAATTGATGATTTTTAGACGTTAGTTTTAGCATCAAGAATTCCTGTTTTCTAAAGAAGACAAGCCCCGCCTTCATCGTTCTTCAAAACAAACAATACAGAAAAATAAATGCAGGGATGGAACACGGGCGCAGAATTCATACCGGAATCCGTTTAAGAAATTTCTCTACCTATAATATCGTTGATTTAAGAAGTAGAAAATTTTCTTACATTGAGAGTGGTATGAATTCTGCGCCCATGTTCCATCCCTGTAAATGTGACATTGAGTATTCGTGTTAAACCCCTTATTTTATGTTGACAAAAATATGCACTAGTGGTATTTACTTCATCGATTAATTGGTGATAAATTTTGAATCTTTTAAAGGAACACTAGAAGAAAAAAAAAGAAAAAAAAAACTAAATAGGCGGGGTTTACTGTTTTAAATAGAAAAATAGGTTTAATGTGAAAGTGTGAAATATAAAAAACGAATGGAATTGGAATGCCAGACAGAATTGTAAAATCGTTTCTTAACTACCGTCATAGTTAAAAAAGGCTTAATCATTTGCTTCATATATTGCTTTATTTTATTTTATTTGTTTATTTATTTTGTAGGGGGAAGGATTATTATTTTAAGGACACTTTAGTCTTTAAAATTTTATTAATATATTTTAACTTTATACGTTTTTAAAAACATACTTTAATTTTTATAAATATATTTTAACACTTTTTGCGACCGCAGGATTTTGTCTTTTTGACAGTAAGACTCGCCTAAGGGCGTTATACTATCAAAATAAATATTTCAGAACAAATTTTCTGTATTCATAATTATATTACAAATGGATATACATTATAATTATATTCTTTCTAATAAATATATTTCTATCCATAGTATATTTTATTACAAAAATATGAACACTGGGTACACACTTAAGAAATAAGTAACACACAAATTACTAAAGAAACGCCCACTGACAGAGTTACAGATTTTCAAATGGCGGGAATCTACGTTAGCAGTCGCGAAAGGGTTAATTAAGAAATTATATTTTCATAGAAATTATAAAACGAATTGTAGAGTTCCAATGAGTTCAACTGACCCAAAATTGGTAAGTGCGATTAAAATTGTTTAATATTTACATCATGAACCCTTACAATAATTTATCCGAAAAGATTTAGTTTATGCGTTGTTGTATATATATATATATATATTATTTCATTTCGTATATTATGTTACACCTACGAAAGAAAATTTAAGCTTTATTGATGATCAGTACAGCTATAATAGACATTTTTACTTAAAAAATATTGCACTTTTTTCAAAGAGTACTGTATGGACTAATCGCAAGTGTAATGTATTTAAACAGACCTAAAATTATCTAAAAAAGTACTGAAGTATGTACAAAACTAAAAAATTGAATTGTTTAATATTTACATCATGAACCCTTACAATAATTTATCCGAAAAGATTTAGTTTATGCGTTGTTGTATTGTATATATATATATATACATTATTTCATTTCGTATATTATGTTACACCTACGAAAGAAAATTTAAGCTTTATTGATGATCAGTACAGCCATAATAGACATTTTTACTTAAAAAATATTGCACTTTTTTCAAAGAGTACTGTATGGACTAATCGCAAGTGTAATGTATTTAAACAGACCTAAAATTATCTAAAAAAGTACTGAAGTATATACAAAACTAAAAAATTGAATTCAGGATAATTAAAGAACTGGAAAAATAAAATATTTTATTAATTTTTATAATTAGTTTTTTCCTGAAAGATTTCCGATGTGAAACATTAAAATTTTGTCTATTTCTTATAGGATCTTAATTTTATTTTGCTACATTTACAGATAACCCCCTAACACATTTTTGATTATAACTCTATAAATACTAAAGATAAAGTATACAAACAGTATACTTTTCCGCACTGCCGGACTCTCAGAAATTCGAAAATGAAGTCGAAATTGGGTGTTGCTATTGAAAAAATCAAAGTTAGCGCTCATTTTAATATGTATATGACCCCTAATTTAAAATTTGACGACATATTCAGAAAGCGCTTTTAATTTCCTGTTGAATTATGTCTATTAGATGTTCCTGCGTTAATTAATAACGAAATTATAGCGGGTGTTGCGTTTTTTTTTTTTTTTTTCCGACTGTACCTAATAATGTAATAATATTCAAGTGAAATTGTATCATTATTCACTAGCAGGGCGTAGGAACATATTCTGGGGTTCCCCCCCATAAATTCGTCTGGGGCCCCCTCCTATTATTTTAGAACAAAAACTGTATTGAAATTTTCATATCAGATTTTACTTTTATAACAATACAATTACACTGATACTTATGCATATAATCAGTACACACTGGCGCACAGAATCTAAGGACGGATGAAAATAGCTAAGCTATATAGATTTTTTTTTTTTTTCGAATAACTAATGCTTCGAATACTTCATGGATTCTCTTAAAATTTTAAGGGTAAAACGAACATGTTAAAGCGCATGTATTTCACCGAAAGTTTTGCCTCGAAGGCTCAAAAGGGATTAGTCATAAATTAATAAAAAATATATATATATAATCTTTGGGATTATCCTGTAAAAAATATTGCTTGAAATTAGTTGCAGCTATAGTTTATGATTATGGGCGTTCTTCTAATTATAGATGTCAACTTGTTTGAGAGTTGCACTTATATTAACGGAGATATAAAGGTTTCTTTAATAATGTAGATAATTTTTAGTACATTATTTATCTATAACTAGCAGGCTTCGCCTGCTTCGATGGTCACTATATTTAAATTAATTAATAACATGATCACATTTTTAAACCACTTTATAAATAAAAAAGAAAAAGAAAATCCATTGAAATTTCTCAAAAGATCTCTTTGGATCGCCGCTGCCTTCGGAAGTACCTTCCTCAGCCGCAAACTCTCGGGTACGTATTCCTATTACTTGCGATAATGCCTTATCCATGGGCTTGAATTTGGGTATTTATTCGACTGTTTCGAAACGGACGGTATCGAACAAATTGAAGAAGTCTTTTATATTTGAATTCCAAATACATATGAACAATACTATACGCACTATACATATTATTTACTTTCATTTTATTTCATTTGATTAGCCTGGTGGACCATAAAATGACAGCAATTTCTTGCCAAATATAATATTGCAATATATTATATGCGTTACATCTACCGCATGAGGCGACTAATTTTTTTGTGATTATATATATTTTCCATTTTAAATACTTTATAGTTAGTTAATAGTGGCTGGTATATAGAAAAATAAATATGTAGACCTGAACATGGTACAGATTTATTATAGCTTCCTTTGGCGATATTTGAAATTTTGTCGTCATTTTAGACCAAAATAGATTATTTATGCAATTATTGTTTCTATATATATATATATATATATTTCAATATTTTATAATTTATGTAAATTTTTTGATGCACTACTTGGCTTAAAATGGCTGTCTCTAAAGTAGGGTCCTACGCAAAAAAATTTCGGTATACATCAACGACAAAATTAAAAATTTCGCTCAGGGTTATCTGTAAGAAAAAAATCTTTCATATAATGCTTAATTTGCTTTCATGGTAAGCACACTATCCGTGTCAAAAACAAACAAAATTCGGAAAAAACGTGCTGAGTTATTATTATTTTATTATTGTATATTTAATTTTAAAGTTAAAATAACATCATTTTATCATATGCATATGCAAATTTAATTTTTGATTTTTTTTCTTTCAAATATATAATTCGCGTGAAATTACATTTATTTTTATGTCAAAAAATGGTCAGTATGAACCTACATGCAAATTTGTGGAGCCTTGCGATCAGCAGTTTTCTTAAAAAGTGCCGGATATATACATACACAAACACACACACAACTTCTGTTATTATATATATAGATATGCAGGGTTTTAAAACCAAAGCAATGTCACTTTTAGAAAATTTGATATACTGCATTACAGAACATACTGCAATCAGATCATAAAAATTTCAAATATCTTATAAAATCTGAGCATTTTTAGTAAATAGTTTTTAATTGCGCATGTGTAAACGCTATCAAAACTTCTTTTGCATAATTTATTAGCCAAATGTATAAAATAACTAAAAAAAAAAAGTTAAAAAAATAAATAGATAAATAAAAAATTCCACAAGCAAATATCATAAAAGAAAACTCAGATCTTGTACAAAAGATATATATATATATATATATATATTTGCATTAGTATCTTACGTGTAGTCAGTAATATTCAGAGAGATACATTTTATTCCATATTATGTTACCATAAACATACTTTTTTCGTAAGTTTATTAATTTGATATTTGTAGTTGTCATTATATTCCAAAGATTATTTTTAGTAAAACATAATTGGTTATATAATAGTTTTTAAATATTTTCTATTTTTTGAGAAAATCATAGTGTGACTTCATTTATATCCACGACTGTTCATCGATACAAAATAAAAATATGGGTAAAACCCATTAGCATTTTGCACCTTTTTGAAAGTACATGAAAATAAACTTTTCTATCGACAATATATTTTTAGATTTTAAAAGATATTTGTTTTGTCTATACATTTGGGTAATAAATTATGCAAAAAGGAAAAGAAAATAAACTAGCATTTTCACATGCGCAGTCAAAAATCATTTAATATAAATGCTTATATTTCATCAGATATTTGATATATTTATATTTTGATTGCAATATGCTGTTTCTAATACCATGTGTCAAATTTTTATAGTTATACTAGCTGACCCGACAAACGTTGTTTTGTCATATAAATTATTTCTAGAGAATATTTTGCTAGAAAAAAATAACTAACTTATTGTAAGTGTGTAAGGATGTGGTATATAAGTGAAACAGGTATGGAGCGCTGTGAACGGTGACTGTGAATTCCGATTATAACGTAAAAGACATAATTACCGAAATTTTCGCTACTTGCTTCTTGCTACTTGTTATTTAAAACTTCCGTTGAATGTCGAACAGCACAAAATTTTATTTCATACGGCAAATATTTCAATTTATGAGAGAATCTCTGATAGCAACGAATTTCACATGAAAATTCTGTCTTTTTTGAATAAGCTGTAACAATCTGGACCGATTTGATGAAAATTTTTATCAAAGTTATTACAATATCTAACATCATTACATGTCCATTTATCACAATTCAATCAATCGATGCATGTGAGTATGTGTATAGTATGAGCGAAGTGAAATGTAGAGTTCGTATTAAATAAAAACTTAAACTCGTTTTAATTAAAGGTGAAAAAGTTGAAACTCAATTTATTTTATAACATGTATATTTTTTTAATCTACAAAACCTTAATTTATCGTAATGCCATTGGATGTACAATATTTTTGGTTAATCCTTGAGGAGTATACACAAACAAATTCGAAGGTTTTCCAACCCTGGAACACGCAACATATAATTAGCTGTGAGAAAAGCACGGATTTTCTAAATCTAAGCCAAAAATTGGGACCCCTTTGGTGACTAAATATTTTAAGCCATTTTTTGCAATGAATTGAAATGGCTATCTCAATTATGGAACTAAAGATCTTGGCGAGAAGCGTCCGAGCTACTTCGGTGCCAAATTTCAAATTTTGCCAAAGGGATCTGATACTAAAGGTGTTCCATACAAAAAATAAACAAATAAAATATCAGTGACATACACACGCACAAAAGTATGGGATCCCATTGGTGACTTTAAATATTTTAGGCCATTTTTGCGATGAATTGAAATGGCTATCTCAATTGTGGAACTAAAGATCTTGGCGAGAAGCGTCCGAGCTACTTCGGTGCCAAATTTCAAGTTTCGCCAAAGGGATCCGATACTAAAGGTGTTCCATTCAAAAAATAAATAAATAAAATATAATAAATTAGCTACACAAATAAATTTGTAGGTTAGTGTGGTTGTTAATCAGCGCGCGTGTAAATTTGATAGAAAATTATATAAAATACTCACTCCAATTCCGCACTAAATTTGCAAAATGTATAGTTTTTTATGCACACTTCAAAACTCTTCAAACACTAATTACATCTTGATGTAATATTTCAATTAGGAAAAAATTTTTTGTATAACAATAATAACACGAAGTTACAAAATATTTTCCTGAATTTGATCGCAGCACCAACTGTCGGGACAAACTGGAATTACAATAGAATATACGCAAGCGAAGTGTGACGTCACTGACCGTCAGTCGATGCAAGAAAAAGATTTCCTATGTTAATCTCCCATTGTTTTTTTTTATAAAAAATTATTAAAAATCGAGGAACATTATTTCTCGATTTTAATCCCCGTATTTGGGTATAGATATGTATTAGTTATCGTATGCATGTGTTAGATTGAGTTATTTTGCTCTCAAATTGACAAAATTTAAATTTTAAATTTCAAAACTCTGTCTTCCTTGGCGTTTTTTGTATTTGGCGATCAAAAACGTAATACGAAAATATACATGCCAGATGTATATTTTCGTAATATATATTGTACGAAATTGTTTCATATTATTCATTACTCTTCTTAATATAAGTTGTTGAAATAACCACTATTTTTGAAAGAAATTAAATATGTTCGCCAGATGGTATGGCGATATTTTTTTTTCCGCCAAGGATGACAGAGATTTGAGATTAAAAATTCAAATTTCATCAATTTTAATCAATTTTATCAATTTTTTTGTAAATCTAAACCATTCTCGAATCCACCTGCAGACACACAAAAAATTTCATTAAACTCGGTCCAGCCTTTTAGGAGGAGTTCAGTGACATACACACGCACAGAAGAAATATATATATACAGATTGCTTTTGTTTTAAAACTTTGCACATTATAAACAAAAAATGAATGAAAAACTGTTGACATTATTAAAACGACCTTTAAATCTCCGTTAATATAAGTGCAATTCTCATATAAATTTATATCTATTGTTAAAAGAAGGCTCAGAATCACATACTATAACTACAACTAATTTCAAACATTATTTTTAACAGGGTGATCCCAAACCTATATTTTTGGTTAATTTGTGACTTGTCTCCTTTTACCCTTGGAGACAAAAAAAATCACTGAAATATATGTGGTATAACATGTTCTTTTTACTCCTGAAGTTTCAAGATAATCAATGAAGTATTTGTTTAGATATTCGAATAAAACATCTAGTTTAGATAGCTTAGCTATTGTCATCCGTCATTAGGTTTTGTCCATAGTTGAAATGATATAGAATTATTAAATTTAATTTAAGAAAACACTATTCAAAATTATAGATTACTAATAATTATTACGAAATTTTACGAATTTTCCCTGTAGACGTTATTTCACTGCTTGACAAACATAACGCAAAGAATCAAAAAAGGGAGAAACTTTAAGATAATTTTGCAATCGTAAATGCAATCTTACTTTAACTGCTATCGGAAATTACACAAAATAAAAGCCTGGACTTACTTCTATGAGTGACTAGAAACCAATTAGAATCAGGGATTTTTGGAACAAAAAGCGAAAGCACGGCCCAAACAAACGGAGCAGTTTTTGCACGAAGTTTAGCTGCCGAAAATTCTTACGGCTCATTCCTGCCAAATAAACAGCAGTTCACGGAAACTCTTCATAAGTCTCTGTTTCCTTCTCAGATCATGATTTGAACGAAATAAAGGTGCTTTGAACGGATTAATCAAGACTGATTGTGTTCTTCGCCGTAGACTGCACTCCTTAGAGTTAATTATACTTACCAACACACTAATTAATATTCCGTAGTATTCTTAGCCCCGCCTTATTTTTGGCAACAATATCTTTTTAAAGTATTTTTCTTATTATTTAATCGTAATTGCATTTGGAGAATATAACTCTAAAAATTTACTGGTGTAAATTTTTAGAGTTACAGTCGGCTGCAAAATTATTCGAGCACTAGCCAATAATTCCTATATTTAAAAAGTACACTTAAGACTGTTTTGCTAAGTAAATCCTTGTCGAATCATGTTCTTAGACTGATTAAGAACATGACTCGACAAGGATTTATTTAACAAAGCTGTATTAAGTGTACTTTTATTTGGCAAGGATTATTGCTAGTGCTCGAATAATTTTGCAGCCGACTGTATATGAAAGAAAGGACGGTACTAATAACACTACGGAATATTAATTAGGATGTTGGTAAGTATGGTTAATTAAGGCATATGTAATTTTTCCCATTAAATTATTAATGGGGAGCTTTAGAATCGTTACAATAAATATGAAATCTCAATAGTTACTTGAAAAAAAAAAAAAACTTATTAGAAGTGGTTATCCCCCCCCCCCACCATATATATATATATATATGGAGTGACTCCACGTAACTCTTCTGAACACTGGGTAATAAACAGTTGTATAAATAAATTAAAGTAAGCGAAGTCTTAAACAAGCAAAACAGAAAATTATAATAAAGTGTTTGAGTATTAGTCTCTATACATAATGTGTTTTAATTTAATGCACGGATGACATTTGATTCTCTTTAATGCTCCTGTAGACAAATTAGTAGTTTAAATTTAACCGAAAATTTCAAGTAGCGTTTCCATATGAACAGATTTATAATTCAGGGTTTGAACTTCCTACTTATAGTTCTTGGGTTATGGTGATAACAGATACACAGACCAAACGCTAAAAGTCTTTTCGGAATCAGATGGGCTCTAAATGTGTAAATATAAAAATCTCAGTTTCAAAAATTCCACCCCAAAAAATACTTTCTCTGCCGTACAAGGAAAAAGATTTGGTGCTTTTTAAAAACGCAGTGGTTAGAGAACCGGCAGCCGGGTGTCTATTTCTATTATATTCCTGGCAGTTCTGACGCTTGAGCAGTATGACTGCCGGGTGATTTATTATTCATTTTCCGGCAAAGTGAACGACTCTTATCAATACGTGCTTTTGATAATTCATATTGCCGCTTTAATTCGCATTCATTTGTATCGACCACGTTTTATATTTTAATTCTCTTTCTTGATTTATCTCGTTAAATATTTGTTTCATTATTCAGTTTTATTTTCACTTGTATTTCTTGCTTTATCTGCTACGTTGGCTTTCGTTAAATAAGTTAATATAATTAAGCTAAATAAATCTCTCAAATTGGTACAGATATTTCTGAGATCTTATATTACTTCACAATGCAAACTAAAAATAAAAATTTAAGAAAACTGATAATGTATATGATTGAAATATACGCGTATAAAATGGGGGGGGGGGGGTGTTATACTGCACAAAAAACATCATATTACTAACGTATTATTATACTTAAATTTAAAAAACTAAATATATATTTTTTTATTTTAATTTGATCAGTATAGTAAAAGAAATTCAATTTTTGAACTTTGCATGATTTCTCGAAAGATTAGTCTATTGTATTACTATATTCTTATTTTTTTAAATTAAATATATTTATAAAATATTTAATTTAATCTGTATAATACAAAAAAAAAAAGTTAATTTTTCAATTTCTCGTGGCTTCTCCAAAGATCATTCTAATTCATTATTATATTTGGATTTTTAAAAACTAAATATATTTTTTAAATCTTCAATGTAATAAACATAGTACAAGAAGTTTCATTTTTAAACTTCGTATGATTTCTCCAAAGATTTTTTATACTACATTTTATTTAGATTATTAAAAAATAAATATAATTAAAAAAATTTTAGTTAAATTAGAATGGTACAAAAAATTTAATTTTTAAACTTTGCATGATTTCTTGAAAGATTATTTTAATATATTATATTTTGATTTTTAATAACTAAATATATTTTTTAAAATTTATTTTAATCAGAATAGTAAATAAATAAATAACCAAATAATTTTTCAACTTTGCGTAGTTTTTTCGTAGATTGTGTATTATTATATTTGGATTTTTTAGAAACTAAATGTATTTTTTAAAACTTTAATTTAGTCAATATAGTACAATAAATTTAATTTTTAAACTTTACATGATTTCTCGAAAGATTATTCTAATATTTTATTATGTTTTGATTTTTAAAAACTAGATATATATATATATATATATATATATATATATAAAGTATAGTACAAAAAAATTATATTTGAATTTTTAAAAACTAAATATATTTTAAAAAAAAGAAAAAAAAATTCAATCAGTACAGCACAATAATTTTAATTTTCAACTTTGCATAGTTTCTCCAAAGTAGTTTCTATTATTATATTAGGATTTTTAAAAACTAAGTTATTTAAAAGAAATTAATCTAAATTTTAATTTAATCAGTATAGTATAAGAAATTTCCTTTTTCAAATTTGCGTTGTTCCTACAAAGATTACATTTTAGAAAATCTGTCGTGTGAAATCATTTTGAAAGAGGGCAGCAACACCTGGATTGATTATAAAGTTCATTGATTGAAAAACCGCTACCGGCGCTATTTATTTATTTGCTTGTTTGTTAACACATCAGACTTATATGCTTGACTGACACTATTTATTGTTTACTTTTATGTATTTATCCGTTAGGAATGAGAATCACTCAAAAAATATTCCTTTTCTGTTTCACCCATCGAGCAGATATACTAGTAGAGGGAAAATCCCTATTCTTTTCTACGGAAGAAAACGTGTCCAACATGTATCACGTGCAATTTCGCTGCGCTAACTTTTTTTCGCTACTTATCGCCTTCTTGGCAATATTTTGTTTCCCATTAAAAATAATTTTTAGGTTGAAAATACCAAAAAATAATTATCTCATTAGATATTCTTTGACAAATATATTAGAAGAGTTATGTATTTATTATTCTTATTCTTATTTCTTTTTCCAATGAAAACTCTGCTAAGCGATTTTTATTCAAATAAATTTCAATTTTGAAAAAAGATTAAAAAAAAAGATCTTTTGAATAAAATATAGAAATAAAAATATTTCAAATATACAGTATGTTGTGGCCATCACAAAACTTTCTTCTATATTATTCCTGTACAAATACACACAATGTAAATTAGATATTAACTAAAATAATTTTTTATTAAAATTTCTTTTCATGAAGAATGCAAACGATTTTCATTTCAGAGAGATATATATAATTTTGGCTAAAGAAAGTTTATTATGTGTCCTATAGAAAACATTCATATTTTAAAAAACGAAAAAAAAAAAAAAAAAAAAAAAAAAAAAAAAAACCTGATAAATTTGTTTTTAATTATTCTATATTTATGGTTCAACCATTCGTTTTAAAGGTATTGATGGGTTCTTTTCAGAAACACTAATATTAAAAATTTACATAGAACCCCCCCCCCCCAAGTGAAAAGTAATGCATTTACATTTACCTTTTTTTTTTCATAATTTTTTATTACTATTTTAAACAATTCTTTTTAATTCACAAAAATTCTTTAAAAAACAATTCTCACTGTGTATATTTATGCGAAGTTTCGTACTTTGTTGAAACAAATAAATAAATACAATAAAATAAATATATACGAGATGACAGCGCTACCTATTGGGCGTTTGGTGTTTTGGAAGTAAGGCTGATTGACTACCCTAGGATCCTAGGCACAAAGAGTTGTGCCCTCCGAGGGGGAGTTCTTTCTAAGGGGTCCTAGTCCGTATTTACGCAAGTTTCAGAGAAAACCACGGAAAACTCCAAACAACTAAGCCAACGAGCGCGAGCTGGGATGGAATCCGGCACCTCACGTCTACCAGCTTTGAGCGCGGAACCGCTCGGTCGCTGGTGGGCGATTTTCAGTAACAGCTTATAAGCACTAATTTTCGATGTTAGAACTAAACATGAAGTTTGGTTAAATTTCGTCCACATATTTATGAGATAGAGAATCCACAAAAGTTTAGGCACACACGAAGACACTTAAAATAGTGCAATCGTGTACAGGATATGTCAAAACGTATAAATTCATTGGAAACCAGTGACTAAAACTTTCCATTAATCGAATACTTTCTTCTTAAATATAAAGAAGAGAATAATAAATAAAACAAATATCTTAAATAATGATGCATCTAGATTATTAATAAAAATATTATGAAGACATTAAAAAATAGAATCTGTCCTATTCATTTTTATATTATTATAATGTAATTTCTTTTACAGTTATAAGATGAAAGTATTATATTCCTATAAATTTTTGCTCCGATTTTTGATGGGTTTATTTTTTTATGACAATGTTTTTTTTTTTTTTTTTAATGCCAATATTGTCAATAATGAAAATTAAAAATATTATTTTAATACATAATTCCTATGAGAATTGAAAATCAAGACTATATTTCGATGTTACTAGCGTCTCTTTGTAGCGGCAGACCTCTACGGAGCTTACGGAGCTAAGTGAGTTTGGCGAGAATTCACGCTTGGTGCACACTGTGGCTTGACGCTATGTGCTTACGCACAACGAGGAAAGATCACAAACCACGCGGGCGCAATACCTCTATGATTCGGCTTTCGGCTAACACAATACCGTAGTAGTTCACGCGCACAGGAGAAACGAGAAATCTCAAAGTTATTGTCACGTGTTGGCCACACAAAGGGGTTGCCATTTCGCTCTCTACCTAAATTAAAGCTCGATGGTTTCACCCGGCACTTCAGCTACAGATCAAGTATGCCATCCACGATTGTAATGAAATGCTCGCTTTCTGGTGAGCTAAGGTGAAATTATCATACCACTGATAGCTTTCACGCTGAAACAATGATAGAACAACAAGAAAGCATAATAATAAATACACGTGGCAATTATTACACGTGACAATATTTACTAACAACTGCAGTTGAGAAAGCGTCATCTATCGATCATTACAAACGCGGATACCCGGAAGTTCTAATACGCAAGCGCAGAAGACTGCCGAATCTATAATACTTACCCGGCTGCCGGTTCTCTAATCACGGCCTTTTAAAAACTTGAAAAAAATATTTGAAGAAAATTTAAACGGACATATCTTTTTTTTCTTTTTCAAAATACAATAAATTTTACTATTTATTTCAATCTTTAATAATCCAATTGTGAGCCCCCCCCCCCGACCGGGGGTACGGAGGGCGGTCGCTACGGCCCTCTTCACTAGCATATGTTTAGTTTGAATAATATTCTTCTTTTATTATTCAAAATAATACAATTTTATGGGCCTCAAAATCCGCCATATCCTAAAATCCACATAATCTCTGGTACCGAGCTGTGCGGATTTTTGACTCTCATATATAAAAGGGATAAAAATAAATAAATTTAAGTGATTAAATACCCAATTTAAAAGTGTGAAAATCGCTAGTCGAAATTATAAATCGCGAATTATTCGAGATTGTCCCCCTTTAAAGACTTTTTCTGGCAACTTTATCATTCAGAAATCAGAAAATGAACGAAATTATACGTCAAAATTCGCTGATGTTAATGCAGTTTGCAACTCGCGCTGCATCCATCATGCATATTAATTGATCCCAGAAATTCTTTTAGAGCCAATGAGCAGCTTAGAAACCACGTATGAAAGGCCAAACTTTAAACAACCGGAGGACTTTTGCCACGAATTTCCATTGTTAAAAACTTAATGCTGCGCTCTCCTCCGAAATTACATAGAAGCTACAGATCTTCCTAACAGAGGCTGCGGCAGCCGCCGCTAGCCATCCGGGGATCGGCGAATCGTCCGCTTAGACTCCATTGCCTTGCTATAAAGTCCCGGTTTCAATCTTGAGAAAATAAAGATGTTTCGTAAAAGAATTCTTAGTATTCCTTGTGTGCAACCACTGTCACATCTCTCTATTATTCCATAACGTCACATAAGTCGTACAAGATAAAAAGAGCCTTGCAAGAAAAACACTAGTTGCTTTGCTTCTCATAAGAATAGGAGGAGGAGTATAATCAAATATCTTTAAAGATATACAATATCGGTAAAAGATGAAAATAAATAAAAAAAATTCGAAATTATTTTCAAGAGACAATCTTGCTTTTAATCATGAAACCTTGAAACCAGCAGCGGAGTTTCCTGTTATGAGCCTTTCAAGTTCAAAGTGCTCTCCTATCTTCTCTAACCACGCCCATCGTTCTCCGATAGCAGCTGCCGATCGGCGAAGAAAGAGAACCTTCGTATGCTGTTGTTGGAACCACAGACTAAGGAAATACTTAGACCCGGTCAGACGGCTTTCTTGAATGGGGAAAAGTGAAGTAACTGTAAGGCGCTTAGAGCGACCGGCGGCCATATTGGTACAAGCAAGAAACCAGTAACATTGCAATCTGTATATGTAAAAACGAATGCATGTCTGTCTGTTTATCCTTCATCCATTACAACACCATTCATCCGATCGCCATGAAACTTTGTGAAATTGTCGAATACACTCCCGCGAAGATTTCTGGCATAATTTTTTTTTAATATCGCCCCCCCCTCAGGGAGAAGGGGGGGGCAAGAACGGGATTAAAGCATATTTTTTACTTTCTTCTATATGTAATATAGTATTGGATTCGCGAAAATTTTCGACCTCCGTTTTTTGATGGATTTACATGTTTTGGGATGTCCAGAACACGAATTAATAGTTTTTAGAAAATGTCTGTCTGTCTGTCAGTCTGTCTGTATCATTTTTTTGTGGACGCTGTATCTCACGAACCAAAAATAATATGAGTTGCAAAATTAATATAAGTTATTAATAATAGTAATAGTTAACTAGGAAAAAAATTTTGTGCATGTAGGGGCATCGGTTCCCCCCCCCCTGGGGGGGAAGTACTCCCCGGGGAAGTAAATTTTCAAGATGGGTATCTTTCGAAAGGTCTCGTTGATAATAGTAATAGTTAAATGGGAAAAAAATTTTGTGCATGTGGGGGCATCTGTTCCCCCCACTCGGGGGGGGGGGGGGGAAGTACCCCCCCGGAGGGCAAAGTTTCAAGATGGGTATCTTTCGAAAGGTCTCGTCAATACCTTTAAAACGAATGGTTGAACCATAAATCTGTGATAATTTAAAACAAAGTTATCGATTTTTTTTACTTTTAACAAAAAAAAACTTAGAAAAAAAATAGTTTTTTTTTTTTTTTTTTTTTAACGAAATTTAACCAAACTTGGTATTTAGTTGGTCTCCGACATAAACTGGTGCTGATTACATTTGGGGATCAATCGCTCAACAGGTGACGCTGTGATCTCATTTTTTCTAAATTTTTAACATGGCAGTATAGGACAAAATGTCGTATAAATGTACATAATGAGAGTTATTTTTAACTTGTGATTGTAAAATTAATATGAGTTATTGATAATAGTAATAGTTAACTAGGAAAAAATTTCTGTGCATGTGGGGACATCGCTACCCCCCTGGGGGGGGGAAGTACCCCCCCACGCCAGGGGGAGGGGTAAATTTTGAAGATGGTATCTTTCGAAAGATCTCGTCAATACCTTTAAGATGAATGTTGAACTATAAATCTGTGATTATTTAAAACTAAGCTATCGATTTTTTTACTTTTAACCAAAAAAAAAAAAATCGTATTTTTTAATTTTTTTTATTGTTACTGTTTGAATATGTATTGCTTTTAACAAAAAAAAAAAAAAAAAAAAAAAAAAAAAAAAAACTGAGAAAAAAAAAACTGAGAAAAAAAAATCGTACTTTTTTTTAAAATATTGTTACTGATTGAATATGTATAGGAAAATATAGAAGAAAGTATTGTGGTGGCCACAACATACTAGTTCACATTTGTTTTATTTCTCAATGAAAAAAATAAATATCCAATATTCTACCAGGAATAAACTACTACGTCAGAAACGCCAAAGAAAAATTATTGAGGTTTCTGACGTAGTAGTTTATTCCTGGTTTAATATTCCAACGCCAAGTCTCCTGCTATTATCCAATATTCTATTCAGCGACGTAATGGTTAATCTGCAACGCTTGTCTGGCAAATGTCTACCACACCTCATAACGCTAAAATAAATATGGAAATTTTTTGTTGATCAAGTAATTTACTGAAGCTTACCTGTGAAACGTAATTCCCGGAACCTTCTTAGATGGTCTATTGGTGCAACCAGAGCCTCCTTAAGTAGATGCCTAGCGAGTCGCTCGAAAACTTGGCAACAGCACAAGAAGAACATAGCCAGTAGATGGCGCTTGATACCGAGTCGTAAAGTTCTGTTTATTTCCCGCGATTCAATTGAGTTCTTCATGGTTTTACGTTTTATTAATTTAACAAATGTGGGAGGTTTTTTTTTTTTTTTATATAATATGCATGGTGTATTGCGTCGTTCCATTTTGTAAATCGGAGTCGCCGTGAAAATATAAGTTTTCACGGTTTCATATTTCAAGACAAGGTATGTAAACTGATAAGTATTTAATGCAAAATTACCAACCCTCCGGATTTTTTAATATCAATAATATTTTTCACAAAAAACATTATTTTTATTTATTATCGTAAATTCTGTGATTAAGACGAGGATAAATTTAAAAGAAATTATGATATAAAAATTCGAAGGGTTGACACCTCTGTTAGTAAGTTAGATTTAACAAATAAAATAATTATGCTTATTACAAAATGAAATGAAATTTTTATTTATTGATGTAGGAATACAGAAAAATAACTTGTTCTTAGTTACTTTGAAGTAACTCTATATTGTAGTATTTTATAGTTTTATTCATAAATTACATTAGTAACTTATGAATAAAACTATAAAATACTCCAATATAGGAACAAGATTGATTTATATTTTTTTAATACCACTGTTTTTTAAAGACTTGTGTAAATGCGTATAAAAATTTGATTATTTCAGTTAAATCGATACAAAAGTGTTGGGAATATTGAAAAGAAAAAATAGAACATTTTTATTTCTACTTTTGTTCTTTTTAAAAATATTAAGTTTTAAGATTCATAACATTACTTTTATTAACCTTTTACCACACAAATGGAATACGGAATTAAAAATTCATGTAAAAATTAAATATCATGATTACTGATTTGAAAAATTATCAGGTATAACAGAAAGATGACTTGATTTTTTGAAATAGAAATTCTCCACATCCATACACTCACATATACACACACACACACACATATACTGGCTAATTGCCAAAAACTACTTTTTTTGGACTCATGAGACCTTAAAAATATAAATCAGGGGAAAACTCGATATCGAATTTTTGGACCGAACACAATACTTTCATTACCTACGGTAGTAGGGTAATGGAAGTAAAAATATTTCAAGGATGTTATTAATTTATCCTTAAATTTGCCAATCTTTATCAATTTTTTCAAATTGAAACCTAATACGAGTTTTAAAATACAATTGTGAATTTTCTGCATTTGTTTGTTTTTAAGTTATTCTGATAATAAATATGCATATAAATCAATCACTAAAAACAGAAAAAAAAAATGCTTTTTGTATTCAGAGAACCCCAAAACGTGACTTTATTCAAAAACCTGAGTTGAAAATAGAACTTCAAAAAAATACTTTGTTTACATTATATTATAGGTTCGAAAAATTAATTTTCCTTCTTCAACAGTATTCGTCGACATAAAAAAAAGTGTAGCAAAGCACTTTCGTCAATTACATTCTACAGAAAAGAACGTTTAGCTTAATTTTGAATAGCCCTGTATGTTTTCAATAAACTATGTGCACATCAGATTGTGCATTTAAATTTAATCTTATATGAAAAACACCTAACACAAAATGAAATACACTTTCAGCATTTTCCAAGTATATCCGAGATAGACAAACCGACGCGCACAGACCAACCGCTAAAAACATTATTTTTCGTTTCAGGAGACCTCAAAACATGTAAACATAACACAACTTTATTTCGAAACTGTCTATCAGTTTCGAAAGCATACACTCTCGGAACTGGTAAAGCTAATAAAATCTTGGAAAAAAAAAAAAAAACTTCGTGCGAGAGAAAACTTATACTCAAGAAATCCTTAATTTTAAAAATTTAAATCTTAATGGTTATTTATTTATTTTTTGTGACGGACTAGACAACAGATTGTTTTCTTCTCCAATTTTTATTACTGAATGTTAACTTATCTCATTAATGTGCTGGTCTATTTTTCTTATAAATAATATAAAATTCTCGATTTAAGAAAAATAATTCACACCTAATAAGGTAAAAATGTAACGTAAAGGACATGACCAAGAAAAAGAAAAAAAAGACATGATTTTAATAATTTATCATTATAAATTATTCATTCTAAACTGAAACTCATTTAAAGTTCAGAGATTTTAATTTATATAAACAAAACTTTCATCTGATATCTAAATTTTAAAAAAAATTGAAATTTTTATTGAATAAATATATAAAAAATAATTTAATCGCGTGATAGACATACCATGTTTTTGCTTATTTAATTTTAAATTTCGTTTTTTAATTAATAATATATTTTTAAAAAAGGTGTTATTTATTAGATTCAATTAGTTGAAAAGCTAAAATAGGTCTTGTCCACTTCCGAAGAAAATTAAACCCTATACTTTTTTAAATATAAATATTTGAATATTTTTTTGAAAATATTTACGATAAAGCACTTTCACATCATTTTTTCAAATTAAAAGAAGAAAAAAATACAATTTTGGACTTTAAATTGAAATTAATAGCTAGATTTTTATATGAAAAATATAACTTATCTATGAAAGAGAAGAAAATTGTTGCTCTGCGTAGGTGCTGTCACCTAGCGTTAGTTTTGTTTTTTAAATGTTGCCTAATTTAACATTGGGATTCGCTGCGCGTGGAAGGCATCTACTTAAGGAGGCTCTGGTGCAACCATAGGCTGCACAAGCTATTTTTCACAATTTATAGCCTCCTTTACGATTAATATAGAATAATACCAATACGATTGTATGAAAAACGCATTAATGTTTTGCTTATACCAATGTGGCGGCTCGGTTACAGTTGAGACTTCACTTTTAGAACCGCCTTGCCCGGTCTAAGTATTTCCTTAGTCTGTGGTTGGAACGCGCACTTCCAGCAGAGAAAGCCCGAGAATGACCGGTGAACGCCAGATAAGTCCGAGAGAGGAGTCACACCTTCCCCCCCACCTCTTCACCCTACACCTAAACAGAGGGGAGAGCGACGCTAACTGATTAGAGATCACGGAGTAAGAAATAACTGTGGCCACAATGTCCTCCATGTTCCCATCAAAAATTATACCTCTGGGGGTCACCGAAGTGGGAGAGCCATCCCTTCCATGGAGGATCAAAATTGTGATGGCATGTCTCCGGACCACCTCTAGGGGTGTGTCCCAGACCGTCGCCAATTGCCCATCTGCGCAGTACTAGTGCGACGTAAAACCCAACCAACAAACCAACCAATGGCTGAAACCTTGAAAAACTGCAATATACTTTTTGATAATATAGATGGCGCCACTTGTCGGTAAATGTCTGATTATCTTCGTTCCGCAATGCTTTTCAATTGCAAAAATGTTCATTTAATAACTTTCTTTAACGAAAATAATGTTTTTTTGAGAAAGTCAACGAAAAATGAATTCGATTACACATAGTTTTCTTAACAACATATATTTTTTACACGAAATAGGTGATACTTGTTATTTTAAAAAAGCCAGTTTTGTATAAGCTGTCATCAAAAGGAAAATTAATTAAAAGGGACATTTAATTTCAAATAATTTATAAATACTTTTTAAAAAGTATTTTTTATAATTTTTATTATGTTATATAATTAATTTTTTTCTTATCTCAATGAAATATAAAATTAATTCCATAAAAAAAATCCTACGTAAAAGTAATAAATATTTTTTATTGTCAAATGCAATTTTACTATATGTAAACTGTTTGAAAAAGTAAATTTTAGACCTCATTCGTAATGTGATGTTGGAATTATAAGGCCAATTGATAGCACTTGGGTTTTAGGCCTGAGTAGAATAGGCTGACCATATGTCCTCGAATCTCGAGAACAAAACTACTTCGTCCCCAAACAATTACAACACATTTGGGAACGCCGGTTATGAAGTTATTAATTTTTATTATAGTAATTTATTATACGTATAATAAATAAGCTGAAATAAGTTCTTTTAGGTGCTTTATACATAAAAATTTCTAAAATTTTACAATTTAAGGTGATTTAATTATTTTTTTTGTCTTCGAAATTCGAGGACGCCGCCATCTTTGTCCCCAAATTCAATGAAAGAAATATGGTCAATCTAGAGTAGAATGCCCTCAGTGTATCTCCTTATGGGATCCTAGCCAGTAGTTATGCAAGTTGCGGAGAAAATCACGGAAAACTCCGATCGGCTAGGTCCGCGAGCGCGACTTGGAATTAAACTCGACATTTTCCGTCTATCAGCTTGAAAAGAACATCATATTAAAGAAAAACACTCTGTTTACGGTAGGTGCCCTATTGTCTTTGTTATGTAATGCTTTTCACTTGCAAAAATGCCCATATAAAAAAGTTTTTTAACAAAAAGAATGATTTTTGAGAAATTCACGAAAAATGAATTTGATTATACTAGGTTTATTTAACAATATATATTTTTTTACAAGCAGTAAGCGAGGCTTGTTATTTTAAAAAAGCCAGTTTTGTGTAAGCTGTCGTCAAAATGAAAATTAATCAAAGGGATATTCAATTTCAAATACTTTGTATAAGTAATACATATATATATATATATATATATAATATATTTTACAATTTTTATTACATTATATTATTATTATTATTTAATCCCAATGAAATACGAAATGCATTCTATTAAAAAAAGTCTACATAAAATCAGTGAATATTTTTAATTTAAGATGGAATGCAATTTTAGAGTCTTAGGCCAATCAGGTGTTAGACCTGAGTAAATACCCTGCCTTCCATAGTAGTTTTTTTTTTTTAAAGTATATTTACATTGTATTCCTGCAAGCTTCGGAGAAAACCACAGAAAACACCGTGCGATAGGTTGGTGAACGCGACTTGGTATCAAACCCAGCACTTCCCGTCAAACAACTTTGAGAACATAGCCATTCGGTCAATCGTGGGGCAGGTAAAAAACAAAAAACAAAAAAAAAATTTAAATAAATGTTTAGATGAAATAATATGTTGGTGTTAAGGCAATTGAGGCGAACTGCTAAATTACTTAGTAAACATTTAACTGTTTTTAAATTGTGTCAGTAGATGTCGCAGTGAGTACTTTCTGTAACCATCTCTGAAAGACTAGTTCAGAAGAGTGTTGTTTAGTTTTTGTTCACTCGCTATGGGAAAGTGTGTCGACGTTTCTGTGCACAGCTATGGCACATATTTGATTTAATCGAGCTTTTATATTCGTGTAAATTGTTGGTTATTATTTATGATTAAAAGTGTTACAAGTAACAGTGTGTTTTCTACAACTTTATTGAAATGGTGAACACGTTTAACCAAGCCAGCCGCAGTGGTGACCAGTGACGATACAGTTCAATATGGCGATAAACCTCCGGCCTTTGCTAAGTGGTTTATTTTAAATTAATTAATTTTTTTTCTCTTTTTTCCCCCTCTGTTTGACATTAATGCATTGAATAAATGATTGGAATATATATATATATATATATATATATATATTATTTTTTTAAGCTATTTTAAACAGATTGATATTTTTAAATGCTGTTTTAATAGTACCTATATATTGTATAGTGTAATACGATATGGTCGCGATAGATTAAAAGATTTGCTATTTTAAGTTAGCGTTTAAAATTTTCTTTCCTATGTGTTTGAATTCACTTTGACTTTGAATTTTGAACTTATGAATTTTGAAATAGTAGTTAAAGTATAAAATTTTGATAAGATTGCCATGGACTCTGGTGAGAAAGGGATAAATGTTGAAAAAGTTTCTTGTAGAATTCCACCTATGTGGAAGAACAATATTCAAATATGGTTTGTTCAAGTTGAAGCGAATTTCGCGACATCGCAGATTACACATGATCTGACAAAATATAACACAGTTATAGGTTCAATTGATGCAGATTCGCTTACTTCAGTTTCTGATTTGATATTAAACCTCCCTCCGAAAATCGTTATGAAACTTTAAAACAAAGGTTTATTTCGGAGTTTTAGATTCTCAATCTCAGCAGCTGCGTAAATTATTGTCCGGAGGAGTCCACTAGGAGATAAAAAGCCTTCAACTTTACTTCGTCAAATGAAAGAATTAGGAGGGAAATCCGTAACTGAGCATTTTTTGAAAACAATTTGGATGGAACGATTACCTGTAAATTTTCAGGCAATATTGTCTGCCTCTTCAGCGGATTTATCTGAATTGGCAAAATTAGCTGATAAGATTGCTAAAATTAAGGAAATCCCTAGTGTTTGTGCGGTTGTTGAGGGGAAAACATTGGAAAGCGAGGTTAAGGAAATTCGAAAAGAAATTGCAGAGTTAAAAACTCAGATTTACACTTTATTTTCGAAAGTAAATAGGCAATCAAGATCGAGAAGTCGTGATTTAAATCGTGCATATTACCGTAGTAAAAGTCGTAATGTTGTAGATGGAAATTTTGATAGTAATAATTCGAATTTATGTTTTTATCATTCAAATTTGGGGGAAATGCTAGAAGGTGTCGGAAACCATGTCAGTATAATTCAAAAGAGAAAAAAAACTAGTTTTGGCTGCTGCCTCTGGTTTTAAATTTGGTTCAGGTGTAGCAGCCCAAGTAAAAAAATGTAGACTTTCTGTTTATGATAAAGCTACAAACTGTAATTTTTTAATTGATTCTGGAAGTGATATTTCTTGTATACCGGCACCAATGAATTGTAAATATAATGCGCCTGAAGATTTTTTGTATGCCGCAAATGATTCTAGGATACCTACGTATGGTAGTAAAGCATTGGATATTAATTTGGGATTGCGTCGAAAGTTCCGGTGGTCCTTTGTGATAGCTCGAGTAAATACACCTATTATTGGTGCAGATTTTTTAAACAATAACGGAATTCTTATAGATTTGAAAAATCAAACTTTAATTAATTCAAATACTACCTTACAAATAAGAGGAAAATTGAGTGGTATTGAATCCCCCTCTATAAAATTAATTTCGGGAAATTCCCCATATGGTAAACTTTTAGAGTCATTTCCAAATTTGGCGAGCCCGGTACCAAATTTTAAAGGTCCTGTATTGCATAATACTAAACATTTTATTGAAACAAAGGGAACTCCGGGGTTTTCTGGACCTAGACGATTACATCCAAAATTATTAGAAATTGTAAAAAAGGAATTCCAAGTTTTGGTAGAGCAGGGAATTTGTCGACCTTCTAAGTCTCCTTGGTCCTCACCCATACACGCCGTTCCAAAATCAATTGGTACGCATAGGATATGTAGAGATTACCGACGTTTGAACTTAATAACTATTCGAGATAGACATCCTATCCCACATATTCCTGATATAACAAATGTCCTTCATAATAAGACAATATTTCCAAAGATTGATATTGTTAGGGCATATTATTATATACCAGTGAATGAAGAGGATGTTCCAAAAACTTGTGTAACGACACCAATTGGAAATTTCGAATTTTTATATCTCCCATTTGGTTTAAAATGCGCTCCAATGACATATCAACGATTTATGAATGGGGTCCTGGCAGGGCCGGCTCTAGGCGGTAGGCAAGGTAGGCAACTGCCTACGGCGGCAAAATTTAGGGGCGGCAAAATCAGCTGAACTACAATAAATAAATAAATAAAATACTTCGATTATTGATTGTAGAAAATAAATAAATAGAAAAAAATAAGTAAATAAATAAACAAGTAAATAAATACAAGAATTCACAGGCTTCTCTGCCCATTCCTATAATTTGAAATGCAGACAAGAATAGACAAACTTGTCAGTTCTGTACAGTATGTATTGTATGCACAGGCGCGATGCGAAAGGTGTGTTGGTGTTAGGGATTAAGGCCGATTGACAACACTGGGGTCCTAGGCCTGAGGGGGAGTGCCTTCCGTGGAGGTCTTTCTAAGGGGTCCTAGCCCGTATTTACGCAAGTTTCGGAGGAAACCACGGAAAACTCCGAACGGCTAGGCCGACGAGCGCGACCGGGGATCGAACCCGGCACCTCACGTCTACCAGCTTTGAGCGCAGAACCGCTCAGCCGCTGGTGGGCCGCGATGCGAAAGGAAAAATGCACACTCGCTGATTTAACAAGCTCTTTTTGCCCTCTAATTAAAGAAAGTCAAGAGTTTGCCAATTGTAGGGACTTTTAGCAGTGTTCTTCAGCATGTAGGAACTATTTGGAGGTACCCTTTCTCTCCAGGACATTATCAATATATCCTAAGTATGAAAGAACGTTCTAGGACATCCTCAGCCATAAGATAGGGACATTTTGAGTTGTCAGTAAAAACACGGCAAATTTTGAGTTTGAATTGGCAGCAGTGATGTCAGATTTACAACAATGCTTTATTTATGCAATAACGTCCATCAGATTAATTGGATGGAGAGGAGATAAATTTTTGGTTAAGATATGTTTCCATTCGCCAATCAGAATTTCAGTGCAAATTCAATGAACATTTTTAAGGTTTTCTTCCTATTGAAAGATCTACTGGTAAGGAACTGCCTAAAGTTTTATTAAAAGAGTTGAAAAAAAAAAAAAGGGTTAAAATTATAAAATATGAGAGGTCAAGATTATGAAAATTGCTCAGATATGAGAGGCGACAAATTCGGAGTACAATCAAGGATTAAAACTTTAAATTCCAGAGCATTTTACGTACATTGCATTAGTAGTTAATGAATGACTGCGAAGTTGGAAAAGTTGTATAGATTCCCTAATATTTTTATTTCTTAAAATAGAAAATATTCATGATGCTTTATTAAGCATTGATAAAAATGTAGAGATAGATAATATGATTCAAAAAGAGGCAGTTGTTTATTGATTACAGTCGGCAGCAAAATTATTGAAGCACTAGCAATAATTCCTACTTAAAAGATGCGCACATAATACTGTTTTATTAAGTAAATATTTGTCGATTGATGATATTAGTCTTATACTGTTTATAAAACAGTAAGTTCATGAAAAAAATTAGTTATCGAGATAAATAAATATATATATATATATATGAAAAATGTGGATGTGTGATTCAGTAACTTTGCTGCCGACTGTACAATAAAACAATTAAAAGTTTTTTTTTATGTTTAATCATCATTTGATACAAAATTTTGAATCATATTAATCCGATTAAGTAAGCTACGTGAAACAAAAGTTTTTGATTTATACCAAGCCACTGATTTATTAATAGCTCATTATTATTATTATTATTATTATTATTATTATTTTAAGAATTAAGATTAGTTGAATCCTTTGGAAACTTTATCTTAGAAGCTGAAAAATTAGCTAATGTAATAGACTTAGGAAAAAAAAAAAAAAAAAACTTTGAATTGACTACATCACGCCATCATGTTCAATCTTAAAAATGAAATTTTTCTTATGAAAGTGCAGACGAATCTATAGAAAATTCAAAAGAGAAATATAAAATAGATTTTTTTTTTCAGCGATCAGTGCACTGAAGCTGACATCAAATTTATTAAATAATCATAATCATTCTTTTGAATTTTTATGCAATGTCCACAAACTTAAAGACACGTGCAAAAATGAATTACTGACACACTATAAAGATCTGGGAAACGACTTAATAGATGGTGATTCCTCTGATCTTAACATTTTAAAATTGGCTGGTAAAATGTACTTTATTCTCTTAACTTTTGAAAAAAAAAAAAAAAAAAAGGATGTCCAGTTGACGTCCTTAAATTCATTACCTTCCTTAACATTGAGCCGAATTTAAGAATTGCTTTAAAATTTTTGTTAACCTTGCCCATAACTTTTGCTAACGGAGAAAGATCTTTTTCTAAACTAAAAATGATTAAAAAAAAAAAAAAAAAAAAAAAAAAAGTACTTTAAAACTATGTCTAGTCAAAATCGACTCAATGGGTTAGCAATGTTGGCCACTGAATATGAATTGAGTAATAAATTAGATGTACAAGAAGTTATTAGAGATTTGCAGAAAAAAAAGGTTCGAAAGAGATTATTTTATTCAGGTTTAAATTTTGTATATTGTACTAGCATTCTTTATTCTTTGCTGTTTAGAAAATATTGTCTGTACTCGTATTAGTTCCAAATATTTTGTATTTTTAACTTAAAAAAAAAAAAAGAAAGAAAGAAAGAAAAGGAAAAAGAAATAGTAGTAAATATTATATGAGTATTATTTACTTAGCTCAATTCAGTTAGACCGATTTTATGATTTTTTTTTTTTTTTTTTTTTTTTTTTTTTTTTTTTTTTTAAAGTTTGGGGGGGGGGGGGCTTTTAAGGTTTGTCAACGGCGGCAAAAACATTAGAGCCGGCCATGGTCCTGGGGGATTTGGACTTTGTTGTGTCTTACATAGATGATGTATTGATATTTTCAGAAAACGAAACGGAGCATATCAACCATGTAAAAATGGTCTTTGAAAGACTAAATAAATTTGGTTTAAATATAAATAAATCAAAGAGTATATATGGTCAATATACTATTGAATTTTTAGGTCATGAAATCTCCGCTTCGGGTGTTAAACCTATTGATAGAAAAGTTAAAGCCACTTTGGAGTACCCTAGACCTGAAAATTTGCTAGAGTTACGAAAATATTTGGGATTAATAAATTTTTACAGAAAATTCATAAAACACGCTGCGGACATTTTGGCTAAATTAACAGATTTATTAAAAGGAGTAAAAGGAAAAAATAATCGTACAAAAATTGAATGGACTCAGGCATTAATTGATTCATTTGAAAAATCAAAGCAAGCTCTTTCGAATGCTGCTTTGTTGTCATTTCCGAGTACAAATGGAAGGCTTGTATTGCATAATGATGCAAGTAATATTGCTATTGGTGCAAGGCTTAGTATATTAGAAGGGTCAGATTGTAAACCAGTTGGATTTTTTTCCAGACGGTTATCGCCTTCTCAGGCTAAGTATTCTAGTTTTGATCGTAAACGCTTAGCAATGTACGAGTCAGTAAAATTTTTCAGTCACATGCTGGAAGCACGAAACTGCGAAATAATTACGGATCACAAACCAATTATTGAAGCCTTTTGTAAAATATGTGACACACATACAAATAAGCAGGCACGTTGGCTTTCCTTTATATCAGAATTTACTACGGATATTAAATATATAAAAGAGGAGTTAAACGGTGCTGCAGATGCCTTGTCGCGTATAAATGAAATTTCTATTCCTGGAAATTTAGATTTTCAAGAATTAAGTAAGGATCAAAAATCGGATGAGGAATTAAATAAATTAATTTCAGAACCAGAGTCAGTGCTTAAATTAAAATTAATTACATTGCCTAATACAAATTCACAGCTTTACTGTGACATTAGTACTGGAAAAGCTCGTCCATATGTCATATTAAAATTTCGTAAGAAAGTTTTCCAGAATTTACATTGCCTTTCGTACCCTGGTATGCGAACTACAGTCAATCTCATTAGACATAGATTTGTTTGGCCTTTTATGAATAAAGATTGTCGTGAATGGGCACGTCAATGTATTGATTGCCAACGATCAAAAATTAATAAACACACTAAATCTTCATTGAAGAAATTTTATATCGCTACTGCGCGTTTCCAACACATTCATTATGATATTGTAGGTCCCTTATCAGAGTCACATGGTAAATCTTATTGTTTAACTGTAATAGATCGTATAACCCGTTGGCCGGAAGCTTATCCGCTAAAAGATATTACAGCTGAAACAGTTGCACGAACTCTTTACAGAGAATGGGTTGCCCGATATGGTACACCATTAAGAATTACGACAGATCAAGGGAGACAGTTTGAATCTGACTTATTTAAACAGTTTGCTCAGTTACTTGGTATAGAAAAATGAAGAACTTTGCCATACAATCCAAAAGCAAATGGTTTAGTTGAAAATTTTCACAGACCACAAAAGCAGCGATTATGGCCCATGGAACCTGTAGTTGGACTGAGATCCTCCCAACAATTTTCTTGGGTTTTAGATGTGCATTGAAAGAGGATATTGAAGCAACTCCTGCTGAATTACTGTATGGAAGTAACTTAAGACTTCCTGGTGACTTTTACGACCCTACGGTAGACATAAAAGACCCACGTATTTATGTTGAAAAATTAAAAGAATTTATGAGGTTGCTCAAACCAAAACCTACATCTGCACATCAAAATAATCCAGTTTTTGTACATAAGCACTTAAAATAGTGTTCACATGTATTTGTGAGATATGATCGAGTTAGAGGATCATTACAACCACCATACAATGGACCACACCCTGTAGTGTCAAGAAAGGAAAAATATTTCCATATTTTAATAGATGGAAAAATTCAAGTCGTTAATATCGATAGACTTAAACCAGCATTTATTGTGTTTGATTCTCCAACAGAAGTTAAACCAGATGAAAACATTAGTGCTCATACCTCCGAGAAACTAGTACCTAGACGTTCTAAAAAACAGGTACGATTTCCAGACCGATTTGTACCAAGTTGGAGTTTGCCTGTCTTTGTTCACTAGGGAGGGGTACTGAGGCGAACTGCTAAATTACTTCAGTGAACATTTAACTGTTTTTAAATTGTGTCAGTACATGGCACAGTGAGTAATCTCTGTAACCATCTCTGAAAGACTAGTTCAGAAGAGTGTTGTTTAGTTTTTGTTCACTCGCTATGGGAAAGTGTGTCGACGTTTCTGTCTTCTGTGCACAGCTATGGCACCATAAGTGTTACAAGTAACAGTGTGCTTTTTACAACTTTATTGAAATTGTGAACACGTTTAACCAAGCCAGCCGCAGCAATTAACAACACAAGGCTTTTGTGACTCAGTTATGTGTCCTCAACACATAACCCAAGGAGTGAAAAGCGGGGGACTTTCTAAGGGATGCCAGCACATACTTACCTGAATTTCAGATAACCATGGAAAACTTCGAACGGCTATTCGACGAGCACAACCTAAGATCGAACCCAGCACTTCCAATCTACCATCTTCAAAAGCAGTATCACGCCACTCAGAAATGTGTGAAGATTGATTTATTATAAGGTGAAAAATAAATTATTATTTTATAAATATTAATATTTATAAACTAAATTAATCATATATATTATTTTAAAATAATTAGTTATATTTATAAATTAATTTTATAGAAACTAAATCATATATTTAAGAAAAAAAAATCCAATTTGTACAGCTAAATGTTACAATGACAAATCATAATCATAAAATACATTTATACTATTAAGATATTTAAATAATGTATAGAATCATCCGCAACTGAGAAGTATAATAACAATAAGAAAATAATAATAATATTAAATTAAATAAATTTTTTTCTTCTACTTATTTATAAATTGCTTATAAATTAAAATTGAAATTTATGATAAAAAAAAAAAAAAAAATGTGCGACGAAAATTTATTATATACGATACGTTTCTTTTCAATCTACATTTTTCTTTATTATAGATATCATTTCTCTCCCTAGTTCTTTTAAATGTCCCTGTGCCCCTTTAATTCGTTATGATCTTGACGAAAGCCTATAAAAATTGGCTCTTTTAAAATAACAAGTGTCCTATGCTGCTTGTAAAAAATTTATGCTGTTAAGAAAACCCTATATATTCAAATTCATTTTTCGCCGATTTTCTCAAAAATCATTCTTTTCGTTAAATCATTCTTTTCGTAAGGCAAACGGTACTTAGAAATTAAAATTTACTGAAAATCTTAGATTTTTTTTTTTAAATCGAGTTTAAGTTCGCGATTACGATTCGTGATCATCGTTCAAAAATTTTCCAATGCTACTCAAAAAGTTATGCAATAAAAGCAAAAGAGAAATAAACAAACAAAGTGGAAAAAATTCTCTTTCTCTTGTTTGAAAATGGTATTTATATGTGTTATATTTCAGATGCATTTATCTAAGTAAATTTTCGATGTGCTTATGAAAGTTTTGATGATTTCATAATTTTATATTTTAATTTATTTTTAATTTAAGTAATTTAAAGGTTTTCAGTAAATTAATATTTTTAATGTGTGTTTAGTTGAAGTAAAAAGTGATATATTTTTTAAATTGTTATATTATATTTTATTAAATTTAATTCCCAATGTCTAAGGATTCTGAGAATCCTATTCCTGATAATTCTTCAGGAAATCCAGTTTCTAGTGAGAAAAAATGAAACATTATCGAATTCTATCCAGATGTCGGAATTCAGTTCGACTCGTGGATAAATTACTTCAATAGCATATATCAGGAAAAAAAACAAAGACGACCTTTGGAAAATTACCCCTATCCAAAATTATTTAAAAGGAATGGCCCTTACTCTTTACATAAATAATTGTTTATATGTTCTCCACTGGGAGGAATTTCTCCAGTTATTTAGAGAGGAATTTACCGTCCCCGATACTAATTCATTGGCATATTTTTCCAACATTAAATTTAAATTAGGTGATGATGCTAATGCTTATTATAATAGTAAAATTCAAATGGGTCACAAGCTAGATCTGGATAAGAATTCATTTTAGAGGGATTATCCGACGGTCTCCCATTTACACTTAGACAGTTAGTATTGGTAGACTCACCTAAGGATACCAACGAGTGGTGAGAAATTGTGTATAAATTAAACAAAATGCAACCAACAGAACAGAAAAAAGAAAAATTTAATACAAATGCCCCTAGCTTTACTCGACAATGGAGAATGAATCGGCCCACACCCGAATATTTATCTACCCCTGTAAATAGATCCTGGACGTATACAAATCAACCTCAACAAGGATATGCGCCTCAAAATCCTAGCAACCCTTCAGCATTCAGACCAAATTGCAGTTCCAATAATGTACATTTTCAAGAGAGGCTGCCTCCATCGCCTTGCCGCCTTTCCTTAAATAGGGGAATTACTAATGCCTACCACTAGGAGCGAACCTGTCCTTCTAAATTTGAACAATTTAATACTTTCTCAACTCCTCAAGCACCTATAACTAAAAACTCTAATAGAAGTACCAATCAATCTGAAGAGGCAGTCAACCAGGAAATGACCAGCAAGGGTACATTGGGTGTCTGTTGACAATTTCTAGTGTCCGGACACATAACACAAAAACATTAGTGATCGCGAAAAACACGTCAAGCAACTCGATTACTTTCCCTGAAAAAAACCTGTCTTATCTCCTCGATACAGGAAGTTCAATCTCTATTATTTCATGTACAGTCGGTCAAAAAAAAAACGAAACACCCCCACCTAACTCATCAGTAAATTGTTGCAAAAAGACACCGAAGGTACCATTCGTCAGGGAATTTTGTTCTCTTTTAAGCTAATTGGAAAAAATAGCTTAAGGGGTCGTCTCCATATTGAAATCGTGTCAAACTTTAATTTTTTCAATGGTAACATATAATTTTGATTTCGGATATCGATTCTACAGTCAATTTCATCCCCAGATATAAATTTGGAAGTCATATGGTGTATAAGTTTAGGAGTTATACACGTCTAAACTTTCGAGCTTCTAATGTTAAAGTCTGATTACACATTTTTATTCATATCTCCTACATTTTAATTTTTTTTTACCTGTTTTTTTTTATGATGTTAATAACAGGTTTTCCAAACATATTTATGAGTTTCATTAAGATTTTAATGTTTTTTATCTATAGAATAAAAAATATTAAATTAATATTTTAAAAAATTATGTATTGTGACCTGTAATTTTTCTAACAGATATCGATTTCTAGCACATTAAAATACGCGTATGCAAATTTGCAGCTCATTGGGCCAAATAGTTCTCGAGATATTCCAGAAAAATGATCGAAGATCAAGTTTGGGGGCCATATAACGATTACAAACTATATTTACAAGTAGCATTCACAACAATCAATTTTTAATTTTATTGCAGACGATATTAAGAAAAAAAAAAGTTTTAATTCACTTTCATATATTTTTAATTATTTCAACAATGTTTTTTTTTTTTTTTTTCAGCTGAAATAAATTGGAATTTAATTCTGAAATAAATTGTATTATAATATT
The DNA here is from genome assembly GCA_963930645.1 of Salticus scenicus. Lineage (NCBI taxonomy): Eukaryota > Metazoa > Arthropoda > Arachnida > Araneae > Salticidae > Salticus > Salticus scenicus. Next base: position 123,743,303 of record OZ005651.1, on the reverse strand, counting down.
AGACATGCAATTTAAAAATGTAGTTTAACATTTTTTTTTTTTTTTTTTTTTTTTATCTCTTTCCTTACTATATTATATAATGTTTTCGTAATTTTCTTTAGAAGAATTGTGATTTCTAATTTCTATAGTCGCTATTATTAATAGTGTTGGAAATATAAATCAACCAATTAAAGTAATATAATATTATTACAGAATAAATTATTTCTTTGAGTTGGATAGAACTTCATAGCTGAGAGATATGATTTTTACTTTCCGAACTTACGTATGTAAAGGAGGTATTGTAATCGTGACAAAAAACCCGACCTTTGCGATTATGGGATTTCTATACTTTTGAATTACACTGAATTCATTTTTACTAGTTTTCGATTATGAATGGGTGTATGTGTGTGAGAGAATACGATAGCGCCTAAATCCTGTTCAAATAAGTTGAAATATAGTAAGTTATATATTATGGCACCATAGCACGATCACTGTTGATTTTGGTGAATCTAGCACTTAATAGTACTTTTTACAGGCACAAAAAAGAAATATTCTTTATCGTTATAGCCTATAGGGCCAAGTTTTTCAAACTGCGATAGCGTCTAGATACCATTTTCTTTTGAGCTAATACGCGTGTTATAAATGTCCGTCGCACAAAGTGTATAGATTTTGATGTATCTAACATTAATAGTTTTTCACAGGGACACAACAAAACGTTCTTTATCATTATTGTCTATGGATCCAAATAAAATAAAATGCGATAGCATTTAAAAGCCTTATTCGTTTGAGTTAAAAAACTTTTATACATGTTAATAATCACTCTCGCACAAAGTGTATAGATTTTGATAAATCTAGCATGTATAGTTTTTTTTTTTTTTTTTTTCCTTTTTACAAGGACAGAAAAAAAAATTTGTCATTATGGTCTATGGGCCCAAACGTTTTAAAATGCGATAGTATCTAAACACCTTAATCTATTAAACTGAAAATTTATGCACATGTTATACATTACCGTCGCACGAATTGTATAGATTTTGGTAAAGATAGCCTTTATAGATTTTTACAGGAACACGACAAAAAATTATATATCATTACGATTTATAGTTTAAAATTATATGAAGTGCAATAGCGTAAAATTAAGCAAGGGGAGAAAATACTTGAACTCCCTGTAATATTTTACCATATTACCATGTTTTTATTAACTTTGATTCTTGTTTGTTTGTTTGTTTATTTGTATGTTTGTTTTTTTGTTTGTTATTTTTTTTGTTTGTTTGTTCAGTACAAATCTTGCAATCGATTTTTAACTAACTTCCCGACTAGCTAGATATTTGAAATTTTCAGGACAGCTCACAGCACGGTGACAATACATTTTTCTAATAATTTTAGTCAACTATTTCAGGTCCCACTGCCTTCAGCAGCGCTTATATGATTCGATAGAAAATTTATTTAACAAAATTCCCGACTAGCTAGACATTTGAAACTTTCAGAATAGTTCAGAACACGGTAAAAATGCATTTTTTAAATACCTTTAGCCAATTGTTTAAGGTATCTGCTGCCTTCGGCAGCGTTATCAGTACGAAGCTTCAAATCGATTTTTCACTAACTTTCCGACTAGCTAGACATTTAAAACCTTTATGATAGCTCAAACACGGTGACAATACATTTTTTTAATACATTTAAGCAATTGTTTTAGGTCACTACCCGTTTATATGATTCAACAGAAAATTTATTTAACTAACTTCCCGACTAGCTAGACATTTTAAACTTTCAGAATAGTTCAGAACACAGCGAAAATGCATTTTAAAAATATTTTTAACCAACTGCTTCGGGTTTCTGCTGCCTTTGACAGCGTTACCAGTACGAATCTTGCAATCAATTTTTCACCAACTTCCCGACTAGCTAGACATTTGAAACTTTTTTGATAGTTCAAACACGGTGACAATACTTTTTTAATACTTTTAGTCAACTGTTTCGTCAACTGTTTAGTCAACCCTACTGCCTTCGGCAGCGTTTATATGATTCGACAGAAAATTTATTTAACTAACTTCCTGACTAGCTCGACATTTGAAACTTTCACAATAGTTCAGAACACGGTGAAAATACATTTTTTAAATACTTTTAGCCAACTGTTTCGGGTCCCTACTGTATTCGGTGCGTTTATATGATTCAACAGAAAATTTATTTAACTATCTTCCCGAGTAGCTAGACATTTGAAACTTTCAGTATAGTTCAGAATACGGTGAAAATGCATTTTAAAAATATTTTTAACCAATTGCTTCGGGACCCTGCTCTCTTCGTTAGCGTTACCAGTACAAAGCTTGCAATCTACTTTTAACTAAGTTTCCTGCTAGATAGCCATTTGAAACTTTCATAATAGCTCAAAACACGATAGCAAGGGATTTTTTCAATACTTTTTTCCAATTGCTGAAAATTCCCGCTGCGCTCAGTAGCGTTTATATGATTCAACAGAAAATTTAAAAACATGGTGTATAAAAGTTCTTTTTATCTTGTAATTATTTTTACTAACTTCGATTCTTATTTGTTTGTTTGTCCAGTACAAATCTTGCAATCGATTTTTAACTAACTTCCCGACTAGCTAGACATATGAAACTTTCAGGATAGCTCAGAACACGGTGACAATACATTTTTTTTATCACTTTTAGTCAACTGTTTCAGGTCCCTACTGCCTTCGGCATCGTTTATATGATTCGACAGAAAATTTATTTAACTAACTTCCCGAAAAGCTAGACATTTGAAACTTTCAGAATAGATCAGAACACGGTGAAAATGCATTTTTTAATTCTTTTAGCCAACTGTTCCTGGTTCCTGCTGCCTTCGGCAGCGTTACCAGTGCAAAACTTGCAATCGCTATTTAACTAAATTAACGACTAGCTAGGCATTTGAAAATATCACCTACTTTTATTTGAATTTAGGCATTTTCATTAAAAAAAATATCTATAATTTCAATCATGGACTGGATCCTGCTTCCTTCTTTACCAAATACTTCAACACGCACAAATATCAGCTACCTTTGATTAAATTAAATTGTATTTAAAAATAAATAGAAAGAAAAGAAAGAAAACAAGATACACAATAAGTATACAGTTATAGACTTGAACCTGCCTCATTATTTACCAAGTATTTTGATACACACAAATATTGCCTGAATCGATTACATTCTCTCGTACAAAATTTAAACAAAATAACAAATGAAGTCATGAACTGGAACCCGAATATTTTTTTACCATATATTATGACAGCGAACGCTAATTTTTCTGTATAAATCCAAACTTTCTGCACCTCCGAAAACACTTAACCCCAAACTTTCATCTAAATCGATACATCCGTTTCCGAGTAACCCGAATTGGGCGATATGTTGCAATTTGTCGATAAAGGTTTAACTGATCACGCCATTTTTTTCAAAAGATGAGAATAAGTCCAAACATTTTTGCATCCCTAAAAACACAAACCACAAACTTTATTTGAAATCACTATGTCCATTTCCGATTAAGCCTATTTCTAAAACTTGATGCAACTGGTCGATATATGGTAAACTGCGAACAATTTTTTTCTGAAGATAAGGATATGTCCAGTTCTTTAAGCACCCAGAAAGTTTTTAACCCCAAACTATCATCAAAATCCATATATAAATTTCTGAATAAACTCAACTTCTGCTATAATTTGCAACTGGCCGATAAAATGTTAATTGAGAACGCGATTTTTTCTGAAGATAAGGATAAGTCCAATCATTTTTTCTCATCTAAAAGCCGTAACTCCAAACTTTCATAAAAATCGCTTTGTCCATTTCCGAATATACTCAATTTCTACCGTATGTTGTAATGTGTCGATAAAGAGTCAACAACGAATGCGATTGTTTCTAAAGATGAGGATATTTCCAAAAGCCTTTTCTCATCAAAAATTCCTAACTCCAAGCTTTTATGAAATTCGCTATGTCTATTTCTGTGTAAACCGTATTTCTGGCAAATGTCGAAATGGGCTTTTAAAGGTTTAACAGAGAGCAAGAAATTTTCTGAAGAATAAAATAATTCTAATCAATTATGCAACCTCAAATTTTCATCATAATCCTTATACCTATTTACAAGTAGACCCAATTTTTGTCATATGTTGAAATTGACCGATAAAGGGTTAATTGAGAGCGTTATTTTTTTTCTGAAGATGACGGAATACCATTCGTTTTAGCAGTCCCCGAAAAAACTTAGTCCGAAATATTCATCAAAAACGCTATATCCATTTCCAGGTAAACTCAATTTCTGCTATGTGTTGCAGTTGGTCAGTAAAGGGTTAACTGTGAATGCTAATTTGTCTGAAGAAGAGATCCAATCGTCTTTTCTCATCAAAAAGCTCTAACTGCAACCTTTCAGAAAAAACGTTTTCTCCATTTCCGTATAAAGATAATTTCTGACATACGTTGCATTTGGCCTTTAAAGGATTAACAACGACAAGGAATATTTATGACAATGAGGATAATTTCTTCATCTAAGTATCCCCGAAAGCACTTAATGCAAAACTTTCATCAAAATCCTTATATCAGTTTCCAAATAAAACCAATTTATTTCATTTGTAGCCATTGGCCGATAAGGGGTTAACAGCCAAGGCAAATTTTTCTGAAGATGGTGGTAAGTCTAATATTCCGAAAAAACTTCTTTCATGAAGATCTCTAGAATCATTTTCGAGTAAACCCAACTTCTGCTATGTATTGCAATTGGCCGGTAAAGGGTTAACTGTAAACGCTAATTTATCTGAAGATGAAATCCAATTGTTTTTTTCTCATGAAAAAGCCCTAACATCGAATTTTCGTAAAAATCGCTTAGTCCATTTCCGTGTAAAGCCAATTTCTGACATACGTCGCAATTGTCCTTTAAAGGGTTAACAGAGACAACGAATTTTTCTGACGATGGGGATAATTCCATTCATTTAAGCATCCCCGAAAGCACTTAATGCAAAACTTCCACCAAAATCCTTATATCAGTTTCCGAATAAACCCAGTTTATTTCATTTGTTGCCATTGGCCGATAAGGGGTTAACAGCCAACGCAAATTTTTCTGAAGATGGTGGTAAGTGTAATATTCCGAAAACACTTAACCCCAAACTTTCATCAAAATCCCTAGAATCATTTTCGAGTAAATACAACTTTTGCTATGTATTGCAATTGGCCGGTAAAGGGTTAACTATAAACGGTAATTTATATGAAGATGAAATCCAATTGTTTTTTCTCATGAAAAAGCCCTGACTTAAAATTTTTATAAAAATCGTTTAGTCCATATCCGTGTAAAGCCGATTTTTGACATACGTTGCAATGGCCTTTAAAGGGTTAACATAGACAGCAAATTTTTTTGACGATGGGGATAATTCCGTTCGTTTAAGCATCCTCAAAATTACTTAGCGCAAAGCTTTCATGATATCCTTTCATAATGAGTTTCCGAATAAACCCAATTTCATTTGTTGCCATTGGCCGATAATGGGTTAACAGCCAACGCAAATTTGTCTAAAGATGGTGGTAAGTCTAATATTCTGAAAACACTTAACCCCAAACTTTCATCAAAATCCCTAGAATCATTTTCGAGTAAACCCAACTTCTGCTATGTATTGAATTGGCCGGTAAAGGGTTAACTGCAAACGCTAATTTATCTGAAGATGAAATCCAATTGTTTTTTTTCTCATGAAAAAGCCCTAACATTGAACTTTCATAAAATTTGCTTCGTCCATTGCCGTGTAAAGTCGATTTCTGACAAACGTTGCAATTCTCCTTTAAAGGGTTAACAGCGACAACGAATTTTTATGACGATGGGAATAATTCCATTCGTTTAAGCATACTCAAAAGCACTTAACGCAAAACTTTCATCAAAATCCTTATATCAGTTTCCGAATAAACCCAATTTATTTCATTTGTTGCCATTGGCCGATAAGGGGTTAACAGCCAACGCAAATTTTTCTGAAGATGGTGGTAAGTCTAGTATCCCAAAAACACTTAACCCCAAACTTTCATCAAAATCCCTATAATCATTTTCGAAAAAGCATAACAGAAATCTAATTTCAATTAAAATCTTCTGAAAATGCGATAATAAAACATCAATTTTGAATGCCGGTGCCCCTCCCCCTCCCCTTCACATACACAGGTGTTAATAGACCCTCCTGTGTTAACCTTTTTGGACAAAATATTTCTTATAGTTCGAAATTTCCACATTAATATGCTCATTGAAATTATATTCCTTTTGATGTATTTAGAAATTTGTAGATGAATGAAACGCATTGAATAATAGAAGAGAGCTCTAATAAATTCGTTGAATCTGACCTAATAGAAAAAAAAATAAACTTGGAGATAACCCCCTAAAGAAAAACCTTAAATATCTCAGGAACCAATTTTGGTATCTTCGTGCAAATTTATATCTAGGCTATTTTGATGCTCTAGAATCGTTTTCTGTCGTCAAATTAGTGGGTTAACATTCGAATTTTCAAAGTTGGACCCATTTTTAATATGTAGACGACCCCCAATGTCATTTTTTCCTACATACAACAAAAGTAGACATAATTTCCTGACGATTGGTGCCTACTGCATGTTTCTGCGATAATTAGGTAATGAGATAGGTGGGGATGTTTCGTTTTTTTTTTTGACCGACTGTACATTAGTAAAGAAGCTAAAATTAAAGAAAACTCCCATTAATGAACCAGTAACAGCTAGACAAACTCATGGAATAATTAAAATTAAAGAAAAATGTGAACTTTCATTAAGGATTGGTAACATTAGTAAAAATATTGAACTTTTTGTTATTCCTGATGATTTACAATATCTTCTTATTGGTTTGCCTCATTGTGCATTATTTAAGTTGAATCTTAATTTAGTAAATTTTTCAGTAAGTCAAAATATCCCATTAATAAATCAGGTGAATCATCATTATTAGTCTTTGCATATTTTTGAACATAAAGTAGGTAATTCCAGAGTAAATACACCCACTGAGAACCAGGTGCACCATTCACAGAGTGCTGTACAAGGCTCGTCCAGACCTACTGTATTGTCATCTGAAAATAATAATGATTTACCTACCTTGTTGGTAAATCCCCTAATTGGTAATTTACTTACCTTGTTGGTAATATGAAAATTGTTTTGCAAAATCTAAGTATGATGTCGGCCGTATCAAAATGGATCCTCAACCTCAGACCTGTTTCACTAAGAGCATATCGCACCTCTCCTAAAGAGGAACCTGAAATTAAAGATCAAATACAAAATTTATTTCAACCCAGCTAAGAAAATCTGCAAAAAAAAAAAAAAAAAAACTTAAAAGACTGCAGAAAAACTAAACAATTGGCACGAGTTTTTTTTAAAGATATTTTAAAGTCAAAATTTTACTGAACAGCCTTCAAAATTTCAGCGAAAAAACTTTAAAAAAACCTGTTCCATTTACTTTAAGTTTTTCTGCAGTTTTGAAGATCTGCAAAATTTCCATGAAAAAACTTAAATAGAACTTAAGCCACTTGCTTTCAGTTTTTTTTTTTTTTTTTTTTTTTTTTTCAGTTTTTTGAAAACTGCAGTTTCTGCGAAAAAACTGAAAATAGTTAGTCCTATTACTTTCAGTTTCTCTGCAGTTTCAAAAATCCTACAAAATTTCTGTGAAAAAACTTTAAAATAACTAGCATATTTCCACATTTTCAATTTCTGTGAAAACCTTAAAAATTATTATTGTTCCCCTGCCACACATAAGCCATTTTTTAAAACTAGTATGTTGTGGCCAACACATGACTCTCTTCTGTATTTCTATGCAATTTCCCTCAGTAAAAAATAATTTATCAAAGTTATCTTCCATGATGAATGTAGACAATTTCCCTTCTAGATATATAATATTAGCACTAAATATGCAAAGGAAAATCGATTTTTTAGAGATGACTTTTTTTTTTTTTCAATTTTAACCTCCCCCCCCCCCCCCCCCCCAAAAAAAAAAAAAAAAAAAAAAAAAAGAATAAGCTTCTTTTAAATTACCACATATTGATGGTTCAACCAATTATTTTAAAAGGTGTTGATGAGCTCATTTGGAAGATACTGTCAGATATGTAATCTCAGAACAAAACTTTCATTAACTTTTATTTTATGTTCTAAAAAAACTCTTTTTTCTTTTTTCCTTCCCGCCAACTGACTTTTTCATGCACCTGTTTATCACGTGACGATGTGTCGCGCCACTCAACGACTGCTGTAATTTTTATTTTTATTAATCATGTAATATTTTCTGTAAGGGATGGACGTTTTATTATTTAGTCCTACTTCCATTATTTTTCATGTCTAAGATATTAAATAAATTTAAAAAGTAAAAATCTAGACATTCATCTATTACGCAGTCAATATCTGCAATTATTATGAAACGTAATTAATCAACTTTGTTTTTTACAGAATATAACATTAGTTTTGTTTTTCTAAAACAGAAGTAGCTGAAAATTAATATATCCAACATTCATTCAGTTATGTTTATTAAGTGTTCGTTCTGCTGATAATAAAGTGACCAGATTTTTCTTCAATAAAACAGATTTAGCTGGATTCCATTTACCTGTGTTGACCCAGGCAAGTCAAACTTTTAATTATTTGACTGTTGACTTTTTAAATAAAGAATATTACATAAATATATTTTGTAATAAATTGAGGAATCATTATCAAACTCATAGCCTCAAATATTTTATCAGATACTCATAATGAAAATTTGTCTCCCTTGGGTCTTGGGAGGAACTTTCCTTTTGAGGAGGAGGGGGGGGGGAGAGCAATGCTTGCACATTTGCAAACAAATTTTCTCAGTTGACTATCCCTATTAGAGTCCGGCACGGGTCAGGTTTACCAGACCCAAACTCCACGAGTGAATTTTAAATCAACCCGAAACCCGACAAATAAATTTTATTTGACCCGAACCCGCACTAAAGAAGTTTTGGCAACCCGCACCTGACCCGAACCCGATTTCTTTATATCCGAACCCGACCCGAAACCCGATTGGATTGGATTTGGGAATAGGGCCGATTGACTGCTGTAGGTCCTAGGCCTGAGGGGGAGTGCCCTCCATGGGGATTTTTCTAAGGGGTCCTCAAGGCCATATTCAGAAAAAAATTTCGGAGGGGGCCCAACTTTCACTCAGATGATGGTCGTGCACTCGCACATAGCGTGTGCATTAAAATTTGCCCCCCCCCCCCCCCAATCACCTTAACTTTAAAAGAAATATAAGTTATTGCCTTAAAATTCGTATCTAGGCATAGTAAAATGGTTATGCGCTATAAATAAGATCGGTTACAATGCCGCATGGCGGCAAACAATGGAATTAATATTCCTATAATCTGAAATGGCAAGAAAAGATTTAATAATAATAATAATTCTAAAAAGTGCCTTGGGCATAAAACTGATGGAACTAGTCCTTTAAAATGCACACGTCTCTGCTAGAGAGTTTTTTAATCCGTGATGTTATAAACCGCTGACAAACTGAGAAAAATCCCCAAAAACTGGACTCACGGTAGTCCGGTTAATAAGGAGTCGAACTCGTAATTGAAGAATTGAGCGATCGATGCTGGAGCCATCCAAAGACTGTTATGTAGGTTAATGGTATCTGGTGCACGTAAAATCCGTTGTGTCCTCCATGTTTTGTAAATGTAATAACTCAGGTATACTGAAGTTGGGGAAACATCTCCTCCATGGAGGTTTTAAATTGTGATGGCACGATTACTCTAGAAATGAATTCTAGACTGTTGATATGCTGTCTGTCTAGCTTTAGTGCAATGTTAAGTCCATTCAAATTCAACATACCAAAAACTGGCTGACGTTGAAATTCAATGGCATGGCGCATAATTTATGTTCGAAACAACCCTGTTTCAAATACTTTTCGTTTTTGTTGTTTTTGAGATGTAGCTTCTTTTTTTATACAGCCGAGATATATCTTCCCCATAAAAAGGGAAATCTAGTGCAGCTATGCTACCTGCTGGGTGATATACCCAAAAATCTAATAAACAAAAAATTTATATCTAAGTTTCCAAAAATAGTCTAATAGTGTTCAATGCATCTAAAAACATGTACATACATTGAAAACTGGAAGTCTAAAAGTTTCCGAATACAATAGTTTTTTCCATTGTTATGTGTGTAGAAGAAAATAATATACAGAGGCTGTTCGCACATTTTTTAGACAATTTTATTTCGCAGTAAGAAAAAATCGTTTGCATGGAGAATTTTATTTTCACAACAGTTATATTTTTGGAAGTTTTATTTATCTTCTGATATTTAGAATTTTTGTTTAGATGCAAAAATGCGCTTTTAAAATGGCAGTGGATGGAAGGATAGGTTTCCGCTCTTTCCAAAAATAGTTTTTAGTGAAATCTTTATGAAAAGCATTTATCAGGAGAAAAATGGAAAAATGTTGCAACAACATATGAATCTTGGGTCTATTTAAGTGGTTGCAATAAAAAAAGGTCAATTTATTATCACAAAAGTGGAGAAAAAAAAATTTGCTACATGGCTCAAAGCATCAAAAGAAAGTTTTTCTAAAGGATTTATGATTGCCACTGGTTTTTCATACAAGCGCAAGATAAAAGCAAAAAAATGTGACAAAAATGTCAAAATCAACTCTAAATACTCTCAAGAACATACTTTAATTCCAATTTTTAAAAATGAAAATCCAGATGTTTATCCACAATGCTATCAATCGGTTGAACTGTATCAAGACAAAACAAGCAGCCACACATCACAATCCGCAATTGCTTTTCTAGAAAAAAATGGAACAAAAAACGGGAATTAAAACCATACCCTTCAGTGACATTCCTGCTAAATCTTCTGATGTATCACTGTTGGATTTTTGTGTTTTTCGACTCTTAAAATCAACATTATCCAAACACCGACCTACAACGCTTTGTGGACTCTGGAAAGCCGTTCAAGAGGAGTAGAAAAATATACCTCTTCCGATATTATAAAAAGCATTATTATCATAGAAATTATGATGTAGAATGTTAGTTAAGAACAAGGGCTATCAAACTGAACAAATAAAACTCGAAATATGAGTGAAATTGCTTCAGTACACTCCATCAAAATCGTCTAAAAAATGTGCGAACAGCCTCTGTATATATGTGGTTTTCTAATAACATAATAATGCTTGCTTTAGATCATATTACCGGAAACATGAGGATCTGTGTGCTGGCGTCCACTAAACCTAGACGTGTTACATCTCTAGGTTTAGTGAACATATTGAGGTCCTCTCATATGGCTTACTGTTTAGCATGGGTAGACGTGTCTTCTACAGACTCTGGGGTTATGCTTATAAGCATTGTAGTTTCTGAAAATCTTCTGTCATGGCATACGTATCGAACTATCTAGCGTATCAACCAGATGTCTCATGTGATACAGCGTATCTTCAACTGTCATTGGTGATTATCGTTTGGAAATTGAACAGTGAAGCGATGGCCCATCATCGCATTCTACATCAGACTCAGATATGTTTGCTTTGTGACGATAGTAACAAAGATGTTTATATAACGTGTTGGTTTTTTAAGGTCTGTCAGGGCAGTAGGCAGTAGGGGTTACATACAAACGGAACGCTTGCAATTTTGATGACGTAAATTTTGCAAGTTTTTTGCAAATACAGTCGGCAGCAAAAGTAACAGAGCACTAGCGTAAATTCCTATGTAAAAAAAGTACACTTAATGCAGATTTGTTAAATAAATCCTTGTCGAATCATGTTCTTAGTCAGTCTAAGAACATGATTCGACAAGGATTTATTTAACAAATCTGCATTAAGTGTGCTTTTTTCATATAGGAATTTTTGCTAGTGCTCGGATACTTTTGCTGCCGACTGCAGTCATACATTTGGAACGCTGCAAACGGCATTGCAACTGGAAGTGTTTCGTTTGTATGTACCCCTAGAGCCACTTATTCTACTTGCATCGCAGCTCACACCCACTTTCGTTTTAGGACCATCTTAGATCTCTTCAGAGGTCTGTCGAATTCAGGGAGCCTTAGCTCCAACATTATGTATATATATATATATTTTTAAAGTTTTTCCGCTTCCCTTTCACTTGGCCTATGGTGTGAGCTGTGGTTCATACCAATGTAGGTACAATACAATACCTTACTTCTTCTTTCAAGCGCAGGGAGCTACAAATACTTTTCTGACTTTGGGTTGACCAATAATTGTTGTAATACTTGGGGCTATACAATCGCATGCGATTGATTTTTCTCCCTGAGAGATTCATTGTGGTAATCTTTCTGATTCCTTATGCGAATGTTATTTAGTTATAGGTGCATGGCGACGGATGATGGTAGTAGTAAGTAGTGTAATAGTTTGAACGATGCTGATGACGCATGGCCACATATGGTGGCTTTTTCCGCAAATGGGTTTAAAGCAGGCTTTATAGTGGCCGCTCCGTTCCGCTGTACGCAAGAACAGAGCTAGAATATAAGGAGTGATAACTTCATATTTTGTTGAATTCTATTCAATTTCTTATTCATTAGATAGTTATCACTCCTTATAGTCTAGCTCAGTGCTTGCGGACAGCGGAACGGAACGGCCACTATAAAGGCACCTTAACACTTCGGTTTCCTTTTGGAAAACAAGGAAAATTGATACGGAATTTCTTTGACAGAACCTGTGGACCGCATGTACCCACTAGAGTCTGGTTCAGTCAAAGCTCTGTCTGGTTTGGGAATCTGGACATTCGTTTGAAAATCTGCCTAGCTGCTAGAGGTCAAGACTCGCGGTCGCCACTCGCCACGTGGCGACCTAATTTTAAAAAGTGGCGAGACAAAATTTGCTGTAATCGAAAATCAGACATGCGATTTCGCGGAAATCTGCGATCCCCCCCCCCCCCTAATTCGCTTTAACTTCTGCTTTTAAAAAAAATCGCGGATATCGTCCGTTTTAAAAAAAGAAACCCCATTAACCCGGTGGAAGGCGCGCGCTAACCCTCGAACTGTTGGAATTCAGTTGGAGCTGCCTGATGCCATAAGTGTGCTAATTCGCCAAAAATAGTAAACTCTCATTTTGTTCCTTCTGCTCAGTTTGTGTCAGCGTTTTCTCATCATTGACACCATCACTACATTATTGTTAGCAATACATGGAGCAAACAGATTTAGCGAAAGCCTCATATTTGTGCAAACAATAATGAAAGTGTAATTTGAAATGAAGATCTGCCATACGAAATTTGTATACGAAGGTTTACATAGCTCGAATAGTTTTGCTTTTTAAAGTAAGATATTAAATGGAATATTAAACGGTTTGTTGGTTGGGTTTTACGTCACATTAGTGTTGCGCTTTGGGCAATAGGCAAATAGTTTGGGACTCACCCATAAGGATGGTCCTGGGGAAGTAAATGGAATTGGTGCTTTCAGAAAAATGCTATGAATAGAATTATTACAAGTCTTAATAAAGTTTCAAGTTGTATCGGAGTTATAGCTTTTGATAAATTTTTAATATTGTAGGTGCATTGGAAAATATTTTTGATGAAGTTCTGTTATGATTATCATTCAAAATGATTCTCCGATTTAATCTATCTTCACCATTCCTCTCCATGGAGGACCAAAATTTTGATATGTCTTCCAGTGGCGGCTCGTATTGAGGGTACTTCATCGAAACGTCTA